>CM062818.1:1786883592-1787391092 GCA_031772625.1 Pinus tabuliformis
GAAAATCCTTAACGATAGAGAAGAAAAATGGAGGCCAAAAAATAGAGCAATTTGGTTGGCAACAGGGGACAAAAACTCAAAGTTTTTTTCAGAATTATGCAAAAGGGAGGAAAAATTCAAACACAATCTGGGGGCTAAAAATGGAGGAAGGAGAAACAAAAAAATCCTTTGCCGATCTAGCCTCGATGGGCAGAAATCATTTCAAAAGTCTCTTTAAAGCCCCAAAAGAGGTATCAATAGCATAAGTGATATGGGTTACCCAAATATTTCCTAGGTATGTTGAGGAAGAGGAAAATGATCTACTAATGGTATCGGTGTCAAGAGGGGAGATAGAAGGGATATTAAAATCCATGTAGAGGGACAAGATCCTGGGGCCGGATGGGTGGATAGTGGAATTGTTTCAGTATTTCTTTGAGCTTATAGGGGATGATCTTACAGGGGTGGTGGAGGAATCTCGGGATAAAGGATCAGTGTATGAACCTTTCAATTCTACCTTTTTGGCTTTAATCCCTAAAATGAAGGACCCTTCTTCCTTTGAGGAATTTAGGCCTATCTCGCTCTCCAAGTGTATTTATAAAATTATAGAAAAAATCATCGCAGTCTGTCTGAAGCCTATCTCTCAAGAAACATCTCTAAGGAGCCGTTCAAGTTCTTAGATGGAAGACAAATACATGAAGCAATACGGGTTGCTCAGGAGACATTACATAGTATTAAGAGGAGTAGGAAAAAATGTGTGATTGTAAAAATCGATCTCTCTAAATCATATGACATAATCAGTTGCTTATATATTCGTATGCTTTTGACACATATGGGGTTTAGCATCGGGTTTATTAACTGGGTAATGGGATGTATCTCAAATGTTAGTTTCATTGTCCTAATCAATGGGGTAGCCTCCGCTTTATTCCATAGCCAAAGAGGCCTTAGACAGGGGTGCCCACTGTCCCCCCTCCTCTTCTTACTAGCAGCAGAGGGCCTCAGTTAACTGATACTTGAAGAAAGGAGAAGAGGAGAACTAAAAGGAATTGAAGTGGAAATAAACCTCCATATCACTCATCTACTGTTTGTTCATGATATACTCTTGTTTAGTGACAGAAGTATAAATGATATACAACAAATAAAATCAATCCTCGATCTGTTTATAGTTGCTACAGGTATGTGCATCAATGTTCATAAATCATCTTTGATCATGGAAGGTTTCTCATGTTGAAATTTGGTACCGGAGGACAGGTGGTTCCCTCAGGCTTTGATCTTTGGCCTAGGGAAAAGTGTCCAAAAGAATTTAATTTTTCTCCTAAAGTGACTTTATAATTTTATAAAGTTAAATCTAATTTAAAAGTGACTTTAAGTGATAAAGTTATTAAGTCTAATTTTAAAGTGACTTTTATAAAGTCAATGAAAAATTAGAAAGGAAAAGTGACTTTGGAAATAAATGACTAAGTGGGTCTTTATTAAAGTGGGGTGAATTAAAAAATAGAAAGTGAGATTTAAATGAGCATTTAATCTCAACCATTGATCTAAATCTATTTCAGCCATTGGATTTAGAGATCACCCAAAAGTCACTTGGATCACCCAAAAGTCACTTGGAGTTATATTAGAGGAAAATGAGGAAAAGGTCATTCATTCTTTCATGAGCAGATTGGGAGAAGGAGAGCAAGAGAGCAAGAGAGATTTCTGAGCAGGAAGGAGAAGGAGACAGCAGCTTGGCACACATTCCAAGGCAGCAGTTGAGCAAATTTGTACAGCTGATTCAGCACATAGTGAAAGGCAGATTTTTGCACAAAAATCGAGGAGCAGTTTGCTGATTTTTCTGCACACAAAACAGAGGTCGTACAACATTTATTGCTGTCATGTTTGCTGTAATTTCCAGATTGCTGTGAGGCACGGGAAAGGAGATAAGTTGTAAATTTGCTTGCTGATTTTTTGCTGAATAATTCTCACTGTAAAAAGACAATTTTCAGAAATAAAGAAGAGCTCTCAAACTGGTTTTCCCCAAGAGTTGTAGGGGGTTTTTCCAGGGTCAAGTTGACCAAAAATATCAGTGTTTTAATGTGTTTTAATGGCTGTTTTTAATTGCTGATTTTTAATTCTGCAATTTCCAGCATTCTGAAAAATTTCCAGAATTTGTGTTTTCAGCAATATTTATTTTTTTCAGTCTGTTAAATGTATGGTTATGGGAATGGGCATTTAACTACATGGGAGAAATAAGGAGAAACTGAAAACCGGGGTGGGAAAACAGAAATTTTTACATGGTATCAGAGCTTGAGTGCTGAAGGGCAGTTTGGGACAGCAAAAGGAAAAATTACAGTTGCTAATTTTTCACTCAGAAAATTCCAGCAAGCTGATTTTTTCATAAACAGCAGTTTTATCTTTACTACAGCAGTGCTATTTTTCAGTTTTAGGACAGCAGGATGTCATTGGGATTGAGGGTGGAGGATAGGCTGGATGGGCATATAAATTACAGCGTTTGGAAGGAGAGAATGCAGAGTATCTTTGAGGAGGCAGAAGTCTGGGATATCATGGTGCATACCGCACAGAACCCTGTTGTTGTGCCCACTGATGTTACTCAGTTGGCTGAGTATAAAAAGAAGAACAATAAGGGTAAGAGGCTGATTCTAGACGGAATCAAAGACCATTGCATTCCTCATGTGAGAGGAAAGAGCAATGCCCATGAGATGTGGACAGCATTGTCCAATCTCTACCAGAGTACCAATGAGAACCGGAAGATGGTCCTGAAGGAGAAGCTGAAGAACATTAAGATGGGTAATGATAGTGCAGCTGGATATCTCACAAAGATTACCAATGTGAGAGATGAGTTGGCAGCGATTGGAGAGGCCATTCCATCCACTGAGTTGGTGCGTATTGCAGTGAATGGCCTCCCCCGTTCATGGTTGAACTTTGCTGATGGGGTTTGTGCACGTGAGACCCTTCCCACATGGGAGAGGTTTTGGGATGATTGCATTCAGACAGAGATCAGGAAAGGACAGCTTGGGGCAGCCAAGCCAGTTGAGCAGGATGAGGATGTAGCACTGGTGGCAGGAGGCAAGAAAGGCAAAGGGAAGAAGCAGGCTTCCACAAGCAGTGGTGGGGGCAAAGGCAAAGGTAAAGGTAAACCGGGGAACACACAGAAGGACTATTCCAAGGTGAAGTGTTGGAATTGTCAAAAGATGGGACACTATGCAGTTGTGTGTCCGGAGAAGAAGAAGAAGAAGGGAAAGAACCAGGACGTGGCAGCTTCAGCTGAGATTGAGGACTTTGCGGGTCGTTTTGACCGGGAGTTTGCGTTCACTACATGTGAGTCCTCTAGTGCAGGATCACCTGCCACACAGGTTCAGAGGGAGCATGCTTTTCCCTCGATTAGCGGAGCATCTACAGGTATTTGGTATGTGGACAGTGGGGCTTCACGTCACATGACAGGAGTCCGTGAGTACTTCTCAGAGCTTTCAGAGAGTGGCACTGATATTGAGGTAGTACTCGGTGATGACAGAGTTGTTAGAGCAGTCGGGGTGGGGACAGTGACATTTCAGAGGGAGTCCAAACCTCCCTTGAAGGTGTCAGAGGTTCTTTATGTGCCAGGGATGAGGAAGAACCTCATATCCGTCTCAGCTTTGGAGGACAGAGGATATGACGTACTGTTCAGGGGAGGACAGGTGTTGATGTATCCCAGGGACACTCCAGCTGATTCAGCTAGAGTGATAGGTGTACGCCATGCAAAGGTGTACAAGTTTGCATTTCAGCCCCTTTTGGCATTGAGCAGTAGTACCGACAGCAGAGCTAGCAGTTCTGAGCTGTGTGAGATTTGGCACCGCAGGATGGGACATATGTATCATGGAGCCTTGAGGACATTGCGGGAGATCACTACAGGTGTGCCAGATTTCAGTACTGATCACTTTGATACTTGCAGAGGTTGTGCGATGGGCAAATTTGCCAAATCCCCTTTTCCCAGCAGTGACAGCAGAGCGACGGGGATACTTGATTTGATTCATTCCGATGTGAGCGGTCGGATGTCTCATGTTTCCTTGAGTGGATATGAGTACTATGTTTTATTCATTGATGATCACTCCAGGAGGACCTGGATTTATTTCTTGAAGACCAAGAGTGAGGTCTTCAAGCGGTTTCAGGAGTTCAGAGCTCTTGTGGAGACACAGACAGGTCGAAAGATCAAGTCCTTGAGGTCGGACAATGGAGGAGAGTACACCCTTGGAGAGTTTGTTGACTATTGTGCGGAGGCAGGCATTAGGAGGGAGTTCACTGTTCCTTACAACCCCCAGCAGAACGGGGTTGCGGAGAGGAAGAACAGATCCATCATAGAGGCTGCCAAAGCCATGTTACATGATCAGGGGTTGCCATTGTTCTTGTGGGCAGAGGCCTGCAACACAGCTGTTTACTTGCAGAACAGGAGTCCGCATCGTGCCTTGGGGCACATGACTCCGGAGGAGGCTTTCTCTGGGAAGAAGCCTGATCTTGGTCATCTTCATATCTTTGGATGCATTACATACTCCTATATACCCAAGGAGAAGAGGACCAAACTAGAGCCCACCGCAGAGAAGGGTATCTTTGTGGGCTACAGTGAGACCTCAAAGGCCTTTCGGATTTACATTCCTGCACAGAGGAGAGTTGTTGTCAGACGGGATGTGAAGTTCGAGGAGGACAGGGCCTTTAGGAGGTCACGGGAGTTAGAGTATCTGGATCAGCCAGACCCTCAGCAGCAGTTGAGTCAGTCGCAGGGATCCAGTGGGCAGGGATCAGGAGGATCCGGAGGTACATCTATGAGGATGTCAGGTCCGTCAGTGAGCAGTGGCTCATCGAGCCAGAGGGGTGGTGCTCCGGGCAGCATGCAGAGCAGTTCACAGAGCAGTTCACTAGGGAGTCCACTGATGGACAGTTCACACGGTACCTCAGCTTCTACAGGTTCAGGTGCAGGCAGGAGGACAGCAGACAGACAGTCAGGAGTTCAGGCTACTGATGATGATGAGGAGGAGGAGTTTCATTCTCCGGTGGAAGAAGTGCGCTCAGGGAAGAGGAAGCCCAAGTGGCTTCAGGACACCTTGAGAGATGCCACATCTGTTGCTGAGCCGAAGAGGCCGGTCAGAGAGAGTAGACCACCTGAGAGGTTTTGTAGTTATATGGCGATGGTTACCAGCATCCTTGACTCTGAGCCTTCTAGCTATGAGGAGGCAGCTAGCCAGCAGGTCTGGAGAGAGGCCATGCAGGAGGAGTATTCTTCTATCATGAAGAATGATGTTTGGGAGGTGGTGCCGAGGCCTGAGGGCAAATCCGTGGTTACTTCCAGATGGCTTTACAAGGTAAAGCATGCTGCAGATGGCAGCATTGAGAAATTCAAAGCGAGGTTTGTGGCTAGAGGGTTCTCCCAGGTAGAGGGAGTTGATTATGAGGAGACCTTCGCTCCCGTGGCTCGATATACTTCGATCCGCTCCATTATATCGATAGCAGCAGAGATGGGTTGGAAGATCCACCAGATGGATGTGAAGACCGCATTTCTCAATGGCTTCATACAGGAGGAGGTGTACATTGAGCAGCCACAGGGCTTTGAGGTGCATGGGAAGGAGTCCCATGTGTGCAGATTGAAGAAGGCCCTTTATGGCCTGAAGCAAGCTCCCAGAGCTTGGTACTCCAGGATAGATGCATACTTGCAGGGGATGGGTTTCACAAAGAGTGAGGCAGATCCGAACCTTTACTTTATTGTGATTGGTGAGGAGCCTCTCATTCTGGTGCTGTATGTGGATGACTTGATCATTACAGGTGCAGAGAGACTCATAGAGCACTGCAAGAGAGATCTTGCGGCGGAGTTTGAGATGAAGGACATCGGCTTGATGCATTACTTTTTGGGTTTGGAGGTGTGGCAGGAGGAGGGGCATTTCTTCCTGGGGCAGGGGAAGTATATTGTGGACATCCTTAGCAGATTCCACATGGAGGATTGTAGACCCATGTCGACACCGATGATCACCAACTGGAAGAAGCTTCATGCTTCGGATTCCGAGTTGGTGGATCCCACATTGTACAGGCAGCTGATTGGTTCCTTGATGTATTTGGTCAACACTAGACCAGATATCTGTTTTGCAGTCAACACGATGAGTCAGTTTATGTGTGAGCCTAGGAAGGTTCACTGGGTGGCTGCAAAACACATTTTGCGGTACTTGCAGGGGACAGTGGATTATGGTCTGGACTACAGGCAGGGAGATGGAGTGAGATTGGCAGGATACACTGATTCTGATTGGGCAGGTTGTGCTTCTGATAGGAAGAGCACTTCAGGGTGTTGTTTTGGGTTGGGTTCAGCAGTAGTGTCATGGTTCAGCCGGAAGCAGCAGTCAGTAGCACTGAGTTCAGCGGAAGCAGAGTATATGGCAGCCAGTCTAGCTAGTTGTGAGGCCATCTGGCTTCGCAAGATGTTGTTTGGCTTATTTGGTCAGCCGTTGAGACCTTCAGTGATTTACTGTGATAATCAGAGTTGCATTAAACTCACGGAGAATCCAGTATTTCATGACAGGTCAAAGCATATCGGGATCAGATATCATTTCATCAGAGACTATGTTCAGAAGGGAGCTGTGAAGCTTGAGTATATTTCCACTGATGAGCAGGTTGCAGATATCCTTACCAAAGCCTTACCACGGGGCAAGCATGTCTACTTCAGAGACAAGATGGGTGTGGTGAGGAACACCTTCCTCGGTAAGAGGGAGTGTTGAAATTTGGTACCGGAGGACAGGTGGTTCCCTTAGGCTTTGATCTTTGGCCTAGGGAAAAGTGTCCAAAAGAATTTAATTTTTCTCCTAAAGTGACTTTATAATTTTATAAAGTTAAATCTAATTTAAAAGTGACTTTAAGTGATAAAGTTATTAAGTCTAATTTTAAAGTGACTTTTATAAAGTCAATGAAAAATTAGAAAGGAAAAGTGACTTTGGAAATAAATGACTAAGTGGGTCTTTATTAAAGTGGGGTGAATTAAAAAATAGAAAGTGAGATTTAAATGAGCATTTAATCTCAACCATTGATCTAAATCTATTTCAGCCATTGGATTTAGAGATCACCCAAAAGTCACTTGGATCACCCAAAAGTCACTTGGAGTTATATTAGAGGAAAATGAGGAAAAGGTCATTCATTCTTTCATGAGCAGATTGGGAGAAGGAGAGCAAGAGAGCAAGAGAGATTTCTGAGCAGGAAGGAGAAGGAGACAGCAGCTTGGCACACATTCCAAGGCAGCAGTTGAGCAGATTTGTACAGCTGATTCAACACATAGTGAAAGGCAGATTTTTGCACAAAAATCGAGGAGCAGTTTGCTGATTTTTCTGCACACAAAACGGAGGTCGTACAACATTTATTGCTGTCCTGTTTGCTGTAATTTCCAGATTGCTGTGAGGCACGGGAAAGGAGATAAGTTGTAAATTTGCTTGCTGATTTTTTGTTGAATAATTCTCACTGTAAAAAGACAATTTTCAGAAATAAAGAAGAGCTCTCAAACTGGTTTTCCCCAAGAGTTGTAGGGGGTTTTTCCAGGGTCAAGTTGACCAAAAATATCAGTGTTTTAATGTGTTTTAATGGCTGTTTTTAATTGCTGATTTTTAATTCTGCAATTTCCAGCATTCTGAAAAATTTCCAGAATTTGTGTTTTCAGCAATATTTATTTTTTTCAGTTTGTTAAATGTATGGTTATGGGAATGGGCATTTAACTACATGGGAGAAATAAGGAGAAACTGAAAACCGGGGTGGGAAAACATAAATTTTTACATCTCAAGGACTGAAATGCCGAGGATTTCAGAGACACTCCTATTTGAAGCAAAGGCGATGAAGGAGAGCTTCAAGTATCTGGGTTTTCATCTTAAGCCAGACTCTTACATGAAACAAGATTGGCACTAGCTAGTGGCAAAAATTGAAAATTGGATAAAACACTGGAGTTATAAACGGTTGTTGAGAGCGAGTAGGATGGTGTTGAACAAGTCAGTTCTGATGGCCATACCTATATACTAGACTGTATTAACATGGATTCCCAAAGGAATTATCTCTCAGATAAGGAAAGTATGTAGTAGGTTTCTGTGGGTCGAAACTAAGGAGGATTCAGTGTTGCCATGGGTGGCCTGGGAGAAGGTAGCTAGACCAAAGGATTGGGGAGGGTGGGGCATTAAATACCTTACACCTTTTGCATCTTCTCTAGTAGTAAAATTGGGGTGGAGACTTATAACAATGGAAAAACTGTGGACGACAATCATCAAAAGGAAATACATTGATCCAACTCCCATAGATGAATGGCCAAGGAACCCTGATAAGAAGACCACACATGCCTGAGTTGTATGGAAGGCAACCCTGGCATCCTTTAGGATAATTGAACAGGGGCTGGCTTGGCACCTTGGAATGGAGAGAAATTCAAAGTAGGTATGGACCCGTGGGTTGGATGCAACGAGGGCTATGCCTTATCAGGATAGGTTACTGCATATTTACACTCAAGGCATTGTCTCTTTGAACTAGATTGAGAAGGAAGGCCAGTCGACAATATGGTATCAAGCATGGAAATCAGCAGAAGATATGCATTTGGAGCCCTAATGGATAGAGGAATGGAAAACTATATTAGAGAGCTCCAGAGAACAAATGTTTGATTAAGGGATCGCCCAAACGAGCTTAGATGGCTCTATGCACCAACTAGAAAATATTCTCCAAAGTTTGGCTACAAACAACTAATGGTAAGAAGGGCGTGGAGCGAACCGGAGTGGTGGTTCAAACCTCTTTGGAAATTAAAAAGTCTTGCAAAGTCAATAATGTTTTTTTGTGCATCTTAAAGAACAAAGTCCCAACATGGGATAACCTCCATAAAAGAAATAAGATGGGCCTAGGTTGGTGCACTATCTGCAAAAGGAAGGAGGAATTAGTACAACATCCTTTTTTAGAGTGTCAGATCAGTAAAAGAACTTGGGAAGAATCATTGAGATTACTGGGGAAGAGTCAAGCTTAGGAGGGGGACAATATAGGGTAAGCATGGAAAAGATGGTGGGATGAGACTCAAGAGGAAAACATGAAAAGTCTCCCATTAGTAATCTCATGGGGCATATGGCTGGCCCGAAATAGGAATATTTTCAAGGACCAACCACCTGCTCATGTACCCATTGTAATATAAAGTGCCTCAATCTTTGCTCTTCTCCCCATACCAAACCCTGTCAAGGCTACTAAGCAAGTAAGAGAAGAACATATAAGGGGAGATATCCTGTGGGCATATTTTGACGGTGTGTCGGATCCACAAAACATCTGTGGCGTGGGCCTTGCCATACATTACAACAACCACAAAATTATAAAAGCATATGTGGGCCTTGGCTTAGGAATTAATAATTTTTCCGAACTTCAATCCTTAAAACTGTTACTTGGCTGGCTTATTCAATTGGGGGTGGGATCGGTCCAAATCTTTGGTGATTCACAGAATGTTGTTAAATGGTTTAATGGAGTACAAAGATGTCAAAATTATATTTTGATTCCATTACTAGAAGAAGTTTTACATTTGAAACAACAATTTGATTCTATAATTGTCTGTCACATTTACAGGGAACAGAACTCAGTTGCAGACCTCCTTTCTAAGGAAGGTTTACAACAGGATATGGAGAACTAGCGGATAACATAAGTGGACAAAGATATGACCCGTGTGTCAGATCAACAACCTTTCTTCCCATGATCGAGAGTGGATGCTCCCTCCCAAAAATTATCGTTATACTCAAAGTTTCCTGTGTCTTTTTGTTTTGTTTTTTTTTATTATGTCAGTTTGGTCAAAACTTGATACTATTTCAAAACACTGTTTTTTGTATTTTTGCACAAACTTCATGTTCCTGTTTGGGTTGTTTTCCTCGAAATAGAGGACGCCCAAGAACAGTCAATGTATCTATTTTTGTTTGTCGTGGGTTTGGATAGTACACATTTTTACATTCAACCCAGAATGCACTACTCTATGTTTTCCTGATGGACATACAGTACATTGAATGCTTAATGCATCTACAAATGTAACTTTTTATTGCCTTAATAGAAAGCTCAATTTTTTCCTTCGAAAAAAATGTTGAAGAATTAATAAAAAAATAAAAAAATAAACAAATTAATAAAAAATGATAAAAAAGAATAAGATAAAAATGTGAAGGATTTAGCTTATGGAGTTCACATGAATATGTTGAAGAGCTAATAAAAAACAAACTAATAAAAAATGATTAAAAAGAAGAAGATAAAAATGTGAAGGGTTTAGCTTATGGAGGATATTTAGGTGGTTGAAGATTTTCTACTTATAACATTTAAGTGGTTGAAGATTTTCTACTTATACGGGCTTAAACACAAGTCTCATCCTGAGAGTGTCAAGGGAATTGATCACATGACCTCTCAATAGCAAAGGTATTTAACTGGGTAAACTCGACCAATTGAGTTAACCCTTAAGGCTTAAATAATTCAAATTTATTTTTTAACTTGAAATACTAATTTTGCTTTACTTTCTATTTGTATACATATTAAAAATGCACTTTTAGTTGTTAAATTTGATTATTTTGTAATTAAAAAAAAATCATTAACTTTTTATAAAAAAGAAAAATCTATCATTTTTTAAACGTAAAATTGATAGTTAATTAATTAAGGTGAATATCAAATTTATAACATTCATGTAAATGATTCTTCATGTCATTTTGAATTATGTAAAGAAATTACATTAATAAATGATATTGTTGTGTTTTAGTAGCTAGTATGAAAAATACAATAAGAAATCTCAATTGTAATCTGGTCTATTGAATATCAATAGAAAATTGTAATCTAGTTTATATTGAATATCAATAGAAAATTTTGGTCCAATTTAAAAAAAATAAAATAAAATAATAATAATAATATGGTATAAATTGATATAGTGAGATTCCATAAAACACCATGTATCTCTTGATGTAAAGCATATGCAAATTGGCTATACACACAATTTCACTTACATATTCAATAATGTATATCAATATCTACCCTATCTCATAGTTTTTATTGGGTTAGAAACTAAGATAAAAATATATAATTTACCATCTAAAATTTATATTTATGTGTCTCTATACGGTTAAATTAATTTTTTTTTCAAAAAAAAAATCTATTGAGCACTTCTCTTTATTTTGTAAATATGATTTAAGGTAAGATTAATTTATTTATTTTTCAAGATTATATAATAATATATTCTATGATTTAAAGTAAAATTAATTCATTTAAATTTCAAGATTATATAATAATATATTCATTAAGAAGTTAATATTTCTTAAAAAAATAACACTTTTTAATTCAATGACACAAACCAAAACCCAATAAATAACTTAGATTATAAATTATACCAACAATTTTTAATTTATAATTTTAACTTAAATAAATCTTATATAATAATATATATTCGTAATAAAAATTTAATGAATTTTTTTTGCTAATAAAATATTAAAATTTTAATTTATTTATTTCAAAAAAAATTGTGATTCATAATGGGCTAAAAGAAACCCTACCAAAACCCCGCTCATTCCAACACCTAGCTAGAAACACTTTGTTGTGATCAATTAGAGCCTAATGAGTTTGAATCTTTGAAGATTTACCATGGGATTTGTCATGGGAGAGATTTTATGCTAAGGTGATAGTTCAAACATAAATACCCCACCCCCCTTTTACAAGCTTGGTTGGCCAAACTATCTTCCTTTTTCTTGAATCTTCTAAGAACATGAAACAATGAAATTCACTGAAATTTAGTCATCAAGTCTCAGATTCAAATCAAAACAACAACCAATTGCACATCCTTAGGCCTACGATCTATGACCCAAGCCCTTATAATATTTTATAAATCCCCTATTACACTGATCTATTCAATTCCTTCACTTTGAGCTATCTTTAAGCCTTGAAATAAGACACAAAAGTTTCTGCCATATTGTTAGTCAAGTGACCTAGACTCCGCTCATACATATCCTCCTTTTGTATATTAAAATAAAAAATGACCCTCCCTGCACCTGTCGCCCCAATATAATAACGATAATCGATATTTATTAAAATTAATTTTATTTCTTCGAATTGTAAAAAAAGATAAATAATTATTTAATCTATTTTAAAATTTAATTTTATTAAAAAATAAAAAAATATATATATATATCAAATTAAATATTTTTTTTTATTATAATTTTTTTATTTTTATTTTTTTAAATAATTTTAAATTATTCTACTTTTAAGCTAAAAGACTAAGAATGTTGTAATTAATATTTTGAAATTTAAGCTAACCTTACCCAAAACATTTACACTTTTCAACCCTTTGAATACTATAAAGATTATGATTTCTGTTATGGGAGATTATGATTTCTATTAACCCATAACGTATTAAGTTTTATCCAATGCTTTATTAATCCTTGTCAAAGCATAATTATAGCAATCAATTTGTTGTTTGATTGTTTTTAGTTTCATATATATATATATAAATTGATTGGTGAATAAATTAGAATTCTTATTATAACATTTTCAAGATATAATACTATGTATATTGAAGAGTACTTATCACTTTTCTATTTCATTGTGCCATAATTTTTTGATATTCTTTTTTATTTTTGGATATTTTTGTTAAGAATTAATATTATTAGTTGTGATAATTATTATAATTGTGTTATCCATTAACATTATTAGTTGTTATTAGCTAGAATATAATAATTCATTGCTATTATTTAATTTAAGCATGTTATGTAGAAAATCATTAGCCAAAACTATATGATCATGAGATTTAATTGGATTCATAAATTAAGATTATTTGAAAGTTTTCTTTTTCAACAACTTATCCTTATCTTATCTTTTGTAAATTTTTATTTTTATTTTTAATAACACATTTGTTATTAGTCCATATCAAAGTTAGTATACATTTATATTCAAACTTATTGAGTAGGGATTAGGCTACATGCAACACTTGTTTCAATGTGGTATTCTTCAAAATTTGCTCTTATTTTAATAATTTTGATTTTCTTCTTTATGCTAATTATCAACATAGATCCATCTTAACTACAAGTCTACCAAGGGCAAAGAGGGATCAAATCTTTCAAAATGTAAACTTATTTTTTAGCACAAAACTTGAGAAAAGGTTCTCACCTCGAGAGATTTGATTCCTCTCATCACTTGGTAAATCCTTAGTTAAGATGAATCTATGTTGGTTCTTAATAATATTATTTATATTATATAAATTTCACATCTCTATATATAAAAGCATTCTCATTTTTAATTTTATTAAAACCTTGATTTGATCTCTATGGAATATCCATAAAAAAATAGTAGTAGTGAGGATAGATGGTTTAGATATATCTCAAAAGTAATTATAGCCTTTTTATTTTAGATTTAATTAAAAAAATGCTATAAAATTGAATTAAAATAAAATATTTATAAATATCTTGATGGTGAAATGAGCTATGGTTTTTGGAAATGCGGTATAGATATGCCATGGCATTGGCCCATGGTATTGTAATAAAGCATATTTACAAGTCAATAATATCCATGGTAAAGTGGGAATGAATATCCATGGTTAAGAATTTTGTTATATTATAAGTTTATTGTAAGTATTAAGTTTTTATGTGCATATAATTAAATATAAATATGGTTATGGCAAACCATGAAGTAAAACTTGAAAGAGAAGTTTTTTGTCAGAACATTGGGACACAAAGGACTGGAAGGAAAATAGGGAGGAAGAGAGGATATTGAAAGAGTTGGAGGTATCCCAAGACTTGGTAGACATAAACAAAATATATCTCCCTAAGGTCCATGGATCTTCTCCATAATGGTTTTCCCTTCCTCTTGAGGGATTCTTCTAGTTAAATGTTTATGGGGCCTGATAGGGTTTGGGGGAATCCTTCGTGACGAGTAATGAAACACTCTGTGATTCTATGTGGGACATTGTGGTTACATAAACAACAATGTATCCAAATTCACAGTGCTAGAAAGAGGTTTGCTAATAGCTAGAGAAGAGGGATTTGTTACGATTCAGATAGATGGGGATTCCCAAATTGTGATAAATGTAGTGCAAAAGCTAATTAACGTGCCTCTAGTTTCCAAAGTAAACAATAGATGGAGTTTAGAACTACTAGTGGCCTAGATGCAAAAACTGTTATTATCCTTTCCTTTATGTTATTACTTCGCACTTTAGAAGGTTCGGGAACAAAGCAACCGACCTTCTAGCAAATTGGGGGAGTCAAGATTCTGATCTCGATTATTCATCCTAGTGGCCTTTGATAATAAGTGACAGCTGGACTACTCAGTTGAATAACATCCTGGAGTCAGACAAGGTGTCCTTGATGGGGGTGGCAGACCGGGGCAGTTATTAAACTCTCAAACAAGATAGACAAGAATAAGATAAATGTAAGATACTTTCTATTCACAAAGAATCACATATTAATACAATGTATTATGACCCTTGGTTTTCATATTCCAAGTGGTCTCTTGGACTCCAATGATTGTTCACATTCCACACCATAACCCTTAGCAGATTAGGTGTCCAACATTCCCCCCATTAATCTGAAGGGGTATATATGAGTCCAAGATGAGAGTTGAAAGACAAAAAATGCATGGCAACAAATGGCTGACTATGCTCTCTAAAATGATGGCACAAGGTCGGAGAACTTGAGGTCTCAATCGATGGTGGTTTAAGGTTGATCACCAATACTGGAACGCTTGGTGTAGTTCCTAGAACAATTCCAAATCTAGATAGAAGATGAAGTCTTTTGTTAGAGGAAGTGCTCCATATTTTTTTGAAAATGGAGACCATTGAGATCTCAACCTGAAACACTTGATGTAGTTCCTCGAACAATTCCAAATTTAGCTAGAAGTTGAAGTCTTCTATTAGAGGGAGTGCTCCCTATTTTTTTGAAAAGGTAGACCATTTGGGTCTCAACTTGTGGTGGTTTAAGTAAGTCCACCAACCAAAATTCATGCTCCTTGTCTCTCGCTACAAATCTAAATATGGGTATGGCTGACTCTGGCTCTAAGCTCAGGCAGCAGGTTTGGGTTGTGGATCAGGCTCGCTTGATGTATATTTGAAGCTTGTAGATGACCATAAATCCCCCCTGTCAGATACAAGGTGAGAATATGAAAAAATATCAACTACAAGATGTGTCAATACTCAATAACAAATTATGTGGTATGAACAAAATATCTTCTTGGTTGTTGAATCTCATTGCAAAAAAGTGATCCATCTAAGGTGAATCTTCGTTCTTGCAGGAGGCTTGTTTCTAAAGCATATGTTTGAATGTTGAGTATTTTTACGACAATGCTCACACGAGTGAAGACCAAAACAATGATCTTCATATGCCCAACTCAATTACAATGTTGGCATTTGATAATCTATGGTTATTGTGGAAGAGGAGAAGTAGGTGAAATGGAGTTTCCTTGAAGAAACCCAAAACTTTGAAACTAGATGGTATTAGTGTAGTTTGGAATGTGAAAGGACACATCCTTGTCATATCCAAAACCAGTTCTGTGCTTGCTACTGACAAGCTCTTCGCAAGGTCTGATGATGTTCTTGGGAAGTGTAGCCCGAATTTCTGCATCTTTATGAAAACTTGCTCTTGAAATTAGCACGCTATGAGAATAAACCTCAACCTTACTGACTTTATCACTTTTTGGTTGTTGATGGGAGTTTGTTTCAACCTCAAACAAAGGATTATTCTGAACAAAAGCCAGTTTAGAATGATGACAATTTTGTTGTAACTCATCTTGTTCTAGTTGAGATTCGAGTTGCAGAAACACGATATTTTCATGTGCATCTTGCAAACCGGTTCAAATGTTAGATAAAGTATCTTTAATTATTTTGACGGCACCAAAATCAACAATGGAGAGTATGAGAGTATCTAGAACCTTTAATAACTCAATAATTCTAACCATTTAGTTAACAATTCATGCTCAACAAATGAGGAGATAATGAGGAAAATATATCCACTTGTACTCTCAAGACATAAAAAATGGAGCAAACACTATGCAACTAACTATCCACTAGAAAAATTGCACATGTCATCACCCAAGAACAAGTGAGTCTAATTGCATGTGTGTTTTCTTGGATGTCTATAGTCCAATGAATAAACCTTTTCCAATGGTGTGTCCCACGCAAAGTAGTTCCCTAAAATTTGAAACTATTCAATGTTCCATTGTTTGAGCTCTATGATAATGTGTAGAGATACAATTTTGTTATCTCGGTTATTCTGCAATAGCTAGATGATGTCGAAAAGCACAAAACAGAATCCATTCAAACAAAACTAGCTAAAATTCTTTCCACGTATAAAGCACGGGTTGTTTCTTTCGTGTAAGGTTTGCGATCTCGCACATCCAAGCCTCTAAGAACCATATTTGAACCATAGTTAACTATTGATAAGAAATGATCCATTTGCATGAAAATGAATGTCGCTTTAGATAGTCAGTCTGTGGGAAGATAACTAGGACACTCGTCTCACATTGTATATATGAGAAACAACAACAATCCATTTCCTATGATTCGAATGATTATTTTATCAACATTTTCATCCCTTTGTGTCCATGGAACAAAAAATTCCTCTCCTTTGCTAACCAACACTACTCATAGAATATAGAGTCAAATTTACTAGTGTCATTGCATTTTTTTTATGTTGTTAAGGGAAAATCCCAATGTGGTAAAACAAAAATGAGAACAAAGGTCTTCAATGGACTAGTTTCACTGAATGATACACCAATCTTAAGTTGAGAATAAAGGTAGCATCGACACTACATTGAAGAATCAAAATGGTGCGATCTTTAGTGAGGAGAGCTAGATTCTTCAACTACTTAACCCATAAAGGAATTTCCATGAGTTGTAGCAAGGGTTGTTTTGGTTGTAAAAATGGATGTAATACACTTTCAGATCCAAATGAAGTCTAAATGTATCTAGATATGGATGGGATAAGGGAAAAAAGCACAATAAGGAAAAATGGATAGAGACAATACTAGGCTAAAAAAGTGTGGAGGGCTCCGTTGACACAAAACGCCTTTTCAGTTTCATATCTATCAAGCAAGGATGGTAGAGTAGTGTCCAAAATGGTAGAGATGTGCTTTTGTAATGGTAGAGAGTGTTTCTTGGTAGAGGAAAAAATAGAGTGATTACGCAGTAATGGTGGAATTGGCTATTGACTATCACACAGAGAAACAATAGGTTAGGGATGGTAGGACAGGTCGTTGGAGGAAGGCCATGAAACTAGTGGCTCAAATTCAAGTAGGGCATGAATTCACCCACTTTGATACCATGTTAAACTCTCAAACAAGATAGAAAAGATTAAGATAAACGTGAGATAATTTCTATTCACAAATATTTACATATTAATACAATGTCTTATGATCCTTGGTTTTCATATTCCAAGTGGTCTCTTGGACTCCAATGACTGTTCACATTCCAAACCATAACCCTTAGCAGATTAGGTGTCTAACAACAAACATTGGGATTCCTCGGGGGACTCAACACCCCACTGACCCAACTGATAATTAAATTTATAGGTGTTGCGGTAAGTTTCCATGCACACTTGTGTGGAGAGGTCATTCCAAGAAGGAAGACAATGGCTTATTTATGCTTGAGGTTATGTTGCAATGCTAGTTATCTGTGTTTTGGCATGGGATATAGAGAGTTTGGTGAAGTTATGACTACGTTTGTGTCGGTTTACCATCTACATGAGCTAAACTAGGAATGGAGATTTGATGCAAAAGCCTAGTTCTTATCATTGGGAGTTTGATGAGCTAAATATTTTTGCAAGGCGAATCATAGGAACCAGGTCTAGGATCCCAACATAAGAGGTTCCAACCAGAGCTCTTCTCGAAGATGGGAGGAGGTTTCACGCATGGTGGAATGTTGGTTTGTTTTGGGCTACAAACCTCTGCCTAGGTTACAGGTAAGGTTTTCTCATTTTTTCGAATGGTCTTTTAGTGCAATTGTTGGCATTATTTAGGGGTACTTCCTTTCTGGAGAGGCCTGGTCTCCTTTTGTGTATTGTTCTACGAATTGGTACTTCATGTGTCATGGTGGTAGTTTGGTTTGTGTTTAGGGTTTTTGAGGGGTTATAATGGGCTAGGCTGAAGAGAATTGAGCTCAGCCACCATCTTGGCCAGCCACATTTGGTGTCTGGTTTTTTGGGGAGTGACTTTGATCTGAAATGGGGACCTAAAGGCTTCTTGTCAAGCTCACAAGAACCTCTCCCACTCCAAAGCTTATATATTCCCAAGATCTAGGCTTATATTGACAAATGCGGAATAAACAACTTGAAATAGGTGTATGCTTGTGTTTGTCCTTAACTGTTTATGTGTTTTGAGTTCCTTTGCTTATGCTGAAATAAAACTCAGATATCAGTAAATAAAACCAGCAATTAAGCAAACACAAGAGACAACATTGTAATATGGAGTTCACCCTGATATCTTGGGCTAGGTCTCCTTGAGCTCTAATCAACTCGATTAGGCTCTTTGGGATTATGGTAATCTTTCTTTTACAAGTTCCACACTCAAATCCATTGGTTTACAACTGAACCTATGGGTTTAGAATACCATTTTTATCCCTGGCCGTTTGGCTCTCTGGATCTCGGCTCTTGGCTCTAGTTCTTGGCTCTGGCTCTGGCTCTTGGCTTTGGTTCTAGCTCTGGCTCTAGCTCTCGGCTCTGGCTCTAGCTCTGGCTCTTGGCTCTGGCTCTGGCTCTGGCTCTGGCTCTGGCTCTTGGCTCTGGCTCTGGCTCTGGCTCTGGCTCTGGCTCTGGCTCTGGCTCTTGGCACTGGCTCTTGGCTCTTACGACCTTCTGGTCTCACTCGACCTCCAACCGACCCTCTGCTTCTGAGTCACCCCGACTCCGCAGACTGCCTCCTCTGGGCTTACACTCAACATTCAAGCATCTCTGAGCCTCTTGGGCTTCTCTGTGCTTCTCCTGAGCATAAATCCGCCTCTCTTTGTTATCAGTGCTTCACTCGACCTCCAAGAAATCCCAACAACCTTCAACAACCCTGTCAATTGAGCTCTCTGTGTATTTGTAACCATTTGGTTACAATCCTCCATCATTGAAAACCACGCGTTTTCACAAAAGAATAAGTTTCTCATGGAAATGAACTAGCAGGCACCGAAAACCCAACCATTCGGCCTTCCTCCTGCAGAAATCCCGCGTTCGAACACGTAACGCAATACACAGAAAAAACTGGCAAAAACACATCATTGAGCGTTTAACCGGACTTCAAATAATATAGAATTTCCCCTATAAACCTGTTGGGTCCGTGTTCTTCATCGCTCATCGCAAATTGAATAGCATAAGGCCAAAACCCAATTACATGGAAATACAAAGAAAATTCACAAAAATCTAGATTGCAAATAATGTGAAATCGCGTCTATAATCCTTATCGGGTCCGCCTTTGGTCGCAATATCACAATCGCATTGTCACATGGTCAAAAACCCAAATACATGGGAATACACAGAAAATCCAAAATTTTGGATTTCAAATATTATTCAACTGCGTTCATAGACCTCATCAAGTCCATGCTTTGTCGCAAGTCGCAATCGCACGTCGCATTGGCATTAGCTCCTTGTATCGGGGATTCACCGATCGCCGATCGTCGATATCGGCGCATCGCTATTAGCCCCAATCGCATGTCGCATATCGCAATCGCAATGGCCTTGGGGTCTTCCCTTTGACTGTGCCGATCGTCGATCACCAACCATCGCATATCGCAATCGGCTTGCCCAGGGTCCCAATATCGCATGGCAACCTACCTCCGATCCGATATATCGGAGATCACTAATCGGGGGTCCTTAAGGCCTTTGGTCTAAGTCCTCCCTTTGAACCTTCTGATGTGATTTTTCCATAGAAAGCCTTTATTTCTCTTAAGTCCCATTTATATAAGAAATTGCCTCCTTTTCAAAAGACAATGGACAATCTTCTTTTTACAATAACTTCTTCATTTGAAGTCCATTTTAGCCCATTCAAATTGCATTAGATTTAGAATGAAGAAGTCTATGCAATGAGACTATTTACAGGAGCATCCTTTGAATTTCATTTTTCCTTTGTGAGGAAAATTCATAGTCTTAGAATTCTATGTTAGATCCGTTTTGGATCACACCTTCCCACTAAAAAGCTTTTGGTCTCCAAAAGTCTGATATACTGATCTAAACAGTAGATGAGAGTACAAAACCCTCTTCTTTTAGCCCCCATACACTTGCCTTGCATAGTGCCTCTGAACCAAAGCCTTTGAACACTTCCTTCCTGGATGTGCTTGTCCTCCTTGGAAGAACTGTCTTCCTCCTTGACTTCATGCAGAACTCCTGCTGAAAAGGTTACAGAAGGTAGTTTAAACCTTTCTACCTTGATCATTGATACAAGGTGGCTCAAACCAATGTGAAGTTACATCTGCTTCACAAAATTTTCATTTGTACCTATTTGACATACTGTCAACAACAACTGTTAACAACAACAGGATTACAAACAACAACTGGATGGCCTAAACTCCTGCTTCAACAAAAGAAACAGATTCTACATCTTGTGAACACCTCCATGTCTTTACATTTGCATACAAATAATTGACTAGATAACAAGCCAACAAAACATGCCTTTAAGACAATTGCCCCTTCAAGTCAAGCATGTAGAAAAAGATCTTTAGAATTATTTTTCAAAGATGAAACACCTCATCATTATCTCCATCTTGGAGACCAAATCAACTTTTTCCAAGTCAATATTACATGCATGTTTACAAAAAAGTAATCAACCCTTCAAGTTAATCACACATACATGTTCAAATACAAGGAAATCATTAACATCCCTGTGTTCATGCATATCATGCTTAGGCATGCATTTCATCCTTCAACTTTTGCTTAAGTACACTGTAATTTCGAAGCTGAAATGAACATAATGTTGCAGCAATAAAGTGAGTCTCATACTCAACTTTTCCATTCACCTTCTTGGTAAAAACCTGCAACTTGCATCTCATTAACAAAGAAATTCAAATAGATGCAACTTGATATAATGCATTTTCAAAAAGACATGCAATCTTAATTGGATAAGAACTCTAACCATTTATTACCAATCCATTTCAAAAGTCCTTCCTTTGTCTACACATCAACATCAACATGTGAATCATCCTGAAACACATCATTCATGGAAACTTCCTTTCCATTCCTGCCATTCTTTCTTTCCACCTTCTTCAAGTTTTGTGGAAGCATTGTTGGATTCAGAGTCCAACATTTTGCAGCAATATGTCCTTTCTTATGGCAGTAAGTGCAACACATGTGCATCCTCTTGACAACATGATTTGCCTTGTCCAGTGGACCTTTGGCTTCTTGCTTCCTTTCCTTCAAAAGTTTCCTGTATGTGGCCATTCTCTTCCAACATCTAGAAACATTATGGTTATCCAAACCACAAAAGGAACATGCAATTCTTTTCCCATGCTTATGTGGAAATTTACCATGCTGGACATAATCAAAAGGAATATGGTTAAAACCAGATTTATACCTTTCTTTTTCACCTTTATTCCCTTCATGAGGGGTGAATTGAATGAAGAAGTAGCTCCCTTTGGAACACCATCAACCTCTTCAATGGTTTCAGAGTTTCCACAACTCTCTAGTTCAAGTGTATGCTTATGAACACCTACATCTTGCAAATGATGTTTCAAGCTATTGCATTCTCCATAAATACAGTCTTCACACTCTTGAGGTAGAAGACCTAAAATGAAACTCCTTCTTGGAACTGTTTCAATGGCCTTCATGGCAGCTTCAGAACTTTCTCCATAAGACTATCCATAGCCAAGACCCAAATACTTAGGACTTTACTCAACTATTATTGGCTCAACAATACCTTGTGCATGTTTGCCCAAGCCTTTTCCTTCATAGCCCATCTTGGACATTAACTTGGAACCTATGCCTTTGGTATGTTTTTCAAAAGAACCAATATAAACATTCTTAGAGGAAATTGAAGACAAACTAGAATTATTTACCTCTTCTTCAAGCTGATACTTGACTAAGGCTTCTTTGGCAACAAAGAACTTTGTCTCCAACTCATGCAACCCTTTTCAGGTTCATATTTGCAATATGAAGTTGCCTCTCCATTTCCTGCAATTTGTCAGAAAGCAACTGCTTCTCTTCCTTCATGGAATTCAACTGCTCTCTAAGTATGATGCTCTTCCTTCCATCCTCATACATTTCTCTCACCATATCCATCATGATGAACAAGTCTTGCTTCATGTCTTCATCAAAGAATCTTGTGAAGAAAGAAGAATTTGAGGACTCACTTGTAGAAGTAGTCATTATCAAAATCATCAGAAGAACTTCCAAACAAGATTAACAAAGAGCTTATTCAAGCAACCTTTTTCAACAAACCTCTTTTGCTTCAAGGATTGTCTTGAGGTCCTTTGGGATAAGAAGAATGCCTTTAGCCCTTCTTGTCCTCTCCTGGACTTAGCTATCAATAACTTTCACCTCTGCAAACTCAAACAACAGTCAGTTTACAAACAATCAAACAACTAAATTCTTTCTACTGTTTGAACACCTTTCAAGTCAAACAAGCATATAGATTTCTCTGTCAATCAAGCATCTTGATCTGATATCACCTGCATCATGATATAACCTGCTCTGGTATAACATAACTCTGATATCACCTTCTTTGAAGGTGGGGTTAATTAACCTTTGCTCTGATATAACCAGATTTGATATAAATGCTTTTATATCACCTAATCTGAAATGGTGACCTAAAGGCTTCTTGTTAAGCTTACAAGAACCTCTCCCACTCCAAAGCTTATATATTCCCAAGATCTAGGCTTATATTGACAAATGCGGAATAAACAACTTGAAATAGGTGTATGCTTGTGTTTGTCCTTAACTGTTTATGTGTTTTGAGTTCCTTTGCTTATGCTGAAATAAAACTCAGATATCAGTAAATAAAACCAGCAATTAAGTAAACACAAGAGACAATAATGTAATATGGAGTTCACCCTGATATCTTGGGCTACGTCTCCTTGAGCTCTAATCAACTCGATTAGGCTCTTTGGGATTATGGTAATCTTTCTTTTACAAGTTCCACACTCAACTCCAT
The DNA here is from genome assembly GCA_031772625.1 of Pinus tabuliformis. NCBI lineage: Eukaryota > Viridiplantae > Streptophyta > Pinopsida > Pinales > Pinaceae > Pinus > Pinus tabuliformis. The sequence continues at coordinate 1,786,906,615 of CM062818.1, forward strand.
TAGTTTACAACTGAACCTATGGGTTTAGAATACCATTTTTATCCTTGGCCGTTTGGCTCTCTGGCTCTCGGCTCTCTGGTTCTGGCTCTTATCTCTGGCTCTGGCTCTGGCTCTGGCACTTGGTTCTGGCTCTTGGCTCTGGCTCTGGCTCTGGCTCTGGCTCTCGGCTCTGGCTCTGGCTCTGGCTCTCGGCTCTGGCTCTGGCTCTGGCTCTGGCTCTGGATCTAGCTTTGGCTCTGGCTCTTGGCTCTTATGAGCTTTTGGTTTCGCTCGACCTCCAAGCAACCCTCTGCTTCTGAGTCACCCCAACTCCGCAGACTGCCTCCTTTGGGCTTACACTTAGCATTCAAGCATCTCTGAGCCTCTTGGGCTTGTCTACGCTTCTCCTAAGCATAACTCTACCTCTCTGTGTTATCAGTGCTTCGCTCAACCTCCAAGCGAATCCCAGCAACCTTCAGCAACCCTGTCAATTGAGCTCTCTGTGTATTTGTAACCATTTGGTTACAATCCTCCATCATGGAAAACCACGCGTTTTCACAAAAGAATCAGTTTCTCATGGAAATGAACCGGTGGGCACTGGAAACCCAACCGTTTGGCCTTCCTCTTGCAGAAATCCTGCATTCGAACACGTAACGCAATACACAGGAAAAACTGGTGAAAACACATCATTGAGCATTTAACCGGACTTCAAATAATATAGAATCGCCCCTATAAACCTGTCGGGTCCATGTTCTTCATCTCTCATCGCAAATCGCATTGCATAAGGCCAAAACCCAATTACACGGAAATACAAAGAAAATCCGCAAATTCGGATTTCAAATAATATGAAATCACGTCTATAATCCTTATCGGGTCTGCCTTTGGTCGCAATATTGCAATCGCATTGTCGCATGGTCAAAAACCCAAATACACGGGAATACACAGAAAATCTGAAATTCCGGATTTCAAATATTATTCAACCATATTCATAAACCTCATTGGGTCCGCGCTTTGTCGCAAGTCGCAATTGCACGTCGCATTGGCATTGGCTCCTTGTATCGGGGATTCGTCGATTGCCGATATCGGCGCATTGCTATTGGCCCCAATCGCATGTTGCATCGCAAACGGCCCCAGGGGTCTTCCCTTTGACTGTGTCGATCGCCGATCGCCAACCATCGCATATCGCAATCGGCTCACCCAGGGTCCCGATATCGCATGGCAGCGTACCTCCGATCCGATATATCGGAGATCGCTAATCGGGGGTCCTTAAGGCCTTTGGTCTAAGTCCTCCCTTTGAACCTTCCGATGCGATTTTTCCATAAAAAGCCTTTATTTCTTTTAAGTCCCATTTATATAGAAATTGCCTCCTTTCCAAAGGACAATGGGCAATCTTCTTTTTACAATAACTTCTTCATCTGAAGTCCATTTTAGCCCATTCAAATTGCGTTAGATTCAGAATGAAGAAATCTATGCAATGAAACTATTTCCAAGAGCATCCTTTGACTTTCATTTTTCCTCTGTGAGGAAAATTCATAGACTTAGAAGTTTATGTTAGATCCATTTTGGATCAGACTCTAAGTGTTTAAGGGTGGGGCTTCTGGTCCTCCTATTTTGGGTTACTATGGAGAAGGAAATTTCACTCAGGGCTATTGGTTCTTGTTATCACTAGTCAACCACCTTAGAGGGTATTCGGGGGTGGTATTATGATCGAGATCAAGGGCGAGGGGTAGTTGCAGCGGGTCTCATGTTGTTATGTTAGCAGTGGTAGAGGGGTGGAGTCGAGCGTAGAGTGTCCTTTTGGCAGGGTCATGCCACATGTCTATGGGTTTGAATTTGACACTTAGGCCTCTTTGGCCCCAACTTGATGCGTCATGCACTGCCAACATGGAAGGGAAAGGAGGGGTATGGGCCCGCGAGGCCAACATGGGGCACATGACACGGGGGACTATAGCTTGAGTGAAGTGGTGGATCCCAACCCCTCACAGTCTCATAGTTTGTGGAACTGCACCCCCCAACATCCCCTTGATATTTTTGATAGTCAACTCAGACAAGTGACCCACCTCCAAGAACAACTCAAAGTAATCATTGATGAATGCAAGACCAATTGCTCTCCTTGGTGAGGGGTTAGAGAAGAGTCTTTGAGAATATGGAACATTTAGAGGGGAGGCTCACACACATGGAAAATCATGTTCACTACGAATTTAATCCTCCTTCCTCACCTAACACTGTACCAAAGAACCCTACTTAGGTAAACTCTTATGATCCCTGATGGTAGTGGGTTGTATTTTTGTATTAAGTGTTTTCTAGTTTCACTGCCATTTTCGTTTCTAGGTAATGCAATTGTACTGGCAACTTGTCTTATGTTTTGGTAGTTTTCTTTTCGCCAACAAATCCGGTAGGAGTGAGGCCAAAAGAATTTTGAGGAACTTTAATCAACGATGTAAATCTCTTTTGAATTAATAGAAACCTTTGACTTACAAAAATAAAATATAAATATGGTTACATAATCATTATTTTAATTTATATGGTAAAATGGATCTTAATTTATAGCTACTATTTATATGTTATGTATGTTAATGTGATAAGTATATTATCATTTTCTTTTATCTAAAATTTGTTCCTAACTTTATTAATAAAAACAAAATCACAATATAACAAATTAAATTTGATTGTCTTTCTTACTTTTAATTTTTTATTATTAATTAAGCCGACATTTAAATGTTTACATTCTTTTACAAACATTACAACATCTCCCCCATATTGGGCTCTATATTACTTTAAACCTTTTATTATTTTTTAATTGAGTTGACATGTAAATATTTACAAACATTTACACCACTACAACATCGCCCCATAGAGTAAAAACAAAATTACAACACAACAAATTGAATTTTATTATCATTAATTCATTTAACTTTTTATTATTATTTGAGCCAATAGTTAAATGTTTACACTCATTTACGAACATTACATCTCCCCCATGTTGGGCTCTATATTACTTTTAACATTTTATTATTTTTTTTATTGATCTGACATGTGAATGTTTACAAATACGTCTCCAAATTAAATTTATTTTCTTTATTACTTTTAACTTTTTATGATTAAGTGAGCCAACATTTAAATGTTTACACCCATTTACAAACACTACAACCTCTCCCCAGTACAACATCGCCCCCATGTTGGGTTGTAGAGCCAATATATATATATATATATATATATATATTCTTGATCTTATAAATTAGAGTTGAACACCTCTTTTAATTTCCTTTTATCCTCCAATTCTTTACCACAAATCCTCCTTAAATTAAGATGTAATACCTTTTTGAATGTTATCATTATTTTCTAAAGTGGCTATTCCTCAATTCCTTAACTATTTACTCAAGCCTTGATATCTTTATACCAAACCCACTTGAGTCTTAGGTGGTCTTGAGAGGGTTGGAAGCAAATTTAGAAATCCTCATCTTTATTTTTGTTCTTATACATTAAGTATCTAGTTATAGCCATACCCCTAATAGGGAGTGGTTTTGATAGGGGTTGGAAGCAATCTTAGGAACCCTCTTGTATTTTTTCTTGTTCTCATACATTAGGCATCTAGTTAAGTCATATGTCGAGTAGGGAAAGACTCGCTTTTATGAGAATGATGTAATAGGCATATTACTTTGATTTTAATATTATAAGGTAAAAAACACTCTTATATTTGCTTTATCTTTCTTCTCAATTATCTAAAAGTATTGTATCAAACATAACAATCATATAATATAACAAGAATAATAAGATGTATATAATTTATTTTTTATTAACCATAACTTTTAATTGCATTATAACTTCTATGTAAATTTTCAATTGATATCATAAAATTTGGCTAGCATGATTGGATTTTGAGGTTAAGGTTGTGATAGTGGGGAGGAGGCACCCAAAAAAACCCACTATGTTAAATGTTGGTGTGACTAAAAATCCCCAAGTGATTTTGACACTTTAAATGCCCCTAAGTTACTATTTCTTAAACCATAAGCTAATTTTATACATTAAAGGACCAAAAAAACTTTCTATGAATAACAATGTCGTTAATAAAATTAAACTCTTTTTATAAAATATATTAATAAAATAAAAAGTGAAACATGAAAGAGGATTATAGTTTTAATAAATAATTTACTCATTAGTATTCCCATTTGACTCTCTCTCTCTCTCTTTGTTAAATTGTAGCAAGAAAAGAAATCATTTGACTTCTGCCTTAGTCAAAGGGAGAAATTCAAATTTCCACATCAACAGGATGACTCGAGTTGCAATTAGCAGGAGTGACATGGCCAAGTCACTTAGTTAAATCAATTTATTCAAGTTTGTGGGCTAGACGTAGAGTTGTGCATGAGTTGATTGCTAAGATCTAGTAATCTAGTGGAGTTATAGTTAGTGAAACTCAGTTATCTGAGCTCTAGTCATGAATATAGTCAGTAGGAGTTCAATTGAATAGTTGTAAATGTTTTTAACTCACAAATCTCTCAATTAACTAGTCAATTTACTAAAAATATCCCTAATCATGCATGCAATTCGAATTGCCTAGTTGAGTTGGAGAAAAAACACATTGTAATTATCAATTGGATACTATTGAGTGTACAAGTTTTGCATTAAAGTAGATGAGAAATTTCTCTAGGAATTGCGTGATGAAATAAGAGATTTTCCTATCTTTTAGGATCTAATTTCCTCATGAATTGTGCAAGGAAATAGGAGGAAGGTTTAGGCTTATTTTGGCTAAGTTTTGGTCATAGCGGGTTAGAGAGCAAGAGATCAATATTGCAGTGTATGTTGAGCTTCAAGGATTGAAGTTTTCATTGTAATAGATCCATACTTGCATATGATTTAATACAAAAGGAGGGGTTTTTCCCACTTGGGCTCCCTAGTAAAATTGCAGTGTTCATTGTGATTGAATGATTGCATGTGTGTCTATTGTATGTTTTCCCTTCCGTATATTGAGTAGAAGAAATTTGTGTCTATTGTTTTCAGTTTGAATTAATTAGAAGTTGCAAATTTGATGTTATTTCTACATGGTATCATAGTTATTGAAGACTACATAGAAACCAGGTTCCAGATCTTCTCTCAGAAATTTTTTGAATAGTAGAGTTTTTGGTGCATATTTTCTTTAGTACGGAAACAATGTATTTCAATGGATTGAGGCTTGAGTATGAATTGGAGGGCACCTCAAATTTTTGTGCTTGGAAGGACATGATGGAAGTTGGCCTGGATGACAATGGAGTATTAGAGTACACAAAATATGATATTCTAAAACTACCAGATTCTAATGCATAACAACTTGCTCAGTGGAAGAAAGACACAACAAACTCCAGGAGGATTATTTTGGAGGGTGTTAGAGATCATATGGTTTTGAACTCGCATGTAAATGAGACTCCATTTGCAATGTGGAAAACTCTCACATATTTATTCCAAAGAAATAATGATGCCACAGAATTGGCATTTAGAGATAAGTTCAAGAACATTCAAATGGGAAAAAATGAAATTGTTGTTCAATACCTATCCAGATTCACTCAGGTCAAAGATGAACCTGGTGGAGTAGAAGAAATTGTGGCATCATCTAAACTTGTGAGCTTAGCACTCCTTGGCCTTCCGAAGTCCTGTAACATCTATCAGGATTCAATTAATGGAAGAGACAAGCTCCCAAATTTGGGAGGGAATTTGGTCTGATTTGGTGCAGGAGGAGATTAGAAGAAACACTAGAGATGGTGTCACATCCAAAACTAAGGAGGAAAAAAAACTTTTCTCTAACAAGAAAAGGAAAGAAAGCCAAGGGTAAGAAGGCCCAAGACAAGGTAGAATCTAGCTAGAACCATGGCAAGAAGAAAGATCTCAGTAAAATTATATGTTTTCACTACCATGAATATGGACACTATGCAATCAATTGTCCACACAAGAAATCCAGTAAGAATCTTGTAGGAGCAGCAACAGGAGATGCTCTCACATCACAATTCGAGTTGGATTTCACCCTCATTGCATGCAAGGAAAATACTATACAAGGAAGTGTATTGTAATTAAATTATGGTGCTTCATTTCATAGGACATGAAGTAAGGAGTTCTTTAGCAACTTAGAAGATAAGGACCTAAAATTACACATAGAAATTGGAGATTATGGGAGGTATAGTACCAAAGGGATTGGCCATTTCACCTTTAAGAGGGAGTTTGGCTCTCATCTTCACCTAAAGAATGTAATGCATTTGCTTGGTTTGAAGAAAAAATTAGTTTTTGTAGCTGTACTTGAAGATCGTGGATATGATGTAGTGATCAGTAAGGGCAAAGCTTATTTGAAGCATGTTGATACTGGACAAGTAAAACAAATTAGTGTTTATGTTAAAAATATCTACAAGCTAGAGGTGGATGCATGCTCTACATTGAGCAACAAGGCAAAACATGTTCAGGGCCGAGATGTTGGAGGGGTCTGACATAGGCGCACGGGACACCTACACCACGGAGATATGAAAATAATGCATCAAATCACCACTAGACTTCCAAAATTCACCCTTGATCACCATGATTTGTGCAAGGGATGCACTCTTGGAAACTTATGTTAAATCCTCCTTCTAGGGTCAAGATAATAGAGTTGGAGCCATCTTGGAGGAAGTTCACTCAGATGTGTGTGGACCATTTTCTATAGTCTCAGTTGCAAAGTACATGCATTATGTGATATTTGTAGATGATTTTTCCAACAAATGTTGGATCTATTTTATGAAGAAGAAAGATGAGGTGTATTCAAAGTTTGTTGAATTCAAAGGCTTAGTTGAAAATGAGTCTGGACAAAAAAATAAATCCCTGAGAAGTGATAATGGAGGGGAGTATGTGTCTAATGCCTTCAAATAATTATGTGCCAAGGAGGGTATTAGAAGGGAGTTGACTACACCTCACAAAACACAAAAAAATGGGATGGTAGAGAGGAAAAATAGAAGAATTGTAGGGGCTGCAAGAGCAATGTTGCATGATCAAGGATTGCCACTATACTTGTGGGCAAAAGCATGCAATACAATTGTTTATTTGTAAAACATGAGCCCTCACAAAATTATTGGAATGATCATACCTGAAGAATATTTATCTGGGAGGAAGCCATATGTATCCCACTTTTGCATTTTTGGATCCATGGTCTATTGTTATGTCTCCAAAGATAGCAGAAAAAAGTTGGAGCCTACTGCAAAGAGGGGGGTCTTTGTAGGATACACAAAGAGGCATCATATTTACCGGGTGTATATGCCTTCACTTAGGATGACTGTGATGAGGAGAGATGTCAGATTTGATGAGGATAAGGCCATGAGAAGTTCTCTGGAGTGAGAACTTAGCATTCCACCAGAGGAGGATCTTCTAGCTCCAAAGGAGGAGCCCTAGTTAGATCCACAAGATGTTGTGGAGCAACCACATGTAGAGGAGCATAGAGCAAGTCAAGTGGAGGCACCCACTCACACAAATCCTTCTAGAGAAGGGAGGAAGAGGACCAGGGAGGCAAAAAAATTGGTGCAGGATGCTCAGGAGCATGTTGGATCTCCTAGCTCCTTGCACAAACATAGGAGATCACCAAACAAATATACCAGATATATGGCACTCATGACAAAACTGATTGATTCTCGATTCTTAGGGCATTTTCCTTTAGTCTTCTCATTAACTTTCTAGTCATGCTTGAACTTAGGCTTGCACTTTGACTGATCATAACAATGCTTCAAATTTCTGATGGCTTCCTCCAGTGACCGAGGCTCATCAAACTCGATCCGATCTTTGAATGATAATGACAGTCCTCTCATGAACCTTTGGATTTTGTTTTCTCATCTTGAGCTCTTGGACTTTTCATCATGATATTTCTCAAATAGGTACTTATTCCTAAATAGTATTTCAAACTCATCTCATGCAACCATGCTTTTGCATCTTCTGACTTAGTCAACTCACCATCAAAAGTAGGAGGCTTGGATTTCTCAAAATCTGTTGGAAATTACTGCTTCTCACTCCCCCTAAACAGAGGATGGCAGAGATGGTGACGATGTCTCCTGGAATTGGAGATAGAATTGAATCCATAAGTACTACCCCTCCTGTCAGGTGTATCCAAGGATCTATCACCTCTCATTGTATCATCCTTGTCCAACTTATACCCCTTTCGAGACCCATTTCCATCCAGAGGAAATTTTAAGGATGGAAATTTATCTTGAAGTTTAGAAACTTTGGATAATCTTGTAGTCCATGATATGCAATCTATAAAATGTTTGATAATATTTTTGTAAAGATATTCAAATTTCTAATAATTTTATACAGCCTCTATATAAAATTTTGGCAATTTTTAAAGTGAAATAATTTTTATACTATAAAATTTGGACGAATGATTTAAATAAAAAATGGAAATTAGCCCACCTACGAATATTAGCTCCTAAAATTTTCCATGCTTCCATTTGCACCATTTGTATTTTCTTCCTATGCATAACTAATCCCCAGTTGTCCCTGCTTCTGCAAATATGAAAGGATCTGAAGAATCATTGCATTAACCTCGGCTTTCTTTTCTTGAGCTCTGGTAAGCCTTTCCTGTGCCTCAATCAAATTCTCATTGTCCACCTTGAAACTCACAAGTCCTGCTTTCAAACTTCTCAATGTGTCTGCTAGACGAGGAGAATGCTCTTCTCCTTGCTGCTCAATTGACTTTTCCTGTTCCGCAGATTTGACATCAGGCCTGTAAGGGGAGTCATGTGAATTATAGTCCACCATTATGTTATTAACCCTGATCTTCTATTTCCTGCAATAATACCATGTTAGTTAAACCAAATAGAGTACATAATCAAAATCATACCTCAGTGTATCTCAGGGGAGGCTATCACATCTGCACAACTTAGTCTAGATTAGCACGATACATAATAATATCAAGAACTTAACCGCAATGACAATAATCATCATGCATATGACTGCAATGCATATAACAACAAGTTAACTATCATGCATGACTAACTGATGCATGTGCATATGACCACACTAATCAACTAGCATCTATCATGCATGTAACCACAACAACAATAGAATGAAAGGTATGCATATAACTACAACGTATATAACAACCATTAACCATCATGCATGTATGCCAAACATATAAACTTGTATGTCGATCTTCTTTTACCCTGAGGTCCAATGTTGCAACCTTGCTTTAATATGACTCTGTAACACCTCCTCCCACATTTACCCACTTTTACAACCTCTCAAGGGTAAACATGAGCTGATTATTACTATGATATGACCTAACCTCCAAGTTCCAATTATGGAAGTGGGGCCTACTAATCAAAATCATACTTCCATCTCTCAGGGACTCGAAATCACCTAGGTGTCTAATAACCAACCCTGGTGATCAATCCCTGAATTGGAACTTCTATTCACTAGATTTATCTCCCAACCACACACTTGACACACCGTGCATGCGATTAGAAGGCTCCAACCATACCCACAAGTCTTCTTGCATGTGATTAGTATCAAAATATTCTAGTTTTGTGCATGTGGTGGTGAGATCTATGCCACTTTTTCAGGGCTAGCCTTTAGGCCACTGCCTAAAAATCCCCAGAACTCTCCAGAATCAAGTCTAAGATGATAACAAGTCTGAACTATTAATAATAGGTCTCGATCCTATCCAAGACATGCCTAATACATGATACAAATTTCGTTAAACATATGGTAAACATAGTAGTTACAAGTCATGAATGCATATATGATCCAAATCTTCTTAAATTCATCAGATGTAGGAATTTACAGGGTAAGTTCCTCAGATAGAACACCAAAGGACACCACTCACAAACAGATCACAGATCAATACACAAGTATTCTTGACATGGTTAAAACCCTAAAAGAGGGAAAAAGTCCATAGCCTGAGCCAACACAACCACTTCAGGCAATTTATTAATGTAAAAGAATTTTTTTTTACATAAGCTTCTCTCATGAATGGTCACCTAACAAATGACCCTCCATGCTCTTTAAATAGAGATCATGGACCAATCGGGTGTTAAGCCATGGATCAAGTGTCGGTAATACCAAGGAGAGAAGAACCGTCAGATCACTTCGTGTCTAGAACATACCGTGACCGTCGGATTGTAAGTTACAAAAAATACATACTAAAGAAACACACTTTACCTAACTATACACTAGACCAAGTTGTACTTAATTATTTCCTATGTGTCGGAATATCCTAACATCCCCCTTAAGAACAACTTGGGATAGGATTGAAGGATGTACAAAGATGACACAATAGGAGAAGGAAGGAGGCATTAGATCCTATCACCCCTTAGTGACAACTTCCTGAACTCCAACCATAAATCGAAGTTTAGTAAACTTTGCCTTTGTGAGAGCCTTTGTAAATATGTCTGCAACTTGATCATCAGTTGAACAATATTGCACTTCAAGAACATGGTTATGAATGAGATTTCTGATGAAGTGCATGTGTATTTCAATGTGTTCGCTGCATTGATCTTGGACTTGATCTTTGCATAGTTGAATGGTTATTTGATTATCACACCAAAGTGTAGTCAGATGCTGCTGTTGAAAACCAAACTCTGATAGGATCTGACGAAGCCACATGGCTTCCTTACTAGCTTCAACGACACCACGATACTATGCTTCTGCTGCAGATAGAGAAATGGCACTTTGTTTCTTGTAAGCCCATGTAGTAGGTCCAGAACCAATAGTGAATACATAACACACAGTAGAATTCCGATCATCAGGGTCACCAGTCCAATCAGAATCAGTGAAACTAACCAATAGAGGAGATGATTTTGCACTGTAATGAATCCCAAACTGAATTGTACCTTGAACATAAAAAAGTATTCTTTTAGTTGCTTTCCAATGAATTTCATGTGGGTTTTGCATAAACTGAGCAACAAGGCCAATAACAAAGGAAAGGTCAGGACAGGTATGGGTCAAATAACAAGCTAACAGTATAAGGTAGCATCAATTTCAGGGGAAGTACAAGTGACTGAAATTTTGGCTTCATAATGAAAGGGCAAAGGGGGTGACTTACAGTCTTCCATGTGAAAGTGGCATAGAATATCACATGCATACTTGGACTGGGAAAGGGAAATACCTTCTTTGGATTGCAACACTCAAAGACCAAGAAAATAATGCAAGTGTCCTAAGTCTATCTTTTCAAATTGCTTTTTAAGGCTGGACTTGACATGGTTTATAAGGTTGGGATCACTACTAGTAAGGATAAGATAATCAACATAAAGAACAAGAATGATAAGAGACTTACCCACTTTCTTGGCGTAGGCAGTAATGTCAGAATGATACCTAGAAAATCCAGTATCTAAAAGAAATCTATCCATTTTGGCATACCAAGCCCAAGGGGCTTGCTTGAGACCATAAAGGGATTTCTTAAGCTGACATACAAGGCTGGAGTCTGTTTGTATAAAGCCAGGAGGTTGTTCCATATAGATTTCTTCATGCAAGTCCCCATGCAAGAAGGAAGATTTAACATCCATCTGATGGACTTCCCATTTGAAAGAGGCAGCAAGGGAAAGAACAAGGCGGATATAGTTCATTTTGGCGATAGGGGAGAAGGTTTCAGTATAGTCAATGCCTTCAACTTGTGAAAAACCCTTAGCAACAAAACGAGCTTTATGTTTATCGACTTTTCCATATGGTCCAAACTTGGTTCTGTAAACCCATTTGCATCTAACAAGTTTTCGTCCCTTTGGAAGAGGAACAAGATCCCATGTATCATTTGCCAATAATGAATGATATTCTTCATTCATAGTTGTGTCCCAATCTGGATGGCCTGAAGCTTCTGCAAAGGTGTCAGGATCATAATTCGTTGAAGCTTGAGCTAGTAAAGAAGAGGCTCTATCAAACTAAGAATGTGTATGACGTTGATCTGTAGGATCACCTACAAGAGCACCTGCTACATCCCGAGTAGCACAGAACCATTTTGGAAGTTGAGGAGTTGAAGGAGGATCCCGAGAAGGTGAGGAAGGATTTCCATCCTCGCTGTCATCATCTGAAGAAGAAATATTTTTAGACGTAGAAGGGATAGAGAAAGGTGGCGTATCCGCCGAACTAGGCTCGTAGGTCGATATATTTTCAGCAAACTTTACATCTCTTCTAATGATAACATTTTTGGATTTAGGTTGAAGAAGTCTATATCCTTTGACATCTTTAGAATATCCAACAAAAATACATTTTTCACTCTTAGTTTATAAGGCTTTATGTTTCTCATCTGGAATATGGGCCCATGCTTCACTTCCAAAAATAGGAAAGTGACTTACATCTGGTTTAATTTAGCTCCATGCTTCTTTAAAACCTTAGTAGGAGTGTGATTTACTATGTAATTCGCACAGTTAATTGCTTCTGCCCAAAAATTAAGACTAAGTCCTTTAGATTGAAGCATACAATTAGCCATTTCCTTTAAGGTGCGATTCTTCCTTTTAGCTACACCATTTTGTTGTGGAGTATATGGAACAATATGTTGCAATTGAATTCCATGCTCAGTGCAAAAGTTAATGAATTTGTTGTTAACATATTCTCTGCCATTATCAGATTTTAGCTTAAGAATTTGATGTCCAAGTTGTTTCTCAACAAAGGCCTTAAAGGCCAAGAACATGTTAAAGATTTCATTCTTGAGTTTTAAGAAGTATACCCAAGTGCATTTGGAGAAATAATCAATGAAAGTTAAGAAATACTCGTAGCCAGAGAATGAAACAACTGGAAGTGGACCACATAAATCACTATGCACAAGCTGTAAAGGGGCTGAGCCGTGCCAAGAGGCATGTTTTTCAAAACTATCCCTATGATGTTTTCCGAGTACACATCCAGAACAAACACCATCTCTGCAAGATACCATAGGAAGACCTGTCACCATATTTTCTTTACATAGATTTTGAAGGGAGCTATAGTTTAAGCGACCGAATCGCTTATGCCAAAGTTTGCTCACTTCATCATTATGAGCAACAAATACCGAGGGAAGAGTTGATGACCCAAAGTTGTTAAACTTATACAACCTTGTAGAATCATCTGCAATGCCAGTGAGTAAAATCTGTCTAGGATCTCTTAGGTCCTTAATTACAACATCACGAGGTGAAAATTTAATGATTTTACCTTCACGTGAATGAGTTATCTAATATACATATAGAAGGTTGCATGATAAGGTAGGAACACATAATACATCACTAAATTGACCATTGTCTAGATGAATAGTTTCAGTCCCTACAACACTAAGAGATCTATCATCAACAACATATATATTTTTGGTGTTACAATCATTTAAAGAAGAAAACATGGCTTTGTTTTTTGCCATGCGATAAGAAGCTTCAAAATCAATGAGCCACTCATGAGAATGAGAAGAAGAAGATACATTTAGTGCATAACCAAACCGAGATGCTTGAAAACCACATGTCGAAAGTTTTATTCCTTAAGATGAAGTTGAAGTTAAAGAGTGCTCCAAATGGATGTTATGCTTCTTCATGGTTGCTTCCAAGGCTTTCATCTTCTTAAATCATTTGGATTCTAAGTGGCCATCACGATTACAAAATTTTCAATGTATATCAGTCTTCTTCCCTTTGTTTTTATTTTCCTTATCATTTTGTTGAATTGATTTTTCATTTTGAGACTGAAATTGCTTAGGACCCTTATTTGGTTTAGGACCATTCTTTTTAGGATGTTGCTTCTTAGGATTCTTTGAACTTGGTTGCTGCTGGGCTGCTAAGGCTTTCTTAGAAGAGTTTCCAGTATTAAGAAGGCCAAGATGTAAGAGTTTTTCTTGTTCTCTTATTAAAGAATCACAAAAGACATCAAAAGAGGGGGACTTGTAGGCTTGTCTTTGAGAAATAAAGGCTTTTCTAGTAGAATGGAAGGTGGAAACAAACACATATTGCGCTGGTCCTAACTTAGTAAGAATGGAATAGATAAGGCTACCATCTTCTTTCTTAACCTTAACACCTTCCAAGAGAAGTCTAAGGGTCTTAAACTTGGACAAAAAATCTTCGATGGAAGAAAAATTATTGGGGTCCAATGTATGCAACTCATTTTCAAGTTGATTGTCTCTAATTTCATTTTTAATTCCAAAAACTTTATTGAGCTGTTTCATTGCTTCATTGGGGGTATCAATTTCTGCGATATGGAATTGAAGGTCTGGAGAAATAGACATCCCTATCAACCCACGTGCTTGATTTTGCTTATTTTTCCATTTGGATTACTTATCTTCATCTTTAGGTTTAGACTCTTGGCCTGAGGCTATTCTATAAAGACCTTTACTTCTAAGTAAATCCACAATGTAGGATAGTCATTGGAAGTAGTTGGTGTTGTCAAGAATAACTAGGCATGGACTTTTCATTTTAAAAGAAACTAAAGTTGTAAATGCTGAAACTAAGTGTTCCAATTGAAATATCTCAAAAAATTAGGCTGATTAAGAAAAAACGGCTCTAAAAACGGCTTCCGAATGAAGAAGTTTTTTTGAAGAAAAATTGTTGAAGATGATGACGAACTACGTGAATGTTGGGAAGTGAATGATAATGTTGTATTTAAAAAAAAATTTCCCCCATTCCAAACTTAATCTAATTAGGTCACTTTAAAAAAAACATTACTTTATGTGACCTACTTTTATAAATAAGTGAAAGCCACTTTTACAATGGTACTTTATGAACTATCCACTAAATTATAACTTAAATAAAAGATAGAGTGACTTTAGAATTATAAGTGACTCACTTTTTATAATGGGTGAGAACACTTTTACATAAAGTAACTTTAAAACATAAGTTACATGTGTTTTTTGAAAAAGTAACTCAACAAAAAGAAAGACTTGAACCCAAGACCTCTATTCTCATAAAGTAACTTTGGACCAAGTGAGCTAGTTTAAAAGGTTAATAATTTTTGGAAAGGAGGAAGGGTGGGTTTTTTTTTGGCTCACTGAAGCTTTGGAGTGCGTGCCTCCCTAAAAAACCCCTTTTTGCCTACAAAACCAAAAAACAACTACACAAACCAAATGGACAAGCAAAAGAATTCCAAGCCTTATGGCTTAAAGTTAGATTTCATCAGAAACTAAATATTTTCTTCAATGTTTCTGATTTTCCGAGATCACACCAAGGCGCAGCGGAAAAGAGCATACGCATGAGAAAAATCCTTTCTTTCTGTTTTTGGTTTGCCCAGATCACACAGAGTCACAGGGAAAAGAGAATACACAAAAATGAAAGGTATAGATCCGGTAATAATAAAAATAATATAGAGGACTATAAACTGAAATAACCAGAGAGATAAATAACTATAACTGCAAATAAAGACTGTATACCTCAAGATCTTAAAGATGACGTAGCTAGGGCTACCTGAAACCTTTTCGCATGAAATGAAAGGGGTTCCTCATTGGAACATATGCTCTTAACACAATAGAGCAGTCCTCTCAGCCCGAAAGTGGTCAAAAATAGTAGATCTAGGAAACGACAGTGGCATGCAGTTGTACAAGCTTCAGATTTGGATAACCAACCGATGCGTCCCTTGAATAGCTCTGATACCATGTAGGAATTTACAGGGTAAGTTCCTCAGATAGAACACAAAAGGACGCCGCTCACAAACATATCACATATTAGTACACCAATATTCTTAACGTAGTTAAAACCCTCAAAGAGGGAAACAGTCCATGGCCTGAGCCAACACGACCACTTCAAGAAATTTATTAATGTAAAAGAAAGCAAATTTACATAAGATTCTCTCATGAACGGTCACCTAACAAATGACCATCCATGCTATTTAAATAGAGATCATGGACCAATCGAGTGTTAAGTCATGGATCAAGTGTCAGTGATACCGAGGAGAGAATGACTCGTCGGATCACTTCATGTCTAGAACATATCGTGATTGTCGGATTGTAAGTTACAAAAAGTACATATTAAAGAAACACACTTTACCTAACTATACACTAGACCAAGTTGTACTTAAATATTTCCTATGTGTTGGAATATCCTAACATAAGAGAATCATCAAGAAGGCTCAATTCCCTCTCTAGCTAGTTGCAACAACACTTGTTAGCCCATGCTTTTATCAATCATTCAATAACTTATCAATCATGAACAAGATCCATAACAAGAGTACATCATATAACCATGCCTATAACCATCATATAGCCAGAATAATATCTATGAAAAACCAACCATAGATCAACATAATAACCAGTTCATGTGCCCATTAATCACAATAGGAAAGTGACTCATATTAACATATGCAAATGCCAACCAAGTCAAGGACTTCCACATACCACACGACCATAGATTGGGATGAAACAAATCTCTCTTTCAGCCAATCACCCCATGCCACATTCCAAGCATGAATGTGGGATCATATGGGTTAAACCAAAATAGACCCAACTAGGGTTCCCAGAGGCCAAACCACCTCAACCCTCAACCATAGTGATTTCACCCAAACTGGTCCAAAAATCACTAGCATCAAAACAAGTTTGAATGCATTCGATTTCCTTCACTAGCTCCAAAGGAATCTTCTTGTCTCCACCCATCTGTCAAGAGTTCCAGGAGAAATACAATCTCCACCCTTGACCTTTGGGAAATTTCTCGATACCACCTCAACCGGATCCAATTCTACCAGCCATCCAAAGATTAAACCAAAACAAGGAACCCACAACACCATGGCTATCCAGGAAATGGAAAGGCAATGTTGAAACCACTGTCAATCTAGTCAAATCCCATGCGAATGACAGTAAACATAAATAATAAACCAATGCATGCACCATGCATTCGAATCCCAACATGTTAAATCTCACATTCACACTGTTACCTGCAATCCACAACTAATTTCTATCCTTACTTGTCATTGTCCAAACGTCCTCTTGCGCTCCCTTACTTTCCTTTGCTTGCTTGTCCTTTCTCCTTTTCTGAAACTGATCCAAAGCTGAGCAAAAGATGTCAACTGTTTCTCAAGCACCTTTTTCTCATTAATGTATAGCCTTGTCCTTTCTTTTTTCCTTTTTCTTTCATTTTCCTTCATTTTCTCTGTAAATTCTTTTGCATGCATACTTGTGTCTCTTCACCTTCCTTTTCTCCTATTTTCCTTTATTTCCTTTATTAAATGTCATTTATTGCCTCTTTTCCTTTACCAATTTCCATGACCATTAATAAACCGCAACTGATGCCCACTATAATGTTTACCCACCATTCAACTTGGAATATGTGTCCCATGACCTTGGTCTTATTTTATTTACATATAAATTCAATCAAGGGTTGTTACTCCAAGAAATAATATACATTCAAATCATGCAACTATGAGTGGACCACATGTGGTAACAAGAGTATATAACAAATAATAAACATATAAAATTTTAATTAATGACGTCCATTTATTCATCAATTGTGAAATAAGTATCATTGAAGCAAGACAATAGATAAAGACAAAAGAATAATGGTCCATATATTCAAAGAGTTATAGAATAATTTCATTCATTGGAACCACAAAGGGCATAGTAAAACATTCACAAAATTCATACTATTTTAAAATAAGTCCCAAAATCACAAATGAATTGCTGTTATGAAACCAGCTCACAAAAAGATAGAAAAGAGAGATCCACACCTTAGAATTCAGCCTCTTCGAGGGGGAAACCTCCTTTACATTACATAAATGAACAATTCTTGGATGATACAAATGACAAAACCTCCTTTCTATATATAGGAGTCTAAGGAGTCACAATATAATCCAGCTGACCTAACAATAATAATATAAAGCCACAAAAATAACAATAGAGGGATTTTATGGGGCACAGAAATAACAATATGGGGGTAATAGGGGCACAACAATATAAATAAGGGTATAACTACAATAGTAATGGGGTAATCACTAGTATTATAGGGATCCAACAGGGGCACAACAATATAAATAAGGGTATAACTACAATAGTAATGGGGTAATCACTAGTATTATAGGGACCCAACATGCCCCTCTCCTTCAAAAAAGTGTTGTCCTCAACGCTTGAGCAGTTCTGGATACTTCTGCATAAAATTCTCATCCTCCCATGTGGAATCTTCAGCGGATAAGTTCTTCCACTTGATAAGATACTATGAAATTGATTGATTTCGTAGCTGTCGAGTTCTTGTTTCTGTGACTGCTTCCGGTTCCAATATAATTTTTCCTTCCTCGTCAAGTTCTGGCAATATTGTTTGAACTGGGAGCTTGTCGCCTATAACCTTCTTTAAACATGAAACATGGAAAACTGGGTGCAATCGAGAAGCTGCAGGAAGCTCCAATTTGTATGCCATAGTACCAATCTTTTCCAACACCTTGTACGTACCATAATACTTTGGTGATAATTTATTATCCTTCTTAGCTTGCTTTAGGGACATTTGCTTATATGGTTGTAGCCGTAGGAATACCCAATCACCTACATCAAAACTTCTTTCACTGCGATGTTGATCTGCCTGTTGTTTCATTCTATTTTGTGCCAACACGAGGTTATCCTTTAAGAGTTGGAGGACTTGTTGTTGATGTTCGATGTGATGTTCCACTGCCTGAACCTTAGAATTTTCTCTTAAATATGATGTGATTGATGGTGGTTGATACCCATAAAGTGCCATAAATGGGGTCATTTTTGTTGCTGTATGGAAGGAAGTGTTATACCACCATTCAGCCAGAGGCAACCATTTGACCCATTGTGTCTGTTTATCAGATACAAAGCAACGAAGATATCCTTCCAAACATTTGTTTACTATCTCAGTTTGCCCATCAGATTGAGGATGATAAGATGAGCTATGAGCTAACTGAGTACCAAGACAAGAAAATAATTCTGTCCAAAAATTTCCAGTGAAAATGGGATCTCTGTCACTTACAATAATCTTTGGGTTTCCATGTAGCTTTTGAACTGTTTCCATAAATGCAGTAGAAACTGTACTGGCTTTAAATGGATGTGATAATGCACAAAAGTGTGCATACTTGGTAAGTCTGTCAACTACCACCATGATGACACTCTTTCCCTCAGACTTGGGTAAACCTGTGATAAAATCCATTGAAACCTCCTCCCAACGTTGGCTTGGAATGGATAAAGGTTGTAATAGACCCAGTGTCTTAATTGTTTCAACTTTATTTTGTTGGCAAACCAAACATTCCACCACAAACTTTTGAATATCTGATTTAAGGCCATCCCAAAAAAATTCCTTCTTAACCCTGTGGTAAGTTTTTAAAAATCCTGAGTGCCCTCCTAAGGGAGAAGTGTGCAATTCCATAAGAATCTTTTGTTTTAGCTGGGAATTCTTACAGAGGTATAAGCGATCTTTGTACCATAATGAATCATTTTGCCAGCTAAATGTATCAGAAGTACTGGAATCTTGTTGTAGCTTTCGAATAAGTGCCCACACTTCTTCGTCATTCTTCCATTCCTCCTTGCTTCGTTTATCCAATCTGGTTGGATAATAGAAATGGCACACAACAATGCTTCCACATCCTCATCCTTTCTTGAGAGTGCATCTGCCACCACATTTTGCTTCCCTTTTTTGTAGATGATTTCAAAGTCATAACCCAACATCTTTGTGACCCACTTTTGTTGCTCTTCAGAGGATAATCTTTGTTCTAAAAAGTATTTAAGGCTATCATGATCCGTTTTTACCTTGAAGTGTCTTCCCATTAGGTAGGGTCGCCATTTCTTAAGTGCATGGAGTATTGCCAACATTTCCTTCTCATAAATAGCTTTGCTTAAAAACTTTCCCTTGATTGGACGACTTTCAAAAGCAATGGGTCTTTCATCTTGCATTAGAACAACACCAATTCCATTTCCTGAAGCATCACATTCCACAATAAAGGTTTTTGTGAAGTCTGGTGTAGCTAAGACCGGTGCTTGGCACATTGCCTCTTTAAGATGTTTAAAGGCCTTTGTTGCTTCCGGAGTCCATGAAAATGAATCTTTCTTCAATAATGTTGTTAGAGGTGCTGCTATTCTCCCATAATTCTTAACAAACTTGCGATAATACCCTGTCAACCCAAGAAATCCTCGCAGATGCTTTATGGATGTGGGGATTTTCCATTCCTTAATGGCTTTAATTTTGCTAGGGTCTACCTTAACTCCTTCATGAGATACAATATGACCCAAATATTCCACCTCCTGGACTCCAAAGAAACATTTGGATCTTTTTGCATATAATTGTTTCTCCTCCAATAGTTGTAGCACCTTGTCAACATGTTCAACATGATCCTTCCAAGACTTGCTGTAGATTAGTATATCATCAAAAAATACTAACACAAATTTTCTAAGGAATGGTTTGAAAATTGAATTCATCAAACCTTGAAATGTTGAAGGTGCATTGGTAAGGCCAAAAGGCATGACCAAAAATTCATAATGACCCTCATGAGTTCTAAATGCAGTTTTCGGAATGTCTTCAATCTTCATTCTGATTTGATGATATCCCGAACGAAGATCCAACTTGGTGAAGTAAATTGATCCATGCAATTCATCCAGTAATTCATCAATGACAGGAATGGGGAACTTATCTTTAATAGTGAGCTTGTTGAGCTCCCTATAATCTGGACACATGCGCCATGATCCATCCTTCTTGTGCACCAATACTACTGGAGCTGAGAAAGAACTTTGACTCGGTTGAATTATACCAGCCTCTAGCATTTCTGCAACCATACGTTCAATTTCACTTTTTTGGACATATGGATATCTGTACGGCCTGATGTTTGGAGGAACACTTCCTGGAATCAGATGAATAGCATGATCATGATCACGCATAGGTGGGAGACCTTTGGGAGTCTCAAATACCTTGGAATGATTGTCCAGGACTTTTTGGAGATCTGGAGAAATAGATGATTCCAATGTGGAAACATCTAGCGAACATAATTGTGCAATTACACCTCTTTGCTCCTTTTTTAGAAGCTTTGTCATGCCATTAGAGCTGATTATCTTTCCTGGTTTCCCTGCAATACCCCTTAATTCAACTTCCTTTCCTTCCACAGAAAATTTCATGAAAAGTTCTTGAAAATTAAAAGCTATTGTACCCAAGGATTGTAGCCATTGGACTCCTAGTACAACATCAGCACCTCCCATTGGAATGGAAAGCATTGGGCTAGTCAATACATATTCTCCCATGGATAGCTTGATATTATGGCACTTTCCAGAACAATTTATTGTTCCTCCATTTGCAATCATCACTTGACACTCTGGTGCTGGATATAGGAAGCAATTCAATTCTTTTGCTACCCTACAATGAATAAAATTGTGGGTGCTTCCTGAATCAATCAACACTATTACCTTTTTCTTCTTGATTTGTCCTTCTATCTTGATGGTTTGAGGAGTGGTAATTCCCGCCAATGCATTACAAGATATGGTCGGATTTATTTGTTCTTCATCTAGGCTTTGTTCCTGGAATATATCCTCTTCTTTTGACCTTTCTTGCTCCTTTTCTTCTTCCTCTTCACAATCTATGTAGAATAATTTCTTCTCAGCACACTTATGACCTTTTGTGTATTTGCTATCACAATTGTAACAAAGCCCTTTTGCTCTTTTTTCTTCCAATTGTTGTGGTGTCAACCTTGTAGGTTGTGGAAGACTATGGGCAACAACACTTCCGTCTTTATAGTTGTGAATGGTATGCTTCCTAGTTGCCATAATTTTGCTTTCCATTTTTCTTGCTAACCTGAATGCCTTCTCTAATGAATCAGGTTCCCAAAGGCGCACATCATGTTGGATATTATCCTTTAAAGACCCTATGAACACATCAATCCTATGCTCCTCTGGAATATCTTTTACCCTTATGTTCAATTTTTGGAACTCCTCAATGTGCTCCATTATTGAACCCTTTTGTTTGAGACTTATCAATTGGCTAAAAAAAGTGTTGCTTTTTGTATCCTCATAATGTGCTATCAATTCTTCCGTAAAAATTGCCCAAGTGATAAATTGTTTACGAGAACAAAGCCATTGATACCATACAAACTGATTTGGTTCCAAATATAAAGTTGCCATACGTACCTTTTGTGTGTTTTGCACATTATTGAGATCGAAGAATTGCTCCATCTGTAATATCCATGTGGCGGGATCCTTGCCATCAAAATTCCTCATATCGATTTTTGGAACATGGTGAGTCTTCGATCCAACATTAATGTCTATGGTATCATGATTAACATTTCTTTTGTTCTCATCATGAGTTTCCTTTACTACCTTTTCACCATTAGTGACCCTTTCTTGTAGCAACTTCTTCAATTCTTCCATATCTGTCTTCAAATCTACCATGTCTCTCTTCAAATCTGTCTTCGAATCATCCATCTTAGCTTCCATGCCCTTTATCTTAGATTCCACGCCACTTATCTTAGCTTCTGTTAGCTTTTGTGAGCGTGACATTTGTTGCACTTGTTCTTGTAATTTTGATATATCATGTAGCATTTCTTCTTCTTCTTCATGAGTCATGCTAGAGCTTTCAGGTTCCTTACTAGGTGTTTGCATTTTCTTTCCTCGGGGCATCAGTTACCGATAATAATGCTTTACTATGCCTTTTGAATTCCGTTAAACCAAGCTTACAAAAAAATTTTAAAAAAAACTACACACCTTTTTTCACTTTATAGAAGCCTGATATTGAATCTGATGTATCTCTGTAATTTCGGATCATCCAGTTCTGAAATTGCTATCTGCAGTAGCCTTCTGCGTCCTCTTTCCAATGCCACAAGTCTGAGCCAAATTGGATTCTCCAAGGAAGAGTTATGTGAAATCTCCCACAGTGACTTGCTTTTAGACTGGTTCAGTAGAGCGAACTTGTACGACGTACCACGAGTCACTGTTTCAACCTTTGAATCTAAAACACACATACAAGAAACTACAGTCCGTCCTCTTTCTGTACCTTTTTACAAAATTTCAATCCGATCCTCAGAGAGAGAGTTATGATGATTTTCCCCAGGTCACCTGTTTTGAATGTAATTCAGGAGTCTGCAAAAATGCCAACTTCCTCAGATCATATCTCCAACAATATCGTGCGAAAAGCTTTGAAATTCGGACCCAAGGTTCAGCTCCAATTCTTCTCAAATGGGTTTTTCTTGCGACTTCTGAAACATCACAAAAAAAAAGTGATAGCGAAAATTCCACGATGACCTGTTTGGAGCAGCGAAACCGTAGAATCCAAAGCTCTGATACCAAATGTTATGAAACCAGCTCACAAAAAGATAGAAAAGAGAGATCCATGCCTTAGAATTCAGCCTCTTCGAGGGGGCAACCTCCTTTACATTACATAAATGAACAATTCTTGGATGATACAAATGACAAAACCTCCTTTCTATATATAGGAGTCTAAGGAGTCACAATATAATCCAGCCGACCTAACAATAATAATATAAAGCCACAAAAATAACAATAGAGGGATTCTATGGGGCACAGAAATAACAATATGGGGGTAATAGGGGCACAACAATATAAATAAGGGTATAACTACAATAGTAATGGGGTAATCACTAGTATTATAGGGATCCAACAGGGGCACAACAATATAAATAAGGATATAACTACAATAGTAATGGGGTAATCACTAGTATTATAGGGACCCAACAATTGCTTTCCCGAAATGAACCTCTCTATAAGAGTCAAAAAATAATTTTACAAATTCAAAGTTCTAGAAAAGTCAAGTGCCTAAAGCACTCTTCAAAATATTGATACTTAAAGTTGTAAAAGCAATGCATTTGTCCCATAAGGGGCTAATATTGGGCTCTTGTGGACCAATAAATATTAAGATATCCAAAGGAAATAAATATTTGTAGTCAGGGATCAACTTAAATAACATAAAGGAAAAATCAAGAAAGCTAGATGACCAAAGGCTGAGAAGAGAGGGGAATTTCTGCAATGGATTTGGATACCCACAGAAATGATGTAGACGGATCTCTCTCCTTTTTATTGAAGAAGGTGCTTGTTTATATGACTGGAAGGATGCCATTAATTTAGATGTTTGATAGTTATTGAAGTTTAACGATATTTTGTAGTAAATTCATTAGTCATTCTTTGTTATATTCTTGCATTGGAGGAACTGTTATGTCTTGTTTGACACGTCCGTCAAAAATTTCCTCCTTGATATCTTCGGCATCTGCTTGTAGTTGCACAATTGTAGCTAATAAGTCTTCATAATAATTAACGAATGTAACTAACCATTTTTTAATCTTAGCTTTCAGGAATTAGTTAAGTTATTGAATTTGGAACCCATTGATGTCTTAATAATCTCCACCTTTTCTTATGATACATATTTAGGAACAAGCATAGAGTCTCTGAACATGTAGGGGCCCTAGAGGTCATAAACAAATTGAATGGCCTTAATAAAGAAATTCCTCTTTTTATTATCAATATTTGAATAGTCAGCAATAATGTCCTTTAACATTTTGATTCTAGCAAACCAACTAGATTTAATATGCTTAAGTCTTTTGGGCCCTGGGAGATTTTGTTTTTTCCTCTGGGATTCGTTAGGTAAACTGATTTTTCACGTAAAGGTTGACAATTCATTATCAATAAATCATTGATCATTTTTAAGATCCCTTTTAAGATAATCAGTAAATGAAGAAATTCTTTGTTCAATGGGGTGTGCCAAGTGTATTTTTCGTAGACTCAGGTGCTTTGATAACTAAGGGGGTCATCAATAGAGGCATTGGATTGAGAGATTCTTTTAGCTCATTTGTACTCTTTTTTAGTCTCAGTTTCTCTTGCTCTTGTTATGAAACAATGTGGGCTAGAGCTTTATCAATAGTTTGGTGTAGCTTTAGGAGTCCAGTTGCTCCTACAGAGGCATCCACTTATGTGCTTGGCTAATTAATGACCATTTTATTTTTAACTCTATTCTTTCTACCCTTAGCTTGTTAATTCAATCATAATGTGCATTTTTCATAGTTTGTGGATGGTCATCAAATATTATCGATTCCTCTACTATCTCTTCAATCATTATCTAAGTTTTAGCCACGTGGGATGCAACCCAATCAAGTAGTGGAGCACTATCGACTTCCATACTAATTGACTCTTCTGTAGCTTGATCCTCTTTATAACTTTTACTCTTTGATGATTCAACAATGTGTGATATTTTTAAGATCACATTGGGAGGTAGCTCCTATCCATCTCCTCCACCAGAGGGCCTATCATTACTCATTCTTCTAGCCACATTGGAGTCCTTTCTTCCATGACTTGATGAAGAACTCAGGTAAACCTTGAGATGTTGATGTTAGAGGGGTGTTTGTAGGATTTCTTCCTCTTTCTCTATTCTGTCATCCAAAAGTAACGTTGGTTTCTTCAATAATTTATTCAATAGGGGTAGGTGTTTCTCTTTCTTTTAATGGGTTGATGTGACTTTATTCACTTTCTTCAGTGATTCTTGTAAACAAATTGCAATATATGACTATGGCAAGGTGTCTTGAAAATACCCTCTAGGTCAAATACTTGAATTTCCAATGCTTCAATTAAATCGAAAGGTTTTAGTGATTTGAAATATTTTGCTAGGTGAGCCATTTTTTTACAGTTATTTTTCCCACAATAAAAGGAAAATAAATGTTATGCTTATTTTTCTTTCGTTCAAATAGAATTAGCCATAGATGATATTGTTTGCATACTTCAACAACTAAGTACGTATCTAATACAAAATTTGGAAGCAAGATGGGCTTGTCTTGGAATCTATAGATGCGAACCAGGGAATTTTCCTCTCTCTTGTCAATTAATTATTTTCCCTAGAGGAAATCCCATGCTTCATTTGAAATTATATTGGGTTCTCTCCCATTGACCAGATAAATAACTTTTTTAACAAAAGAATCTTGTACTTGACAAAAATGAAATGGGGCCTTATGCTTCTATAACACTGGGTACCAAAATTGTATCAGTTCTATGTCTGGATTCAAATTATTCTTATAGGGTGGACTGTGGAAGGTATGACATCAGACTAGGGCTATGACCAAATAGGTTGCCATGAAAAATTTGTGATTTTTTAAGATAAATTGGTGAGTTGGTAGGACAATTCACTAGAAATGTGGTTTGCCCAGTCGAAAAGAACATCTCTTTTGAAAGAATAATATAATGCATAAAGAATAGAATTAGGGACATTTGAAGCAGTTTCTAGTCCCACTATTTGGGAAAAAAGCCATGAAAAATCTCTAAAGGGCTTGACAAATATTGAAATATCTAGGATATAAATGTCAGAAGGAACATTTATAGAAGGCAACACGAACTCATGAATAATGTTCATTTTGACAACTTGAGATTGTAAGAAAGTATTGATTTTTGATAACTTGAGTAAATTCATAGGTTTCAACAGCTTAAGTAGTTATTTGAATTCTTTTGGAGTCATAGGGACCAAATTCTTCTTGACTCCAAGCTTGACAATTTTGTTTTTTGGATCAAAATGTTGTGTGCAAAAGTAAATTATTTTTGTAAAATCGAGGTCTTCAGGTATACATGTAGCATTTTATAGTCTTGTGGTGAAAATATTTTATTTCTCTTCCCTTTTGGTGATAAGTTCAAATACCTTTGGTATGCAATCGACCAATGAAAATTCTTGTCTACATGAGCATTGAATTGAATGTGTCACCACAAGTTGGCTCTCTCTTCTTTCTAGTAGCTATTTGTTTGTTGTACTCAGGGAAATATATATTGATCAATAAATCACTTTAGTGGTTATTAGATATTAAGTCGTCGTTATTCAGTGCAATTACTAATATATCAACTTCTATCATGCCATTCCATTGATTGAGAAAAAAATATAAGTAGAAGTTACTAACTCAAAATTGTGCTATATAAGGGGTGATGGGGAGTATATCCCGAAGTATGAGTTCCATCACATCACTTTTACCTGGAGATAAATTTCCTTTCTTGATGCTTTAGGTGACCTTGAAATGAGAAAAAAAAGGAACAAGAGAGAAATGTTGGAAAACTGATTTTCTGACACATGATATCTGCAATTAATGTTAAGTAATGACATGGAGTGTGGATGTGTGGATTGTGCATAATATCATGTTGTGTAGGAGATGAGTATGTGCGGAGGTATGTGTGCAGAAGGAGGTGTGGAAAGGTAAGTGTGCAAAAGAAGGAGTGAAAAGAGGCAGAGTGTGGAGAAAGAATGTGTAGAGAGAGATATGTGCATAGTTTCTCTGCACATTGACCAAACAACTGAGTGTTTTATATAGAGGAAAGGGTGCCAAGAAACTTATGTAGAACTTTTTCAATGAAATTTCTCTCCAATAAGCCTAGACAAATTTTTGGGTCAACAATTATGTTAATATGGAAACTAGCTTTAAAAAGAAAAAGTACATATTGTTTAAACAATAATATATTATAGTTACATTTAAATCCAGGTAAAATAGCATATAGTTTAAGATTTATTTTAATACTCAAGGTTTAACTTTAAATAGCCATAACTATATCATGTTAGTTATAATAGATCATGTTAATGAAAAAACACATAAGAACTTGTGGTTTGTATAAGTTAGCTATGCTAATTTAAAAATGATCACAATATAATAAAGTTAATGTCTAACTTTGATGGTATATGATCTCAAACTATATGTTTATAGAAGGGACGAGGTTGTTACATGTGTGTGTTTGAGAGAGAGAGAGAGAGAGAGAGAGAGAGTGTTTGAGAGAGAGAGAGTGTTTGAGAGAGAGAGAGAGAGAGAGAGAGAGAGAGAGAGAGAGAGAGAGAGAGAGAGTTTGAGAGAGAGAGAGAGAGAGTGTGTGTTTGAGAGAGAGAGAGAGAGAGAGAGAGAGAGAGAGAGAGTGTGAGAGAGAGAGAGAGAGAGAGAGAGAGAGAGAGAGAGAGAGAGAGAGAGAGAGAGAGAGAGAGAGAGAGGGACGAGGTTGTTACATGTGTGTGTTTGAGAGAGAGAGAGAGAGAGAGAGAGAGAGAGAGAGAGAGAGAGAGAGAGGATATTATTTAAAAAATTGAATAATAAAATTTGACCAAACTATTTACATGTTATAATTGCACATTAATATTGTACACTAGTTTATCATTAATCACCAAATAATTAATGCTAACCCATGTTTGTTTTTTTTAATCAGAACAATAAATTCATATTAGTAAAAAATCTATGATCGGAACACATAGGAAAAGTACATTGTGATGAGTACTACAAGGAAAATTTCTTCAAATATTTTAAAGGGATAAGGGAAAAAAACCAACCTCCTCCCACAAAAGGAGAGTGGGGGAGATCCAATGCTATAACTTCTGAGACTTTAACCTTCTACTTCTTGAGAATAGGAGTATATTCTTACAAATTGCTCGCACAAGATTATATAAAAACAAAACATTTCTAAGATTTGTGTGAATATGATCCCCTGCTAGAATCATAGGAGGCTACAAAATGATGGGCACTAGGATTTGGAGATTTCTTACATCTACGTTTCCTACCTCCTATTGATGGATGGGAGGAATGTTGATTATTTTTTAGGACATTTGAATAGGAAGGAGAAGAAGAGGAGAGATGTTCTCTAGAGGAACTTGATCTGGAGCTGGCTAATCAACATGGGATTATTTTCTCTCCAAGGATTTCAAAACTTCATATATATTATTGGAGGGAGGATGTTGATGAGGTTTAGGCTTGCAGGAGTGATGCCTCTTAGATTAGTGTGTTTCCTTACACCTGGTTTGAATGTTCCTTACTCATATTTATTTTAAGATGATAACGAAGGGATAAAATGAGGTTGAGATGCTAAAACAATTGGACAACCTTTTCCAAAGTTCCCATACTCATTGAAAAAAAGGCATTTAAAATGAACCTAATCATAATCCAAGGTTTTAAGATGGGATTAGCCCTCCAAATCAAGTTGAATCACATTTTGGAGTCCTTTTTCAAAACCCATTTCAGTTCAAATTTTGACACAAGAAAGGTTATTTTACTTGGGTTGAGAACTAGTAATATAGTGGCCCAATTTTTCTCCTATGGATTTGAAAATTCCATCACCCCAAAAAAGAATGGGAATATATGGTAATCGAATCCTAATAGGTGTAGGAGAGATCTCCATGTTTGGATTAAATTACAGAGACTAGTAGGTGAGAAACATTCCCCTAGTTCCCATGAAATAGGGCCTAGATCTATAGATAAAATCCTTATCATCCTTTCTTTCAAAAATAAAATAAAAATAAATATCCCCACAAAAAAATATTTCTTGGCTCATGATTTTATGAACTATTAAAGTTCCACTCTAAAATATAAGAATAAATAGGCCGAAGGCCGGTGAACTTACCAATCAAACCTCTTTCGTTAAGAGTATTAACGTTCTTCTTCATAGAAGAAGCAAACCCCAAACCAATAGAAGGAATTGCATCCACCCTTTTCACAAACATGCTTGGGAGACCCACATCAGAACCATGGGGCAAAGAGCGATGACCATTCACGATGAGGTTGGAACCACCCATTAAGAAATAAATGAACTCAATGACCCAAGATTGAGGGAAATACCTAAACTTTTACCCACAAAAGACCGACTTGTTTCAACTAAGAATGGCACAACAAACACTATTGAAGCAGAAGCACCGAAAAATAAAACCCCAAAAGAATACACACATGAAGAACACATTAATGGAATATATTAGTTAATCTAGTAATGAACCAGGGTAGTTGAAAATATGTAACCTCAAATCTACAACAAACACACCATACCTTGCTACGAATAACTATTCAGACTGCACACTATGCAACAAAAAATGAGTGAGGAGAAGTTGAGGCTACTAGGGTGTTATAGACATTTTTGTGCCTGGCATCACTGAGCATGAAATGTCAATAATCAAGGGATCCAAAGTCCCTAAACATTTTGTTCCTACCCCTAGAGGAACAAGGCCAAGTAACCACAGCAATTCACAAAAGTTCTCCACCTGAAAACACTCAAAAACAAGGCAATTCTGGATCATGTCAACTGCTCCACTGAGCATCTGCGCTGAATGTCAACTGCTCCACTGTCTACCTGCGTTGAATGTCAACTGCAAAGAAGGCTACCTGCACTGAGCGAGTTTGGACAAGTGGCAGAGTCATTCCTCAAGGTGTCAATGCCCAGGAAGCTTCCAAAATGACACTTGGATCAGGGAATTCGACTGGTGATGAGTAAGAGGTTCCAAATCTCCAAGTGGAAGCAAGAACCTCCAAGTGGACTCAAGAACTGAAGTGGGAGAAGACACTAGTCAGTTTTATACCAGCCTAAAGCTGACTCATCCTCTCTCCAAAACTCCTATATATAGATCTCTCTCCATGAGGTCATAGGAGGGCTGGAATTTGGTATTTGCAAAGAATTGCTGTTGGTTTGTGGCTAGAAACATTGGGTATGTTATGCTTTAAAGGAGCTGAAGAGGGAATTCCATTCTGCTGGGAAGGAGATGCTGGATTGGAGCCCCATGGGTTGTATCTCTTCCTGAACCCTGTTACTTTCAATAAAGCTATCTTGATTCTTTCCTATATGCTGGTGTATTTTGTATGATTGCATTAGTGTATTTGATTTACTTCTAATCCTGAATCATTTATGAATATGTATATGTGCCTTTGTATTGTGTTCTTCTCTTGTCGCAAGTAGCTGTTCTCTTGTCACAGGTAGCTGTTCTCTTGTGACCTCGCGGGATTCAAGTAGCTGTTCTCTTGAGCAAGTGAGGAGACGAGTAGCTGTGGACACACAAAGGGAAGAGGATCTAGATCGAGGGACAACCGGAAGACAACGGTAAGTCTGCCAATCTCCCCTCTTTTACATTTCATAAAGGAAGAAATCATAATAGCTGTATTCGTTTGTTGCTAAGGCGCTGTCACACCTTAGGTGGATAGGATCGTCCTAAATAGGCATTTTTCCCCACAACAAATTGGCGAATCCACTGGGGAAGAACTTGTTTATTCATTTCATTTGTGTTTCCGTCATTTGTTTACTTCATAGACTTGACAACAATTCTTGAACTGCATCTTTCCCGGATGCAAAGTAAAAGTTGCTGCTTTGATCCAGTGTGTTGGACTTGTCTATGATCTAAACTAGATCCACAAATGATTTGATTGATCCTTGTGATAGTCTTTAGTACCCTATCAAAGCATCCCTCTGTTTATACCTTGCTTGTGTTTCTGATTTGGCTTGAAACAGTTGATTTTTGAGCATTTTGTGACCCGGAAACCAAGAGAAACGAGAGTTTCTCTCTTCAGCGCAGGCACTGTGAAGGCAGTCTGCATTTCAACGCAGGTCCCGAAGGGGCTACCTGCGCTGAATGTCAAATTGACAGTGTTGGACCTGCGCTGAACCAGTGTGGCCTTGAGCAGCTGGGGTTCTTTGTCCTTTGTTGCCCTGTTTTGATCTCTGTTTTTTGCAGCCTTTAACCAGCATAGGTACTAGCCTGATAACCCTTTTCTTTGCCTGAATTCCGCCCCATTTTTGTACAAAAAGATTGTGAATGTTTTTATGTGTTTGTGGCGTCATTTACAGTCTTCCTTTGCATGAGTAAAGTAGTCTTTCTGTAGCCTTTGATTCAGATCTGATTGAGAGTGATCTTAGAAGAGAGTTCATTGGCTGTTTGTTCAGATTGATTATAGTTATACTTTTGCTTATTGGTTTGAATTTGTCTCTTTCAAAATATCAAAACAAGTCTTTATTTCGAAAATCGCAAAGTGATTGTAATCTCTTCTACCCTTGTTGATTTCGAAGAAAGTGAACTTGTTTATTTTGATCATTGTAAAAGCAAATTCAAAGTTGTGCAAAAAGCTTTCTTTGTAGGCATTTATACTAAGAAAGTGAAAACAAACACCTGCATTGTGCATTTTGCATTTGATAGTTTGCATGTTGGATTTAGGGAAAGTGCATTAGAGTGTGCTGATTGCTCTTTGAGAAAAGATAGTCGCTCTCTTTTCCCTTAGTAGCTAGGATTTTCAAAGGTGAAAGATTGTAAAGCTTGCTTATCATCTTAGACTGCATTTAAGAATTTGTATCATACATCTTGTGGTGAACCTTGAAAGGCAAACTTTAAAAAGATCAACCTAAAATAAACTGAATGAACCTAACAACACTTTGTAACATAACGCACAACATAGAGGTCTAGGCTAGAGACGTGTTCCGGTGTCGTTAAGCCTAGTGACTGTCGATCTCTAAGAAGGTGGGTGATTCCTCCTGAGAGACGGTAGCGCTAGTACGGATTTGTGCTCCCACGTACCGTCGCGTATATATTGGGAGACCCCTATAGGCATATATCTTTTATCCTTAGGAAACCGTGTCGGCCGCCCTACTGATCGCAATGCAGTGAACACAGCATTCACGAAGATCGACCACCCGTACCGTAAAACGTATTCTGTGGTTTTGCGAAAAGTTTGGCACACCCTCTGCCTAGATCTCCAGAGCAGTTTCTTTTGGCCTTTTTCAGACTCTATAACAGAAAAAGTCCATCCGAGCATTTGTCACTTCGGACTCGTTAAAACATCGAAGGAGACTAGAGTCATCTTTAGCTTTTTCTCGACTCTTTAAAACTGAAAAAGCAAGTTGTGTCTAAAAAGCGTCGTTAACAATTTATTTTAAACGGAACAATCACCCTTTAATCCTGCGTTGATCTTTAGGTTGAAAAGATGGAGCACACCAACCAAGGAGTTCCCTTGGGTGGAAATCCTAGTCCCTTCTCCTCTTGGGGAGATGTTGGTGCGCCCCACATGGCCACATTGTCGCTTCCAGGACTGACAATTGGCCTACCAGTTTGGCTCTTTTCGACCAATGTCGTTCAGAATACCACCACTCCTGAACAGTCGAGTCAACAGTTAGATCAGACAAGAGTTGCCTCCCAGCCTTCCACTTCATCTTCCTCCCCTCCTTCCTCTTCGCTTGACGGAACTGGTCGATCAAAAAATCGGGTTCCTAAGGAGAAGAAGGAGAAGAAGAAGAAAGAAAAGAAGAAGAAGGAGCCTAAGGCGACTGGGGGCAAACAAGGGTCATCTAACAAAAATCCACACACCGCACTCGTAAGGCCTAAATCGCCATGCGTCATATGCAGGGGAGACCATTTCCATAGAGATTGTCCCTGTATCCCACGGATACTAAGAGACTGGTCCCCCCGTTTGCACAATTCGGGAGCATCGACCTCTGATAGCCATGTCGACTGCTCACCGTCAACTAGTGGGAGTGAAGCTCCAGGACAGAATGGGAGAGTTAAATTTCCCTGCAGACTGTGTGAAGGTGATCACGCCATCCACCGTTGTCCCTTCTTAGACGAGGCAAAAAGAGTTTTGGAAGATCGCCCGATTTTACGAGCGAATCTTCCTCCTGGATATCAAAGACTCCTGCCAAGTCCCTCACTAGTTGAGAATCCGGCTGAGCCACTTAGATGGTCAGCCGAAGCACCTGTCATTGAAGAAGAACCGTCTGGATCCATGCCTGACGAAAGTCAAAAGGTTGATACGGCAGTTGACCCGGTTTTGCCTTCAGAGGCTCCATCTTCGAATGACACCATCACAGAGGAGAATACAGACGACACCGTCCAGGTTCTCTTCATCAGCACCGACTCTGATAATCAAGGGGGCAATGCCACCATTCCTTTGTCGCAGGAAGGAAGTTCATCAGAGCGCTATCCGGCCGTATATTCGGTCCCACCACCAAGCAACCTGGTTGTGTCCTTTGATTGGAACCAACTAGGCAGACCCCGGTTGCCAGCCAGTGTGCCATTCAGAATTATTTGTCAAATATACAGAATGGTAATGGCTGGCACTATCATTGATGAGGGGGCGTCTGTGAGTATCCTTTCCTCTATTGCTTGGAAAGCGCTTGGTTCGCCGGCGCTTTTACCTGAGATGAGAAATCTATCAGGTTTTGATAAAGGAACCAGTCGGCCTTTAGGGATCCTCCCCAATGTGCCCATAACATTGAAAGGGAAGACCGTTCATATGAACGTGATGGTCATTCAAGGACCCTTGGATTATAACCTACTCCTTGGACGAGACTATATATATTGCATGGGAGCTGTAGTCTCCTCACTCTTTAGAGTAATGTGTTTTCCGCATGAAGGAAGAATGGTCAAGCTCGTGGACCAACTTTCGTTTCCCGGATCACACATCGCAAATAGTCATGTACCATCCCTAAATGGTCTATTCACGCAAGAAGTGTCTCAACCCACGGTCCGTCCTCCTGATGAGCGCGAGTAATCCGGGAGGATATGACTGGAACCCAGGGGGCATGCATCCTGGCCTGCTTCGGTAGGGAAACTTTGGGTATAGAGTAGGTTTCCGTGGGAGAATATGACTAGTCCATACCCCGTCCGTGGATGGAAGAGGGGTTGTTCTAGAATAGGATTCTTTTGTCAAAGTTACGTGTTTGGCACCAGTCATTCACCCTTGTCTGCTTCGGTAGACATTGCCGAGGAAGTGTTTTGTTTGAAAGATTAACGAGACAATCTTTGGGTAACCTGAAAGAGGTAAGCCTCTCTCGATTTAAAACAAATGTTTTGGCAGAGGGTAAGTAGAGGTAACCTTGAAACTCTGTTTTATACCTGGGGGCATGCAAACCTTTTGGAGTGCAAGCAAAGAGCGGTTATTTATCTGTTTTTTGGATTAGCCGTTTCCTAACTTGTATAAAGAAAGGATGGGGAGCAAAGCTTAGTGAGATGAAGCTCCATAAA
Organism: Pinus tabuliformis; assembly: GCA_031772625.1. Taxonomy (NCBI): domain Eukaryota; kingdom Viridiplantae; phylum Streptophyta; class Pinopsida; order Pinales; family Pinaceae; genus Pinus; species Pinus tabuliformis. The sequence continues at coordinate 1,786,941,105 of CM062818.1, forward strand.
AAATAGAATCTTGATGAGACACTCTTATCAAAAGACTGGGTAAATCGAGCAGTTTTAGCATAAAGTTCATGCTCGTTAAAAAATAAACGCAAGATCCGAGCAGTTTTAACGCGGTCTTCATGCTCGTTAAAAAATAAATATAAGCAGTGAGCAATGTTTCCTCCAGAGTTTAATCTCATTTTTAAATAAAAAATGAACCTATCCCGGTAAATAACCATTGTGATCGTAAATTTATCAGCCATAAAAACCTTGGTCGTGTTTGCACCTGCCACCTCCATCTTTCATTTGGCCGATCGTTCACCCCCATATGATTGTTTACCCATTTTGAGGAACAGCTGCGAAGAGTGATTTCACCTAGCCATCCTTGTGACACTGCCGTGATTGGAAAATTCCAACCTGTACCTGGAATCAGTTGCTATCCCTGTTTATCACTCGTTCCTCAAAAGACGAGTCTTCTTTAAGCTCTTTTCAACTGACTCGTAAAATATGAAAAGATTGCCGAGTTTTGGCCTTCCAGCTCGTTAAAAGGATAGGAAGAGCTATCCCTCCTCTAGATTTTAATCTTTTTTGGACCTGAGGGATTATTGCACAAAAAGGTCGAGCGCTTGTTTTATTCGGCTCGTTAAAGTTATCGAAAACTCATCCCTTTTGTATTGTTTTATACTTTTTCGGACTTAAGGGATTAGATGACGAAAAAGGAATTTTGGAGTTAACTTTATGTACCTTTTCAGACTCTCTAAAAATGAAAAGGACCGAGTTATCCTTGTCGTTAGACTCGTTAAAATGATAAATAGCGACAAACTTGTCTTTAGACGAGAACGAGTTTCCCTATCGCTAGGCTCGTTAAAACATAGCGATGGGCTTGCCCGAAGGGCAGGTTATAGAACAAGCATATGTTATCCTCCTCAAGCTTGACAAAAATAAAGAGGTACTGGTCAGCAATGACTGGGGAAAAATTGGGAAAAATCAAGAAAATTTTGATGGTAGCAGGTCGCTCTTGAACATGACACTTTTCCTCCGTACCACAATCGGGTTGGGTTGTTTCATTCACCACCATGGTCTTGCCATACCATCCATATTTGGGGTAATGCTACCAATCCATCGCATCAGTGTCGCCATATGTTCAAGAGAAGTCATTCAGAAAGAGTCAACCGGGTCCCATCCACTGCCATACATTATCCTTCATCCATTCATGACCGCCACCCTGAATCATATGTCACAGATTGTTTTCACCTCCATTAAAATCATTAGCTCCGTTCCGTGTCACTGATGTGGGATTCATTAAGGCCCTCCTTTGACGGATCGCTCCTTGTCGACATCAGCTCATTATCCAAGGAGTTGATCTAGGAACAACCCCTTCAGTACTTTGAAGCTTGCATGCCTTAATGGCAAGTTTCTCACTTCCGGCGACAGGTATACATCAATGACCTTCGACCAGAAGATTTTGCGTGGTGTTCGATGCCAAGTCCTTTATTCACACCACGTGAATTGTACTGCGGTACCTTGAGGGTCATTATCATTATCGGTGATTCCTCTCGCGCTTGTTAACGGTTTACATCATTGACCGGTAATTAAGCGATGTCTTTCCATGTTCGACTTCAGCGCAATTCTCACATGGATCGACTTGTACTTAGAGTGAAGATCGAACGAGTTTGAAGATCCCAGATCTAGTTTCATCCATCCGGGCTGCGATATATATTCAGGAAAAATAAAGACATTTGACATATACATCATTGCAGCAGATGATCATCCTACTCAAAGGATGATAATTTTCACCAAAATTATCAGTCTACCATCAGACGATCGTCTGTTCTATGTACAAAAATGAATTTATAAAGCTGAGCATGGGAATGCCCGCCTCAGCTAGATCATGAAAGCAATATGAATCATAATGTATTGTATTGTACTTTATTACAGGTCTCCTCCCAGCAGATGGATGAACTTCGGACCCTCCTGGATAAAGCATTTCACCCGATAAATGGCCTCATACTTTAGGGGGCAACTGTTATAGACATTTTTGTGCCTGGCATCACTGAGCATGAAATGTCAATAATCAAGGGATCCAAAGTCCCTAAACATGTTGTTCCTACCCCTAGAGGAACAAGGCCAAGTAACCACAACAATTCACAAAAGTTCTCCACCTGAAAACACTAAAAAATAAGGCAATTCTGGATCATGTCAACTGCTCCACTGAGCATCTGTGCTGAATGTCAACTGCTCCACTGTCTACCTGCGTTGAATGTCAACTGCAAAGAAGGCTACCTGCGCTGAGCGAGTTTGGACAAGTGGCAGAGTCATTCCTCAAGGTGTCAATGCCCAGGAAGCTTCCAAAATGACACTTGGATCAGGGAATTCGACTGGTGATGAGTAAGAGGTTCCAAATCTCCAAGTGGAAGCAAGAACCTCCAAGTGGACTCAAGAACTGAAGTGGGAGAAGACACTAGTCAGTTTTATACCAGCCTAAAGCTGACTCATCCTCTCTCCAAAACTCCTATATATAGATCTCTCTCCATGAGGTCATAGGAGGGCTGGAATTTGGTATTTGCAAAGAATTGCTGTTGGTTTGTGGCTAGAAACATTGGGTGTGTTATGCTTTGAAAGGAGCTGAAGAGGGAATTCCATTCTACTGGGAAGGAGATGCTGGATTGGAGCCCCATGGGTTGTATCTCTTCCTGAACCCTGTTACTTTCAATAAAGCTATCTTGATTCTTTCCTATATGCTGGTGTATTTTGTATGATTGCATTAGTGTATTTGATTTACTTCTAATCCTGAATCATTTATGAATATGTATATGTGCCTTTGTATTGTGTTCTTCTCTTGTCGCAAGTAGCTGTTCTTTTGTCACAGGTAGCTGTTCTCTTGTGACCTCGCGGGATTCAAGTAGCTATTCTCTTGAGCAAGTGAGGAGACGAGTAGCTGTGGACACACAAAGGGAAGAGGATCTAGATCGAGGGACAACTGGAAGACAACGGTAAGTCTGCCAATCTCCCCTCTTTTACATTTCATAAAGGAAGAAATCATAATAGCTGTATTCGTTTGTTGCTAAGGCGCTGTCACACCTTAGGTGGATAGGATCGTCCTAAATAGGCATTTTTCCCCACAACATAGGGAATCCTATCCATGCACATTCTTGCCCTCTTTAGCTTAGACCTCATCGCACTCCCATATGTTCAAAGACATATTCTTGTATCTAATTCACATCAACACTAAGTCATGTTAATCTATGCATTTCTAAGTATTTGTGCTTATTTTTTTTTAATGTTATCATTTCTTGAAATATGTGCCTACACGTGATCCTATTTCCTTGAATTGAGATGTCATTGACTAGCTCAAACTTGTTTGAATTGTGCTTATGTTAAATTGTACTCTACAACAACTACTACTTCTTAGACATTGTCACTTTCAACATGATCAAAATTTCCATTACTTTCCAACACTCACCCTTAATGGAAAATCATTCTCTCATACCACATAACATTTTAATTTTACAAAATTTCCGTTTCTCAAAGTTTTAGTAAGGATATTTGTTAATTATGTAGTGGTGTGGAAATCATACTACATCCCTCTATCTCTTCAAATAATGGATGTGAACTTTAATATGTTTGCATTAATGTAGAATCAATGTGTGGGTGATTATAGGTTTCTTATATGCTACACCAATCTCTATAAGTACCCTTCTTGTTCACCCTCACTCACATGTTGTGTTAAATGCTTCCTTGACCTCATTTTATATTGAAGACACAGAAAAAATTCATTACTTCTGGCATCTCCAACTTACCTCTATTGAACAAACATGAAAAGTAAAACAAGATATGGACCATAATATTTGTGCAACTATTCCATTCAAAATTCCTAAACCCTTCTAATGCTAAATCACTACAACACTAGGAATACTCTAATCCCCAACTTAATGTGCCCTTAATATATCTTAATTATCCTCTCGTTGCTTCCCAATGATTAATTTTGGTTGTTTGTGCATATCTCAAAATCTATCCAATTGCATATCTTATTTATGTAATTGAGTAATGTTCAAATAAATCAAGCTCCTTATTAATTATCTAGACAAGGAAGCACTGATTACTTCTATTGCTTCATCCTTAATGAGACCCACACTAGGATCCAAATGAGTATCACGTCTTCAAGTTTGACACCTAAATATTCTTTATCACATCACTTGAGTACTTCCTTTAATACAAGAAAATCCCTCTAAAATTTTGCTAAACTTCCATCCCAAAATAGTTGTTATTCGACATATCAAAGTTGTAGTAGATATTCCTTCAATATTACAACTTCATTATTATCTATAATAATGAAATCATTGATAAAGGAAAAAATGATGAATAACATATAGTCACTTTGAATCATACTCATGTGTAAAGATTAAGATTTGCGTTGCTTTTTTTGAATCCACCTTCTTTGAAGTACTATTTAATCTAAGAAAACCATGTTGTTAAATAAATCAAGTTCCCCACTAATTATCTAGGCAAGCAAGCATCAACTACTTTCTTGCTTCATCCTTAATGAGATCCACACTAGGATCCAAGGGTGTATCAATTGTCTTGGAGTTTGACATCTAGAAATTCTTGATGAGATCACTTGAATACTTCCTCTAAGAAAAGAAAATCCCTCTAAAAATTTTCCAACTTTGATGTCAAAATAGTAGTTATTTGACTTATAGTAGATCTTCTTTTAATATTACAACTTAAGGCTCAGTGCTATTATAATAAATAAGTCATTAATAAAAAAAATGATTAGTAATATATCATCACATTGAGTCATACTCGTGTAAAGATTAGGATTTGCATTACTTCTTTTGAATCCACCTTCTTTAAAACACTCATTAACCTAACCAAACCATGCTTGTCTTGTTAATTTTTTTTCTAGAAAAAAATTTATAACATTTATGAAACCTCTAATATTTCAAGTGAATGCTCCACCAATCACGAGAGACACACACAATTTTTTTTATAAGAGAAAAAAATGTAATACAAGTTAAATAGAGTAATTAGTTAACAACTAAAACAAAAATACTTGTTTTAGTTTATATATCATTTTGTATACCAAGTTATCTTTTCCAAAGTGATGAATCCCCATAGATACTCCGGGTAAAATTCATTAATTCACTTACTAAAAAATAACGATTAAATCTATTTGATGCATTGACCATCCAAACTAGCTACAAGATACACTTTAGATAGTGATCATCTCCAAAATTAACATGAATATTTCCTTATACTTAACACCTAATTCTGTCTGTGCATAACCTTTAATTATAATTTTCTCTTTACATTTATTCATAGTATGATGATCTTATAAATCTATCTTTATCCACCCACCTTATTTGCACATAATTATGCTATTGCAAGCCTAATATTCTGATCAAATTTATCTTAGTTTCCACCGCTTTTCACCATTTTTCATTTCTATGGCTTGATGCTTAATTCATTAAAGTATAATTTAGTCACTACAACCATTTACTTGTCATTTATATTTTTCTTTATAAAGTATAATTTTACTTGTCATTTATATTTTTCTTTATATGTGTTTTTTTTTATAGATTTTAAACTGGGTTAATGTTTTCAAATTTTGTATACAATAATTTATATATTTCATCCATTAAAATATACATATCTAATATTTATTACATATTTTACTAATTTCTTCTTCTTGTTATAATTGCTATTACATTATGTAAAATGTGCTTTTATATGATAATCATATTTTAACCTTGATAATAATTTGAAAACTCATTTCTATTACTATACATACAACGTGAAAGTTTTCCATCATCACACACATAAACACATATATATCATATTTATGGTTAAGATAATGGCAATTGACCGATAATGACAATTGACCAACTAACTGGTAACAAACTAATTGAAAAGGATTGCATTCCTTAGTGCTCATATAATTTGTGACCTTTTCATCATATTTATGGTTAAGATAATGACAATTGACCAACTAATTGGTAACAAACTAATTGAAATGACCTTTTCTCTTACCAAAATAATTCAAAAATGTAAGGGTTCAAGGTTGTTAGTTGGAATCAAATTTATTATCATTTTTAAGGTATGAATTGACTTGGTTGAACAAAATCCTAGCAAAAGACAACTGCAAAAATCCAAAAGACAATTATAAAGATGTGGTTTTGTCTTTGTATAACCTATCATTATTTGCATGTTTTTGTCACTTGCTTATGTTTTCAGAAAGCAGATAATGTTATGGTCAGATATGTTTTTTAAGTGTCTTTGGGTGGTTTTGATGTGTAATATATTGGTGATTGTTTGTTAGAGATTTTAGGTAAATCAGTATTAATTTATTTTTGATAATAATGTTAATTGAAGTTGGAGAAAATTTATGTAATAAGTCGATAAATATTAAAATAAGTAATTTATTTATATTTTATATTAATTGATTTAGGAATAAAATAAAATTGGGATATTTTTTTTATTTAGTAAATGATGCAGCATAGTTTATACTAAGGGCATATCATCAATTTGTTTAATTTTTTTTTAAAAGAAATTTAAAAGAGAAAATGTTCACTGTCTTATAACCACGATTGTATGTAATTGCATACAACGCATTCTAGTATATTCTAAAAATATAAATTCCATAATAAAGTCTTAAAAAGTTATGTATTTCGAAAGACATGCAAAATCAACAAAAAAACATCCTCTAGAGCTGTTTGAGTTGAGTTTGAGTTTAGATTGATCTTGTCCATATTCTCTAGCAATTGATGTATTCTTTCATCTTCTTTTTCCAACAACCTCCGCCCACCCCCCGACAAGAATTAGAATTTATTGGTTAGACTTGATTGGTTGCTCTAAAATGTTATGCAGTGGTCAAATTTATGACCATCTTGCACGACATATTGCACTTAGCTTCTGATATTGCAATTTTCCTTCTCATTTGAACTAAAGTGTCCAAAATTGAAGCAATCTGAGTGGTAAATGGGTGATCTTGCTCTTGAATTTTAACTAACGCTGACAATATTAAATTCTTGTTCCCTTGTATAACATCCTCATGGCATCTCAATCCCCTATGTATTTCTTACAATTCTCTATAGTCCATCTGTAGGTTGAAACAATCCAAGGTCAATTGCAAAGAAAATATATTCGTTACTACCTATAAGAGCTTGCCAATGAGTCTCATGTCAGTTCCTTGAGGCCCAAAACATTATACATAGAAACATGCCATCTAAAATCAATAGATGAAGCCACAAAGATTGATATGAAAAACTGTCCAAACTAGTAGAGCTCCATGAACTAACATACCACTTGGACAAAATTGGAACCTTCAAGTCCAAAAGGATGTATCGAAAATCTTGACCATGACCCAAATCAAAGTACAATCACCTAAATATCAAAAAATTCACAGAGGTACATCAAACAAGATTGAGAGAGATAGATCTCTCTAATAGAGAGAGTGACAACCTTAAGAAGTCCCTTGAATTAAGGTAAGAAACAAACTGCTCTAGTAAATCTTGCTCAAAGAGAACAAAAGGCAATGGTGGTAGCTTGTCTAAGTTCCAGAAGAGGAAGAGGACCATGTAGACAAGCCAACACATGAAGCTAAAATTCACCAAACCTTGCAATAGTTTTACTAGCTAATTCCTCTTTTTTGAATGCTAGCATTCAAAGCCATAATCCCCTAATGTTGAGAGGAAACTCTTCCCAAAAATTAAGGATCAAATGGTTATGCATTTGAGCAAGAAGAAAATGTTGTTTCTTATTACACTAACTACCATGCAATGATCCTCCTATTGAATATTCCATGTGCCATCGTAAATAAACAATACATCTCACCCCTAATGAAAACCTTAGGGGATGGGTTAGTGTCCAAATTTCCATTGATTATTAAGTCCTTAACTTTTAGGGTAGTGTCTTAATTAGCATAGGTATTGGCCAAGGCATTATTCTCCCTTAAGACATGATAAAATCTTAACACTGGAGAAGTTTTCAGATTCTTACTTCGCATGCTTTAGATTTGAAGCAAAAAAAACCATCAAGTAGAGAAGTGTTTGAAACCATGCACTTTATTACATTCTTAAAATCTTCCACCACATTTAGTGTTAAAAAAATGTAGCAAGAAAGGATCAATTTGACTTTAGCCTTTGTCAAATTGAGTAAATTGAATTTCCACATCAACAAGACAACTTGGAGGCAGTTAACTAGTGTGACATGGCTCTTTTCACTTAGTTAGCTCAGTAAATTCGAGTTAGAGGGCTTGGAGTTTAGTTATGCATGTGTTATTGCTAAATTTTAGCAATCTTGTTTAATTTTTTCAGTTGTATCAGTTAACTGGCCTCTAACTATTAATAGAGTCAGTTGAAGGTTTGTTGTGCAGTGGGACAACAATCTAACTCAGAGATTTGTCAGTTAACTGATCAATCCACCCAAAATAGCTAATGGATGCAAGGAATTCTAATTCCTCTGTCGAAGTGGAGATGACAAGGTAATGTAACATGAGTTGTATACTAGTTTGAGTGTACAATTGTTCCAGTAAGTCAGGAGATCCATCCTTGGGAATTGCGCAAGGAAATAAGAGGTTGGAGGAGAAAATAATTGGCTAAGTGTTGGCCAAAGTTTGTTTTCCATCAAAGAGAACAATTATTCTTTTGTAGATTGTACTCAGAGTTGGAGAAAGCAATTGTAATAGTTTCTCTATACAAATAATTAATTCAAAGAGGCTTGAGGGGTTTTTCCTAGTTGGGTTCCAATAGAAATCACTATGTACTTGTGGTTTTTCTTGTTGCATGTTGTTCTAAATTGTGATTTCCATTTTGTAGATCAGTAAAGTATATTGTGTCTCTTGATTTTCTGTTTGAAATCTTGAGTAGTTGCAATGTCTATAGAACTTTTACATGGTATTAGAGCCTTGAAATCACATCAAGAACAATATTTCGAACTTTTCTCTCAAGAATTTCAAACTTGTAGCTTTAGTGCAACAAATTTTCTTCAAGATTGAGAGAATATCTTTCAACGAACTGAGATTGGAGTATGCCCTGGAGGGTAGCTTGAATTTCATAGCCTAGAAGGATTGGATGGAAGCAATGCTTGATGATAATGGTGTGTTAGAATATTTTAAAACCGATATTGTAAAACCTCCATAGTCAGATGCATAACAATTAACCCAGTGGAAGAAGGATGTTGCAAAGGCCAGGAGAATTCTTCTGGAAGGTGTGAGAGACCATGTGGTCTCAAATCTCCATGGAAAAGAGACACCATTTTCTATGTGGAAGACACTGAATGAGCTAATTGAAAATAACAATTACTATAGAAAATTGGCCCTAAAAAACAAACTTTGAAGCATATGAATGCAAAAGAATGATACTATTCCACAATATCTCTCCAGGTTTACACAAGTTCAAGATGAGCTTGGAGGGGTCAAGGTGAATGTTACAGAAGATGACCTGGTGAGCCTAACTCTTCTAAGCCTTCCAAAATCCTATCATAGTTACCAAGACTCTGTGAATGGAAGGGAAAACCTACTTAATTGGGAAAGGTTGTGGTATAATTTGGTTCAAGAAGATTTCACGAGAAATAACAGAGATGGAACATCATCCAAAGCCGAGGATGAAGAGAATTTGCATTGGTTGGAAAGGGGAAGAAGGGAAAAGGAAAGAAGACCCATAGGAAACCTGAATCCAGTGAAAATAATGGCAAGAAGAAATACTTGAGCAAGATAAAATGTTTCCATTGCCGTGAATATGGGCACTATGCAACAAAATGTCTACACAAGAATTCTACCAAGAAATCTTCAGGAGGAGTAGGAGGTGTAGCATTGACTTCACAATTCGAATTAGACTTCACCCTAATAACATGCATGACCAACATTATTATGGGGAGTGTGTGGTACCTTGATTCCGGTGCCTCGTTCCATATGAGAGGGTGCAATGAGTTTTTCAATATCCTAGAGGAGAAGGATCTCTAGATGCATATAGAAATGGGGGATGATGGGAGGTATAGTGTTAAAGGAATTGGTATTGTCACATTTAAGAGGGAGAAATCCTCTCCTCTTCACCTCAAATATGTTATGTTTGTACCTGGGCTGAAGAAGAACCTAATCTCTGTAGCAGTATTGGAGGATAGAGGCTATGATGTTATTTTCAGTAAAGGGAAAGCCTTTCTGAGACACATAGCTACCAGGAAAGTGAAGCAAATTGGGGTTCAAGTGAAGAACCTATACAAACTTGAGGTGGGAGATTGCACTGCATTGATCAGTAAGGTTGAAAAAGTGTAGAGTTGAGATGTTGGAGAACTCTGGCACAAGAGATTGGGTCATCTACACCATGGTGCCTTAAAAGTCATGCAACAAATTACCACCGGTCTCCCTAAAGGCTCCCTTGACCAATGGGATGTCTGCAAGGGTTACACATTGGGGAAATATGTCAAATCCATTTTCCGTGACTGAGATAGAAAATAATATGCAATCTTGGAGTGAGTCCACTCTTATGTTTGTGGACCCTTTTCTACAGCCTCCACAACAAAACATAAGTACTATGTTATTTTTATTAATGATTTCTCTAGAAAATGTTGGATCTTCTTCATGTGGAAGAAGGATGAATTTTTCTCAAAATTTGTTGAATTCAAGGCATTGGTTGAGAAGGAGACTGGGAAGAAAGTGAAGGCTCTTAGGAGCGAAAATGGAGTTGAATTTATTTCACACGCCTTCAATGATTTTTGTACGAAAGAAGGTATTCAAAGAGAACTGATAACACCCCATAACCAATAGTAGAATGGGGTAGTTGAGAGGAAGAACAAGAGCATAGTGAGAGCAACAAGAGTCATGTTGCATGATTAGGGGCTTCCATTACATCTATGGGAAGAAGCATACAACACAACAATATACTTGCAGAACTAGAGTCCTCATAGAATACTTGGCATGATCACACCGGAGGAAGATTTCTCTGGGAGAAAGCCTGATGTGTCTCATTTCAAAATTTTTGGAGCTCCAGTTTATTTTCATCTCTCCAAGAATTTGAGGAAGAAACTTGAGCCCACATTAGATGTCAGAGTTTTTGTAGGATACACCAAAACTCCACACAATTATTGATGTATTTAACTTCACTGAGGATGAAAACTGTGAGGAGAGATGTCAATTTCGATGTGGAGAAGGCTATGAGATGATCTTTGGAATGAGAGATGAGTATCCCACTAGAGCAGGAGCTTCTAGCTCCAAAGGAGGAGCCACATGATGAGCTTCAAGAGGTCGTGGAACAACCACATGTAGTGGAGAAGAGAAGAGGCAGAGTGGAGGCACCCACTAAGCCATAATCTTCCAGAGAGGGGATAAAGAGAACCAGAGAAGCTGACATATTGTTGCAGGATGTTAGGGAGAATGTGGGAGCCACTACATCACAACATAGGCAGAGGAGGTCACCTGATAGGTACACTGGTTACATGGATCTCATGACATAGCTCATTGAGACAAATCCTTCTTCATTTGAGGAAGAAGTTTCTCAACCTGTTTGGGTTGATGCCATGGTGGAAGAATATGAATCCATCATGAAGAACAATGTATGGGAGGTGGTGCTGAGACCAGAAGGGAAATCAGTGGTTGGTTCTAGATGGATCTACAAAGTGAAGCATGCAGCTGATGGGAGCATTGAGAAGTACAAGGCTAGATTTGTGGCCAAAGGATTCTCTCAAGTAGAGGGAGTGGACTATGATGAAACTTTTGCACCAGTTGCAATATTCCCCAATCAGATCCATTCTAGCATTGACTGCACAGATAGGGTGGAAAATCCATCAGATGGATGTGAAGACCGCCTTTCTCAACGATGTTGTTTAGGAGAAAATTTACATAGAGAAACCAAAAGGATTTGAGACATATGATCGGGATTCACATGTGTGCAGACTTAAGAGAGCATTGTATGGTCTCAAACAGGTATCCTGGGCATGGTACACTCAGATCGAAAATTATCTCAGTGGATTGGGCTTCACTAAAAGTGAAGCATATGCGAACCTCTATTAGAATGTGGTAGATGGTACATTTCTTATTATTGTTTTGTATGTTGATGATTTAATATTGATAGGTGATGAAAAACTGATCCGATCTTGTAAAGAGGATCTTGCAAGATAATTTGAGATGAAAGACATGGGCTTAATGCATTACTTCCTCTGGCTGGAAGTATGGCAAGGTGATGGTGAATTGTTTGTTTCTTAAGGGAAGTATGCCTATGAAATACTTAAGAGATTTCACATGGAGAATTGTAATCCTATGGACATACCTCTATCTACAAATTGAAGGAAGGAGAATGCAACTTTAGGTGAAGAGGTTGATGCTACCATTTACAGGAAGTTTGTGGGGCCTTTGATGTATCTTGTGAACACAAGACTCGATATGTGCTATGAAGTAAACCAACTTAGTCAAGCTATGCTGAGGCCTACTAAGCTGTATTGGAAGGCAACAAAGCATGTGTTACAGTACCTCAAAGGCACTATCGAGTATGAATTATGGTACAGGAGGACAGAGGGAGTGAAGCTTCAAGGCTTCACCGATGCAAATTGGGCAGGGAGTCCATCAAACAGGACAAGTACTTAAGGTTCTATCTTCAATGTTGGGTCTGCAATTATTTCCTGGTACAACATGAAGCAGAGGTTTGTGGCTCTCAACTCAGCAGAGGTTGAATGCATAGTTGCAAGTCAAGCAACATGTGTGGCCATATGGATGAGAAAAATACTTGTGGGTCTTTTCATTGAGGAGATGGATCCGACAATGATTTATTGTGATAATTAGAGTTGCATTAAGCTCTTTGAGAATTTGGTATTTCATGACAGGTCCAAGCACATTGATATCTGGTATTATCATTTGTGGGACTATGTGCAGAGAAGAATTATGTTGCTACAATACATTCGAACTAAGGAGTAAGATGCTAACATCTTGACAAAAGCATTGTCAAGAGGCAAATTCAAATTCCATAGGTGCAGGATAGGGGTGGTGAAAAATCCCTTTCTTGCTAAGAGGGAGTGTTGAAAAAAATGTAGCAAGAAAGGGTCAATTTGACTTTAGCCTTAGTTAAATTCAGTAAATCGAATTTCCACATCAACAGGACAACTTGGAGGCAGTTAACTACTGTAACATGGCCCTTGTCACTTAGTTAGCTTACTAAATTCGAGTTAGAGGGCTTGGAGTTCAGTTATGCATGTGTGATTGCTAAATTTCAGCAATCTAGTTCAATTATTTTTAGTTGTGTTCAGTTAACTGACCTTTAATTATTGATAAATTCAATTGAAGGTCTGTTTTGTAGTGGGACAACAGTCCAACTCAGAGATCTATCAGTTAACTGATCAATCAACCCAAAATAGCTAATGCATGCAAGGAATTCGAATTCCTCAGCTAAAGTGGATATGACAAGGTAGTGTAACATGAGTTGTATACTAGTTTGAGTGTACAATTGTTGCACGAAGTCACGAGATCCATCCTTGGTAATTGCACAAGAAAATATGAGGAAATTTCTATCTTTTAGGAGCTAATTTCCTCAAGAATTGCACAAGGAAATAGGAGGCCGGACGAGCAAATAATTGGCTAGCTAATTTCCTCAAGAATTGCACAAGGAAATAGGAGGCCGGACGAGCAAATAATTGGCTAAGTGTTGGACAGAGTTTTTTATTCAACAAAGAGAACAATTATTCGTTTGCAGGTTGTGCTCAGAGCTGGAGCAAACACTTGTAAAAGTTTCTCTATTCAACTGATTAATGCAAAGATGATTAAGGGGTTTTTCCTAGTTGGGTTCCCCTAGAAATCATTGTGTACTTGTGGTTTTTTTGTTACATGTCTATAGATGTTGTTCTAAATTGTGATCTCCATTCCGCATATCAGTAAAGTAAAATTGTATCTCTTATTTTTCAGTTTAAAATCTTGAGTAATTATAATTTCTATCAAATTTCTATATTTAAAATTTAAATATCATAACTAATAGTAAACTTCAATCACTATCATTATAATACATAAACTTCATCCATTAATTCTTAAAACCAAAACAAATATAACTTTCACTTTTACTATAAATTTTATAGCATTTCTTACAACTAACACTGCAAATTCAACCTCAATAAGACTTTTTGCCCATTTTAATTATAAAAACCCCATATGAAACATCTATCGAAACACTACAAATCATATTAATTAATTTTACAAAAATAATACTCATTTCAACATCACTAAGACCTTTTGCCCATTTTAATTATAAAAACCCCATATGCAACATCTATCAAAATACGCAATTCAACAAACCCTTCACACCACCTTTGACATGGAAACATTCTCCCTATGTTACTTAATTACCAATTTTTATGGCTCCACTTACCCATCTTGATGTTATTTCCTAAGAATGTGGCCTCCACTCCCTTGCACGTTCATCTTATTTCATCTTATTTCATATATTTAGGGTCACGAAAGACATCAAAGTCATAAGAGTGTGTTGTCTTGTCCACCTACCTCAGGCTGCTTTGTCAAGCTTTCTTGGATATTTACCTAATAATTATGAGTTGTTTTGAGTGGAACCTGCCATAATGAGAATATGATATTACCATACTCGTGCACTAAATCTTTGTAACTAGTTTTCTAATCATTATGAGTTGTTTTGAGTGGAAAATGCCATAAGAACACAATGGTGCACTAAATCTTTGTATTATACAAAATGTTTACCCTTTTTCATTACACAAGAATATATATTCATTAAAAAAGTAACAAGTGTGTTTTAGGAATATATACACCTACTTGTTTAAATAGGTTTAGCCTTTGTCAAATTGTACTAATGCCACTGCTACATCGAAACAAAAACAAAATATACACACTATTTTTTCAATTAAACACATGCACACATTAAAAATGTATATATGTTTGTATATATAAAATATTATAAGAAAATGTCACAACAATTTTTTTCAAGGTAATTTCATCCTAATGTTTTTTCTCACCAAGCCCAATATGTACAATGGCAAGCAAGAGGAACATCGGTGTAGTTGGCACTTTGCAAAGAAAAGCTCTTATTTCCAAATATATTTTATTTGAAAGGTCACTTTTATATTTGTAAAATTGAAAATATTCGCATAATTGTTAAAAATATTTTGTTACATTTAATTTTAGTTATTATTCTACCTTATCGAGCAAAATTTTGATCCATACACAAAAATAATTGATGTTTAAGTAAATTCAAAAACTCAGTTGGTGAGTTTAGGAACACTAGAGAGCAATCTTGTATCTCATTGGCCACTTCACTTGTCAACATTGTTGCTTCCATTGTCCATGCACATGGCCATTATCTGATATATCCGAATATATGGCTACAATGAGAGAGTACTACTTAACTAGTGTGAGTAAAGAAGGGGTGAAAAATTTGCCTACAATCAAAGAGATGATTATGCATTTGTTTATTGACCCTATAAAGAAAAGGAAAATTTTAGGGGCGACATTTCGCTAATTGGCTATTTTTTGGACATTTTTTGAAAAAAAAGTCACTCATTTGGTTAAAAATTCACCCACTTTTTACATATATATATCATTAAATGGATAATATTCACCAAACTTACCAAATTTAATAGTAAAACACACGTTTTTTTATTATTGAATATTCACCCACATTCTATATGTATAACTTTCCAAACTAGAATAGTCACCTATAATACTATACATATGCATAATATTTGAATCCTTAAAAAATACCCTGATAAAGAACCAAATCCCTGATTTGAGAAAGAGGCATCTTTGCATTGATTGGTGCATATTCTAGCCATGGAAAGACCAATGGATGACTAGGTGGTCTATGGTATTTGATAAACCTATAATAATATGGAGGTTCCCTTGTAATTTCTTCATAAATAGGGGTCAAGTTTATTATGGATCACCATGTCAATTATTATGACAACAACGAATTCCAAGGGGTTGTTCTTGGCTCTTCTCAAGATTGAGTAATGGCTAGGCTTAACCCATTGAGAGGGTCACTTGTTCCTAAGTATATTCCTAACCACCCCCCAAACCTTGTCAACTTGGAGATATGATTTAGATGACTAGTATTATGATATCATCTTTAACACACATTCTAGTTTAGCATAACACATTTGTGGTAGCTTCTCATTGCGAGCTATTGCCTGATTATGCTATAGCACTAGGTGTAGGGTCTTTAAGCCATGTTGATTCTAGATGATGCACTACATCTTAGTAGGTTGTCCATTCTAGTTCTTGCTTAGTTGCTTCATATCAATGGTAGCATTGCATGGATATTGGTCATGGCTTGATAATGGATCCCATTAAAGATAATTTCTTAGATGAGGTTAATATGCCATATATTTTTTTGATATTTTATTGATTATTTTCTACTTTTATGTAGCATAAAGTGCTTTGTAAACATAACTTTAAAGTATTTGTAACTATCTTTCATATTTTGGCCTATATTATTCTTATGAGATGATACACATGCATCTAGGGTGCATGACACATATTCTCCTAAACTTTATGCAATAGTTGCACAAGATATTTGATTGGGGCACCTCACACACATGTATTTACATCATTTTATGCTATTTCCCCTATAAAGTTAAATTAAAGTTACAAGTCAAATATGTGTATAATTGTAATCATAAATAATTCACAAGAATTACTTGTACCCTTTTATTAGACTTTCACTCTAAAACTCTCGGGTAAGTTTGTTTCCTCAAATAAAGGAGTTTGTATAGTGTTTGATCTTCTTTCCTTATGGCTTGTCTTGGCAACTCCAATGTAAGGATGGTGGCTCATATATATTCAATGTTATTCTTTGCAAGGAAGTGAGAAACCCCAAATTCATTTCATTCCCTCATTTATTCCTTATATGTGGGTGGGTTTTCTAGGTCATCTCCAAAAATTTAAATGGTGACTAAGACCTCTCCTTATTTAACAATTTTTTTGTCTTTTACCAAGTGATTCATTGTGGTTTTAGTTCCTTCACTTGGTTATTCTCCTTCTTTTTCCTCTTCTCATTTTTCATGGTGTTTTCTTTCTATTTTCTTTAGTGTTTAGTCATATTTCCTTGTGGATTATCTTAGAAACCCCATCATTTTGGTAGGTGTAAGGATGGTGGCTTTTTTATTTCATGCCACTCACCTCAAGGAAGTTGGAAATCCAAAATTCATTTAAAATATTATATTATGTAATGAAACAACTATGAAAAACTAAAATACCTAAACTCAAAGTGTGAACTTCAATAAAAAGCATGCATCTTGTTCTAGATATAACATCATTTTTCATTAGATTTGATCCAAAGCCACAAAGTGTCTATAAAGTGAATTTCAAGCTTGTGAAAATTGATTTGTTGTTTCTTACATCGATTACACAAAATTAACATGCATAAGAAACCATGCTCATTATAATATATTCATATTAAGAGAATGCTTTGATACCATGTTATAAACCAAGATAAAAAACACATCACTAAAAAAATAGACTCGAAGTTTCTTGTGGAGAAACACTAATTGGGTAGAAATCTTCACTCCAACAAAATATTCCATTACATGATTTTATAGTGTATTACATTGGCCATAAATTGATGCTTATGGCCACTTAATAGCATTTTTATATTAGCCATGCAAACCTTTAAAATAACATAGTTTGACTATTAAACATTTTTTCCAAGTTTCCAAGTGTCTTTTCTAGTTAATTTTGCTCAAAATTTGATAGGGATTCTTGGAATCATGAGTTTCAACTATTTCCAAACATTTCGGCCAATAATTGGGAATAAAGTTTGGAAAACCATTGAGGAATCCTAATAATCATGAACCATTCTTAAATCTTTTGATACCACCTTTCCAACCTTGGCGTCTAAAAAAGAAAAGGTGGAAGATCCAAATTGCTATAGACCTATTGCCTTATGTAATGTAATTTAAAAAATCATTACCAAGATCATAGCTAATAGACTCAAACCATTTCTCCTAAGGATCATTTCTTCGAAGGAGACGAGATTTGTAAAGGGAAGACAATCCTAGATTGTATAATGGTTGCTCACAAACTCATTCACTCATTACAAATAAAAAATATGTCAGGAATAATTGGATCTCTGCAAAGAATATGAAAAACTAAATTGGTAATTTATTTGTAGTATCATCCAAGCTTCTAGATTGCAGGTGAATGGATAGAAAATATCATAATCTCATTTCTTGAAAAACTTTCTTGATCTTGGTCAATGGTTCACCATATCCACCTTTCTCTTCAACTTGTGGGATTCGACAAGGTGATCTGCTATCAATATTCCTCTTTATCTTGGAAATGAATGGACTAGGTCATTTGTTCAAAATAGTAGTATCAAAGAAAAGGATTAAAGGCCTTTGGATTTTTGGAGAAGACCTCTCGCTCACCCACTAATAATTTGTGGATGGAAATATGGGAATGGGACCTCCCACGATTCACGAGGCTCGAGCTTTCAATCATATTCTAGAAATGTTCTCTTTTGCTTTAGGTATGGATATTAACAAACAAAAATCTCAAGTAATTTTCTTTAACACTCCAATTGTTTTTCAATGACACGTGGCTCGAATATTTGGGTTCCAAATATGTAAAATCCCTTAAAGTATCTAGGAATGCCCTTGGTAGACAAGTCTTTGAAATGGAATCCGTGGGAGGAAATATTCTCTAAATTCCATGATAAATTTTCAAGTTAGACATTCTAAACTCTTAACATTGCAATAAAATTAGTTCCTCTTAAAGCAGTGCACCTAGCGCTACCCATATATCTTTGTTAAAAAATGATGGCTCCATTTTCAATTCTAAAGGATTTATGCAAGATTTAGAGAACATTCCTCTAGGTTGGTTCACACTTAAAAAATAAATGGTATTTAGTGGCATGGGACAAACATTTCCGATTGAAGCTCAATGGAGGATTGGGATTATGTGATTTGACAATCATGGCTACAATACTGGGAGCGAAATTCTAGTGGCAATAGCTTCGAGGGGGCATGGATTTATCGAGAAGAATTTGGAAATGTAAGTACACTCTGCAAAGTTCTCAAAAAAATCTAATTTGACTAAATACCACGACCCTCAGACTGTCGATTTAGACAATGGAAAAAAGAGGCATGAGCCTAATCCAAAAACATTGTTTTTGCGAGGTTAAAAATGGGTTCTCTGCTATGTTCTAGGATGATTAATGACAATGAATACCCAAATTGGGGAACCAAATAGAACTAGAATAGTTTAGCCAACATATGAAAACTAAAGGAAGAACTATAATTGCATATTACTTGGCAGAGGAGGACTCTAATTTGCATTAGCAATGATTTCTCCCACTAAAAACCTGGTTACCTAGACTAGATGCAAAATTATGGCAAAAGTTTCAGGGAAATCTGCATAATAGACATATCCTTATTCAGATCAAATGATAAACTATGGCACAGATATAAATCTAAAGGCACTTTTTCCATAAACGAATCCTACAATTTATAAATAGGTCATCAATGTTTACAAACAATAGTCGTTTGGGATAATTTTGAAGTAGAATGTATGGCAAAAAATATCTATCTTTCTATAGCTTTTACTTCAGAATAAGTCATTAACCTAGGAGAACATTAAAAAACGCAACTACTAGGGACCTTCAAGGTTTTCTCTTTATCATATTTACTTAGAGAGTCTGTAGTATCTATTTAATAGTTGTACTTTCTCAATGGGTTTATGGAATAAACTAGATGAATGTTTTCTGCAATCTAATATGGATCCCTCCAATATTTCAAATACTATAGTTTGTTGGCACTCCCAAGAATTTTCCAATCCGATCCTAAATTGTATCTAGACCCTCTCCCTTGGATTCCTTCTCTAGGTAATATGGAAAGAATGAAATAGAAGAATATGTATGAGTTCCTCTATCCCTATGGATTCCATTTGGAAATCTATCACTCACCAGATCAAGGAACCAATTCTCACTCCTAACTGGTCCCCAAAGGATTAGCAAATTTCTAGTAGTGTAGAAAAGATCCTACATGCTTGGTTCCCTTCATCTGCTCCTATGTTGTACTACCCTCTCCTCTCTCCTCCCCTTCCCTCCAATCTATTATCTTGGATCCCCCCTCCACCTTCCTTCCTGAAATTGAATTTCGATAGGGCTTCAAAAGGTAATGCTCGTCCAATGGGATATGGGGGTATCATAAGAGATCAGGTAGGCTTACCTCTATTCATTTATTCTAGAATAATGGGAATTAATAAAAACAACACAACCGAATTAATGGGTATCCATATGGAATTAGAGTATGCTCAATCACTAGGTCTCACTAAGATCCTGGAAGAAGGTGATTCCCAAATTATCATAAGTATGATCTAGAAACTTCAAAAGATACCTAGCTACAGAAGGTCTCCTTGAGATAGAGATTGTAATGTATTTTTGATCCAACATGATCAAGAAATGAACCAGATTGATCCAAAAGGGATTAATGGCCAAAAATTCAAATTCATTGGATTTGAGAGAAACCCATTCCATCACATAGAGATCGAGAAAATGATTCCAATGCAACTTGAATGGGAAAAAGCTGACTCCATATGCAGAAGTTATTAAAGGTAAAAGTTCTGGTCAAAGAAGGTCAAAGTCAAACTGATCAAAGTCAATGGTCAACTCATGGTTCGGGGAAGTCAAGGGTCAAGGTTCCAACCACCACTTGGCTCAAGGATAATTTTAGGGGCGAATGTTCGCCCTTTGGGGAAATTAAGGGGTTTTAAATTTTTAGTGGGCGAATATTTTGTATCATAGTACATTTTTACAAATCACCTCAAATAGCCCACCTTATTTTAAGGAGAGGGTAAAAAAGGTAAATTTAGCCCTTGAAATTAGGACTTACAACCTTCCATTCACCCATTTTCAAGAATAGGTTTTATTTAAGTGAATCCTATGGGCCAAATACTATATTTATAAAAGAGGTATGGTAAATTAATAAAAATATAAATAAATGAGAGGTATGGTAAATAAATAAAACATTTTTTATATTTACTCTATAAGTCACCTTATATACATGTAAGGGTGTAAATAAATAAAAATATAAGTAAAGTGGAGGTATGGTAAATAAATAAAACGTCTTTTTATACTTGCTCAAAAGGTATGGTAAATAAATAAAAATATAAATAAAATAGACGTATCGTAAATAAATAAAACCTCTTTTTATATTTAGTCCATAACCCTCGTTCTATTTATGAAGGCTCAATAAAGAGGTTTTATTTAAGTGAATCCTATGGGCCAAATACCATATTTGTAAAAGAGGTATGGTAAATTAATAAAAATATAAATAAACAAGAGGTATGGTAAACAAATAAACATTTTTTTATATTTACTCCATAAGTCACCTTATATTTAAGAACACTCAAAAAATGGGTTATATTTAGGTGAAACCTATGGCCAAAATACTATGGGACAAATACCATGGACTAGATTGTTATTAATACCATGCAAAAAAACCATTATTAACCCTAATATTAGAATTAATAAAAATAAAAATGGCACATGGTATTGACCCATGGTATTCACCAAAATGGCACATGGTATTGACCCATGGTATTCACCTGGAATGTAGCCTATTTAAATGGGGGAATTAAACCAACATGTAGCCTAGGACTTTACAAAGTTTTATTATTTAGTGAAAGACTTGCCAAGATCTTACAAGATTTTATAATTGAGTAAAATATTCGCCATGCCTGGTGAGAGATTCGCCAAAAAATTATACATACATATTATATTATTGATAAAATCGCCTTCCATTTTTCCTATATACCATGGAGATTCGCCCATTTATTATATTTATAAATTTAGGGGGGGTTCTTAAAATTTTCCCTGCTTGGCATCAAAAGAGAGTGACAAGTGGTAGATTATGATTGGAGAAGAAGAACCAATGCAACATTAACAAGTGGCAGTTTTTGGCTAGATGAATATAGACCATTGGCAAGGTGACACGTGGCCTTCATGAGTTGGTCAAAATTATTGTTAAAAAACGAAAGACTAGACGAGATTCAATCTTGAGACATATGCTTTCCAAATCTGACAATTTAGCGATTAGGCTAATGATGGGCCTTGTTATAATGACCCTGCCACATATATTTAAGGGGTATGGTTTTGAATTAAACAAAAAAAATTGGCAGGAGCTCGCCAAGATTGGCAGCCCCCGCCATACTTCCACAAACAAAACCTTTACCATATCATTATCCAACTCCCTCCATGTATGGTGATAAGGCTTATGGGCCATAACATTTTTATTAAATGTATTATTGCTATGGTGTGGGGTGGCGGGTCCGTTGACCCTGCCACCAAATCATTTCAATTTATATATATATATTATATACAATGTACCAAATTGGATAGAGTGGCGGGGAAGTCAAGATTTGACCCCTCGACCTCTCATTTTAAAAGTTTACCAACACACTAGAGGAGGACAAGTTGATTTTTATGCAGTAAGAGGGCAACGAGATAACAAAACTTTGGAGGCTCATTATGGGAGTTCTAGGAGGCCTTTTTGAGAGCCGAACATTTTGCTAGGTTCTTGAGGTTGAGTGGAACATAGGAGGATCATTCAAGAGTCATTTTTACATAAAACCAATGTAATTTGATGGATTTTATTAATTAATAGATAAGTCCTCCCCACTGAAGACCATGCCCGGAGATGTAGACTTTGAGATAGTCAAACTCTATTATCGACTTGGTGGTGTTGTTTTCTCTTGTGTGCTTCGTTATTGATGTTTATTTTCTGTTATTTTCCTTTCAACTTTCCTATGTCATTTAAGTTGAGATTTTTTTAACAGTGATTTTAAATACATGCAAACACTTTTAAAAAACTAATAAAGCAAGTATCAATTTCGATCGGGATTTAGATCAAGTGGTATCAGAGCGGTTATTGATAGTTTGGTTTAAGTGTGCATGATCACCAAGTGAAGAAGCATTTGTGAAAGTAGACATGGCTAAAATCTTGAAACGAGGAAGGATGTAAGAGTTGGAGGACATTAACCACAATCTTCAACTGGAAAATGCAGAGCTCAAGAAACTGCTCAAAGCCGCAAATGACGAGAAGCGAACATTGTGTCTTAAGCTGCAAAAGGCCAAGAAAGAGAAAGTTGGAGAAAATTATGCTATACCTCTTGTAATAGAAATGATGAGATGTGTGTACATTCAAAGAATACGTCATATGTCCCAACCACTCAAGATGAGATTGGGGATACCTCCTATGCATCAACCATGCAAGAAGATCAATAAGAATCTTTGTTTGGCAGCAAGGCATGTGAGATGTTAGGTGGAAGAATGAACACAAAATCTTCATGACATGCATGCACCATAGACGATCATCTAAGGTATAATAAAGTTAGTTTTTCCAGCATTCCTTTTTATTTTAGGAAGATTTGCGATGTGAAAAGTTTATGGCATAGGAAACCATGCAGTTTTTGTGGGTTATCTAACCATTGCATTTCCAAGTTCTTGAAGAGAAGAGATTTGTATAGGAAGATGATGGGCATTAGGAAGGAGGCAAAGTATAAAGAAATTATTCCAAGCTTTCGTGATGAGAAGAAAAATCTGAAATGATCTTGCTCGTACTGCAAGAAAGATGGCCATGATAGAGAACACTGCTGGAAGCTACACCCCGAACATAAACTTAAGAAATTCCAAGAACAAAAAGGGGAGTAGAAGGGAAAGTAGGAGGTGAACAAAAAAGCACAACAGAATCATGGACTTGAGTTCGAACATGAGATTCGTATTTTATTAGTGGGGATCAACAATGAAAGTTTTTTGCTCATGTCTACAAAAGTGAACAAAGCAGCTGATTTGAAGCAAGAAAGCTAGATGGTTGTAGCAGGTAGACCTGACCATGCTATGCTTAAGAGATAGTAACACTGTGACATGAGTTGTTTTCGTGCGGACCTAGCAAGAAGGGTAAACATATTGGTTTGTTTACAATAGCAACTTTGTTCTTTTTATTGCTATTAATGTGTTGTACATGGGTTGTAGCAAAAGAAATAGAAACATAAAGATGTGGAAACATGCATACAACTAACAATGTGTTTTTAGTTGTGATGGTGGTTTTACAACTGATTGTGATGAGACAAGTGCATAGGAAAAAATGGCTTGGTGATATAGGACATGTGGAGGAACATTGTCCTCGTGTCAAAACCAAGTAAAGTATTTTGGTAGTTCAAAAGGTATTAGTGGGGAAGAATGATCTGAAATGATCAATAAATGGTATGGATTGATCCAAAAGGGATTAATGGCCAAAAATTCAAAGTCATTGGATTCCAACACAACTTGAATAGGAAAAATCTGACTCCGTATGGAGAACTTATTAAAGGTAAAATTTATGGTCAAAGAAGGTAAAATTCAAAGTCAAACTGATCAAAGTGAATAGTCAACTCATGGTTCTGGGTAGTCAGGGATCAAGGTTCTGACCACCACATGGCATCAGGAGAGAATGACAAGTGGCAAGATTATGAATGGAGCGGAAGAACTAATGCGATGTTGACAAGTGGCAATTTTTGGTTGGATGAATATAGACCAATGGCAAGGCGGCACCTGACCCTATCAGAGAGTGACACATGGCATTCATAGATTGGTCAAAATTATTGTTAACAAATCGACACAACAAACAAGATTCGATCTCGAGACCTCTACTTTGCAAATTCGATGACTTACTGATTGGGATACCAATGGGTCTTGTTATAATGACCTCGTCACATATATGTAAGGGGTATGGTTTTGTATTAAACAAAAAAAAATGGCGGGAGCCCGCCAAGATTGGTGGGCCCCGCCATACCTCTATCAACATACCCTCTGCCATATCGTTATCCAACTCCCTCCATGTATGGTGGTAAGGCCTATGGGCCATAACACTTGTATTCAATGTATTATGGTTAGGGTGTGGGGTGGCAGGTTTGTTGACCCCTCCACCAAATCATTTCAATTTTATTTTATATATTATATACAATGTAACAAATTGGATAGAGCGGCGGGGAGGTCGGGATTTGATCCCTAACCTCTCGTTTGTTAATTATAAAAGTTTACCAACGTGCTAGAGGAGGACAAATTGATTTTTATGCAGCAAGAGGTTTTTTTATGTAGAGAAGGGTAGTGAGGTAACATAATATTGGAGGCTCATTGTGGGATTTCTAGTAGGTCTTTTTGAGAGTTGAAAGTTGCGTTGGGTTCCTAAGGTCAATCAGAACACAACATGACTAGTCAAGAGTCATGTTTATGTAAAACCAATTTACTTTAATGGATTTTATTAATTAATAGATAAGGCATCCCCACTAAAGACCAGGCCCAAAGATGTAGGGTTTGAGATATCCGAACTCCGTTATCAACTTGCTAGTGTCAGTGTCTCTTATGTGATTCATTATTAATGTTTATTTGCTACTATTTTCCTTTCAAGTTTCCTATGTAATTTAAGTTGAGCTTTGTTTAATAGTGATTTTAAATACATGCAAACACTTTTAAAAAATTAACAAAGAAAGTATCAATTTCGATTGGGATTAAGATCAAATTTGGAAAAGGTATCTTCTCTCATTCCTCACATTCTAGTGTTGATTCTAATGCATGTTTGAAAGATAGGAAATAAAATAGTTGATTTTTTAGCAAATTATGGGTGTTTAGACTCTTCTCCATCTCTGTCATCCACTTGAAATATTATGCCAAACTCTTTGCTTTAGGAAATTTGTTAGCAACTTATGTAGAAGGATTAATCAGACTTGGATGGGGTGACTTACAGGGAGAAACGGTGGGTGGGTGGGATGCCACCATCCCACTTGGCCAACGGATCAGGGGACATGGAAACACACCCCCAAGAATGTTTTAAAGGTGATGTGCTACATTAAGAGCGAGGCCTTTATGGCCTATTATACCATGCAAATTATGTTATTAGTGTTGAGTTGGTTCCCATATGGCTTATGCGACAACCAATGTCTCAATCGTGGGATGGTAATGAGAAATAATATATTACACATGGATTTCAACCTTCAATAACCAGTAGAGTTGGTTTTTGTGGAGAGCACTTCACAGGATGGGGCAAGCATGGAAATCAAAGGGGCTAATGCGGATTTGGGATGGTGGTATACCTATCCTGATCTAGAGACAATTTTCACTGCTAGAAAATTGTCTGCAAGGTCAGAATCCCCTATTACAAAGGAAGTTGTTTCCATCCTTGCTCTGTCACATTGAATTAAAATTAGTAATGATCCCTTATTTTTTAGAATTTGGTTCCATTCCTTATATACGCTCTTATGTAAGTTGGTCAACACTGGGATAACGCAAAGGATTGAGCTTTCAGTCTTTCTTCATTCTTTCTCTATCTTCATACCTTCTCCCTTGGTCCCTCTTCCCTCTTCCTTAGTAGGCCCCAACTTTCTTTCCTAGCCTCAATCCTCCTATCTCTTAGCTGTATCACTGCTCTTTCCTTTTCTCTGATGTTTTCTACTTCAAGCTCCATTTTCTATCTGTGTTTGCAGTGAGTTTCCTTTATAGTGTCTTGTAATGGTCACTATCTTAGGGTGTGATCACTTTACCCCCCCTTCTCTTGTGCGGACCTTCTATAGTTACCTCTTAGGAGGTTCTTATGGTTTTGGCTTTATCGAGTTTAGCCATCAACTAAGATGGCTCTTCTCCCATCCTCTTGTATTTTTAATTCTGTCTTGGCCTCTACCTAAGATTTTATGTTCCCTCGAACTATCCCCCATGCCTCGTTAGAGGGTGAAAGTTCAGAGGGGTTCCTCGTACTATCAAGAGTAGGTCCACAGGGGTAATACCTTCATGCATCATCATTTGTAGGACTTTGCGTCATGCTATTTCCAACTTATTCTATGGTCATATTCAAGAATAACTTACATGTGCTGAGGGAGAAGCTTCAACATAGAGGCATCTTCTCTCTAACATTGTGGTTCTCATTGAATGGGTAGATTGGATTTCAAACACACGACACATGAGAGGCCTTTTCAATCTATATATGAAAATTGTGGATCTTTATTTCTAGATGAAATTTCTTTTGGGTCACACACTCTTGGAAGACATGAGAAACAAGCAGATATTCTCCACTCCCTTCAGAAAGTTTACATTGCCACTTGAGGTACTTAGATCAAAGGATGGAGTGAATCGAACAAAATATTAGTGTTCCCCCCTTTGCGGAAACAATTTGAGGTCTCTAAGGAGCCCATTCAGGTCACTGTTTTAGATTTTGATCACTCTACCTAGTTACTTATCATGTTCCCTATGTTGTAGACCCTTTACTTCAAAGTTGTTTAGGGTGATTTACTAGTTTTTTTTTTTTTTGGATTTGGCTCATGTAGTACTCAGTTGGCCCTCTCCTCCCTATGAAGAATCAATTTTTGGATCTAGTCAAGTCTCCTTACTAAGAGACCGACCTAAAATGTTTCAACTTATCTTGTACTCTATCATTTTCAAGGAAATAAAATTTCCACCTTATGGAAAAATAAATCGTACGTTTCAACTATGTAATCCACAAAATTTGAGTGCCCTAGGGGTATTTTAGGGCATTGAATCCATTAATGCATTCAAAAACACAATCTAAACAACTAAAATTCATGATTTGACCAATAATTTGATTTCCATATTTTGGCGAAGGAAAAAATGTCTAATAGTTAGACTTTGCTCTTTAAAATTGTAATATTAGACCCCTTTATACAATGATTCTACTTCTAACACGATTATTGCATTAATTATAGGTTAATAGACCACATTTTAATTGCCATATTAAAAACTAACCACTATAATGTTTCATCAATAACACTTAATGGCCATTGAGTCAACACCTCAAAAGTCATGAGTTAATGTTACATATATAGCACTAACATAAAGGACAATAAACATAAATGGTGACATCCTACATTTACCGTGGTGTTGTACTTCATCTTCCATTAAGATACTTACAACAAAAATTAACCACTATAATGTTTCATCAATAACACTTAATGGCCATTGAGTCAACACCTCAAAAGTCATGAGTTAATGTTACATATATAGCACTAACATAAAGGACAATAAACATAAATGGTGACATCCTACATTTACCGTGGTGTTGTACTTCATCTTCCATTAAGATACTTACAACATAATAAGAGATTCCACTATGCAAACAACCTTGAAGAGATAACGCTTGGAGTGTTAATTCGTAGATACTCTAGGTAATATTTGCTATTTTCACACTTTGGTTACACCTTTCAACCTTTACAATTGTTATGTTTGTAACCCATGAGTCATATCAAGAAGGTTCTTATTTATTTGGTTTAAAGTTATACACACACATGCAAAGATAACAATTGCATACTCTATTATCTTCCTCATGTCCATGATTTTCCATGTTGTGACAATGGTGTACTTTATTTAGTACATGACAGACTAATAAATATGCATATCTATATCTCTAACCATGAATGCAACTTGGTGTAAAAGCTCTTAAATTTTAGCATGAAAGAGACTCTTCGCTCTTGCGACATTCAAACACAAATATTAAAAACCTTACACACTCAGAATTCTCTATTAAGATGCACCAACTCACTAAAGAGAGAATAATATAAGTATCAAAATTGAATCTACAAAGCCTATTTAAGAGACTTATGGAGTGTACCAATAGAACTACTAATTTCAAAACTTCATCTCATTTGCTTCCACAAGTACATGCAATTCAAGGTGGAACTCTTTTGTACTCTCACACAATTTACATTATAACTACCTTGTTGCTCAAGAATTTTGTTTGTATATACATATACATAATTCAAAAGATTATTTTACCTTTTAGATACCTTGTGTAATATGAATCGAATGTCAATTTCATTATTTGTTCAAACTCTAATTGTTCTTTGAGGATTTTCATAATGTTTGAGGACCATAGATTTATCTCATTTATCCTTCATTATATGCTTAATTTTGGCATAAAACTCTTAGAGACAAATATCCCTACATTACTAACTCAAACCTCATAATTGTGTACTTCTAAAGTATTATGAATTTAGTAACAAATTACCTCATAGTAGGTCTATTAGAGAACATAGACTTTAAGTCACACAACTAGTGAACACCATGAATCTGATTATGAAATTTTGATTATTTAATGGAGAATCATATTACACACTTTTCATTCCACACAATGTTCGCCTTGTGTTTTGTTTAATATTTGGTCTTTTTTCCTTGTGGCTTGTTTTGGCAAACCCATATTTTTGGTAAGTGTAAGGATGACAGATCACAAATTTTTCATGCTACTCATCACATGGAAGTGGAAAACCCAAAATTCGTTTAATGTCTCCTCACGTTTTCCTTGTGCTTGGGAAATTTAGCTAATTTCAGTTTTTATAATTCATATAAAAAAAAGTTAAGTGGTGATAAGGAACCTTATTATAAACCAACACCTTGAAAATGATAAAAGGTTAATGAATAACAATCCAATTTGAGGGGGAAACCTCCTATTACAATGAATCCAATACATAAGACAAGATATGATGCTTATACAAGTGAATCTTCTTTCGTAGAAATATTAGGACCTTAACATAGGGGCCTTAGGGCCTTTACATGCCCCCCCTCCTTTAAAAGGGATTTTCCATCAAATCTTATAACCAAGGGTGTTTCTTGACTAACTGTTATTTTTCACACATAACTTCTTTTAAAGACATATTCTTCCACTTAATTAGGTAATCCATAATGGTTCTATTATAAAGATATATAAAATGTTGATCTATAACCTTTTTTACTTCAAGAATCAACTTCCCAAACAAAAGTTATAAAAAAAATGTTCAGATGTCTTGATTGAGGGAGAAAAACCTTAGGATCATAATTTTGACACCAATTATTATGAACCAATGCTTTGAAAAAGATAAAAAAGTCAATGAATAACAATCCACTTTAAGGGGGAACCTCCTTTTACAATGAGTCCAATAGAAAATTTAAGATATGATTCCTATACAAATGAACATACTTTTATTATAAATAGGAAATAAAGTGACATGATGTAACTACCACTAGGATGACATTTATTAGGGCCTTAACATAGGGGCCCTAGGGCCTTAACAAATTCTCCTTATTTGTTAATTTTGTTTTCTTTTTACCATGTGCTCCCTTTTGGTTTGTTTCCTCTACCTCATTGTTTGAGTTAATGTTCCTCGTCTCGCATCACATGGTGTTTTCCTTGTGTTTCATTTAGTGTTTAGTCTTATTTCCTTCCAACTTGTATTGGAAACTATCAAGCCAAATAATTCCAATAATTAATGCTAAATACCTTAGGTCACTTTAAATGTCAACAAAATATTTGTGCAAACTTATGAGGTATTGTGCACTATGTGTGTAACAACAAAGGCCTTAATCTAAAACTAACATTATAAAAATTTGCATAAATGAAATGCTGAACTTTGACAAGTCATTCCCCTATGCTTCATACCATTGGCCTTGTGATTTTCCTTTGAAATCCCATAATAAAGTGCAAGGGAAGATAGAGGCCTTAGATAATTTATTTTGGAATAAAGAACTAGGTTAATGCATTGATCAAACTAATATACTATTAGGCTAGCTTAAGTACATAAACTAGGACAAGTTATTTTTATCAATATGATGTTCATAAACTTGGCAGAACAATACAATCGACAGGGAGTCAGGCTAGATTGGATGTCACTTCTAGGTTTAAGTGTTAAAGTTGGCTAATTGAAATCAAAACTAAAAATTCTAATCAAAAAGTTAATTTAAATCAAGGAAACATCAAACAAAACTTTTATACTAACATAGTGTTGAGAATGTAAAGCACACCCAAATGCTCGTAAATGACTGAAATTGAAACAAAGATTAAGGGGCTTTGGTTTAATAGATTGGTAATTCACTAGGGCCTCTCTTGCTAGTGGGAGCAAGTGGACACTCCACCAATCCTTTATTCAATATAATAAAATACACTAATTGAAAAGGTGAGAATGCACTATGGCCTTCTCCACTTATGAGATAGAAAATGGATGGTCACTTAGGTAGTCTTCTACCCATATTATTAATTACCATGTGCTTAAATAATTGATCTAATACAACAGAGAAATAAATGAAGGATAATTCAAAGAAAGCAATGAACTATTGTGCTTAATAATATAATGTTATGTGAAAAGTTGTCAAAAGGATTGGGGCTTTTTCTAGTAGAAAGGTGGTGGATGGCACTCTTGGTTCTTTGCTCAACTTTGTCAACTAGATTATCCTCATAAGAAATAACTACTCCACTATAAATAAAACTCATGAACAACAACTGAAATTATTAAATATAAAAAATAACTTAAACAAGATATAAATAACATGGCAATGAATATGATATTGAGCTCAAATATACACCATGAAATAAATATTATGAAAAAGATAAATAAATATACATAAAAAAACATTTTAAAGATTATAAAACATATATGAACATATTATACCAACATATACAAAACTAAAAAAAAAGCAGTGCACAAGCTTTTTTGTGGGGGACCTCCATGCCTCAACCAGCACACCAAATGTCTACCAAAAATTGAAAATCAAACTAGAAACATATACATTAAGTGAAATATCAAAAGACTAAGTCTGGGCTAAAAAGTATTTCTTCAAAGTATTCTAATCACAAACTTTCTAATATCTATTTTGCAAGCACTAGTTGCTTGCTTTTATAAGCCATAATATTAAAAAATACCTAAAAAGCTTCTTTGTTAATGATTGTGCCGTATTATGAGGAAGAAATTAGATCAAATAAACTTTCCTTAGTGATCATATTGTAGATCAAATCTGAGAAAAATCCCCAAACTATCGTTTGTTTTCCCTGCTGAAATGAGTGTGTTGACTGCACGTTGACTGGGAATTATGTGATCTATTTTCGATGAGTGCATGAGTATTCATCCATATTGGATATCGATCTTAAAAATTCATGTCTTGAAATCTACCCATATTTATTGAAGGTATAAAAAATAATCTTGATTTACAAGATGTATTCTCTCGTAAATTTGTGTGTGATAATGCATTTATTTTATAATTTTTTGAAAATAAAAAGTATGCAACAAAATACTTTATCGAACACATTTATTAGGCCCAACATGACCAAATATCATTAAAAAAACTTAAAAGGGTTTTTTTATGGCTAAATAAGGTACTAAACTATAGAAAAAAATTGTCATAAAATAGAACGAACATCTTCTCTGAATTGAAGATGTAGCATGTCCTCAAGCTCAAAAGTTTTCTCAAAACTATTCTATGTTAAATAGACTTTGCTGCTTGTAACAAAATGTATACACCATCCCTAGGTGGAGGCTATGGTGATTTTCCTTTTAATTTTAGTTTTTTCATGAACATATTTACCTTTAAGTTCTTGTCACTCATCCTTGAGATCCTTCTTCCTTTCATACCATGTATATGTTTTCCTGGAAATCATATCATTTTATTCGCATAACTTATGGTTTTCTTCTTTGATCTTCTGATTTATTATATTAATGTCAAATTGGATTGGGTTAGTAAATCATTTTGGATTTGAGATATCTCTCCAACACCTACATTTCCATAATAGTTTTCCTCATCTTCTTCATCTTCTTTTTCTTCCTTTCCAAAGCTCCTCCTTGAGGGTGCAAAGTTTCTTCCTGAGAAGTCATAGGAATCATTTTAGTTTTTTTGGGAGGGAAGTTCCTTGTGATCTCTTATGTAGCAATATATTCATCCTATGTAGCAATATATTCATCCTCTTCATCCACAAAATAATATTCTTCAAATAATTTAATTTATTTCCTTGTAGATTGATGCTACTCTTTTTTGTCCCTTTATTTCTAAGGACTCTATGTAGTCATACAATACCTATTGATCCTCATCAAAATCATCATCAATCTTAATAATAGGAGTAATTTTCGTTCTTTTCCTCTTGGATGCATGAGTAAAGGTTAGTGCTTTGTCTTCTTTTCCGACTTGTTTGGTTATTGACCTTGTAATTATCCTATTTGTTGTCTATTTTGTTTGTTGTACATGCTATTCATTTTTTGCCCCTGTTCTTCATCTCTTTGCCCCTTTTCTTCATCCATTGGCTCATTTTCATTGACTGTAACAAATTGATTTTCTTTGAGAAATGATACCCAAGTCTGTTGGGTTTTGGATAACTGCCATTCCACTAACATTTTAATTAGTCCACAATGATACAAGCTTTTTGTTTCATTTCTAGAGGATTTTATATTAACCTTTCCATCTTAGTGATACTTATGAGAAAATAATGGAAAATTTAGTGCTTTTTCTCCCCTCAAATTTTGTAGGATCATGATGTGATAGATATTAATTAAGGTGAATATTCTCTCACATGTAATATATTTTTGAGCTATCAAGGCAATCTCATCCCAAGGATGACTAAGCCAAGAGTTAGGCATCCATATTTTCTAATTAAGTTTGGTTCACTGTCTCTCGATGAAATAGGTCCAAGGTTTTCCATCAAAATGTTGTGTCTTAAACCATTTTCCCCCTCTAGAGGTAACTTGTTAAGTTCGACTAATTACATACTTTGATATATGAATGATAAGGTTACCTACTTGGGCACAATTCCCATCAAAGGAAAGTGAAAAATCTCTTAACACATTCTTGCTGTAACCTTTAAATCTAACAAGGGAGTCTATCCAATTCTTATCCTCTAGGATTTTAATGGTGTCAGCATGGTACTCGATTATCTCGAAACCACACGGTTCAATTTTCCCTGTCATCTTTAATTCTTGTAGCAACCCCTTGTATCAACACTATGTATCAAGACGTGCCAAAAAGCTTCAAATTGTGTATGTGTGCCAAGTTATTTTCATGCCATTGTATGCCAAAATATGCTACCAAGTAGTTAATACTACTATTATTGTATCATAGGAATATTATCATAAGTCTATGAAAAATGATAATATAACTTCTCTGGTTTCCATTGTAAACCATAGTCATATGATAATATCGATTTTAACTATAAAAGACATTAATCATTCAAGGAAAAATGATTTCTGAGTTATGATATTTGACTATGAAATATAAGATTAAGAAACTGATTCTCAATTCTAGGAAAATTGTCTCCTGTGTAACTTCTAAAATTCGATTTTCAAAACCAAATTTTTTTCTTATTTTCTCTATGCAGACATACATTACTTTTGATAAAAAAATTGGAACATGCAAATTTCCCTATACTGAGCAAAAGGATCTCTATTTTCTCTTATATAAAAACCTTTTGACTCATTGAAATTTTCTATGTTTTTTTCTCAAAATACTTTGATATTGAAGATCTCTATTTTCTCTTTATATAAAAACCTTTCGACTCATTGAATTTTTCTATGGTTTTTTCTCAAATTACTTTGATAATCTAAAACAAAATAGAGTTCTAAAGACACTGATTTTGAATAAGGAAAATTGTTCTCTTTGATAGATTTTCCCTAATATCCTCATGTTTAAGGAAAAATGTATTTTTTGGTTTTGAAATGAATTTTAAAAATGATTTCTTAGCTAGGGAAAAATCAATTTCAAATTTATATAGTGAATAGGGAAAAATCAAATTGAAATTCATACAAGACAATTGTAATGTGCATACCTCATTTGTTTTTTTTTTTTTCTAGTTTAGACTAACCTAAGTACCCACGGGGGATTTGAACCGGTGACCTATTGCAAGGAGTACCTTAACAACGCACCCATTCACCATCAATCCAAAGCCCCGTGGGTGTGCATACCTCATTTGTTGAAATGCATTCTCGTTTACATTTATCACTTCAATGTGCTAAGTTGTACATACCTTTGAGTGCTATGCTTCGAGCAAGTTATTTTATGCTCCAAATTTGTGCTTCCTGAATTAAAAATCCGTGCTCTTCTAAATACCCTGTCTAAGTTATGTAACGACGCATGCGGGTGGCGAGTGGTGGCAATACTTACTTAAAACTTTATTGGCCTCAAGTTTTAAAATGTTGCCCTTAAACTTATACTACAAGATGCCCTTCCTTTTGTAAGTTGGAAACATTTATTTATTTGTTATTAAAACATCTATTACTACTAATCATCACTTCTTTGAGGCATGATTTTATGAATTTTTATACCAATTAAAACATATTGAAAACCTTCATCTTTAATTATTAACCTATATCTCTTCTTTAATTATTAACCTATATCTCTTCTTTAATTATTAATCTATGTCTCCTTAGATATGTAACAGGCTTGTACTAACACTTAGTTCGATGATTGATATCATGGCTTGCTTCATTATTTATGATTATCATTGGATTAAAATTATCTCTTTCATAACTTTCCTCAATAGATTATATTGCAACTTTGAGCCTGACCTTTGTAATATCTTTTTGGACCCTTATGTCATATCCCCAATTATGAAAAATGTTAAGCTATAAAGTCGTATGAGATGGTGATATGGAATTGTAATGCATAAAATAGTAGGATGAGATAATGATATAGAGATAATTTTGAGAAATAGGAAAAGTTTATATACTTATGTTTGGATTTGCAAGGTAGGGATTTATAGGCTTAAATGAGGTTTTTATTGAAATTATCAAATCACATATAAAATTTTAAAGTTTCAAACCACCAAAGTTTTGTGATAATGCAATCTTAGGAGAAGGTATTTGTTACTACACATTTTATTCTAAAAATAAACAAAATAACATGAGCATTATAAGAATTTACTGAACCTTTTCCTTGTAGCTGACATTCTATTGCTAGCAGGTTCTTTGATGATATGGCATGCAACTTATATCTTTTGATTGATGATGTGGCCATATACTTTGACCGATGCTGAAGTATTTTCTCTTTTGCACTTTTTTATATATCCTTGAGTGCTTATTTCTTTTGATGGAGTTGTTGATTCCTTACTCTTAGATGCTTATTCTCCTCTTTGAGTTGTTCAACTTTCTTCATTACATCCAAATTCTGTCTTGAGAATACTTTATTTTGTTCTTTAAATTTTGAGGTATACTGCATAGAATTTCACCTAAGGTTGGGATTTCATTTAGCATAAGAAATAATGCTTCTCCATTGATTATTAATTATTAATAATATTCTTGTCTTGGATAGGTGATGATGCTTTTTTCTAATGGAGCCTCGAAGGAACTTGTCATTCTTGATCAAATATCTACAAAATTGTTCAAGATGGAAAAAATATCTATATTAGAGAAAAATTATGACCTTTGGATATATACATTATTCTCATATACAATATTTGAAAATAAAGATCTATACAAGAACTTGAAAATCTTCCTCTAAAGAATTATCTTCAAATTATCCTAATCATCATACAAGAGTACTTTATAATTTTGAAACAAAAACACTGGATGAATTTCTTACTTGGAATTTCATTAGCCAATTGCTTGGTTTTTCGATGAAAAATCAAGTTTAGGTTGTGCTAGGAACCTAGATTTTCACATCTAAACTTATTAATTATTTATTTTGCCATGTATATTTTTATTCTTCTTCCTCTTATTTTTTAAACTTTTTATTTTTATGGGAAAAGTAAATTTCCATATGGAAGAGGGGTAGAAGTATTGTTGTCGATACTCACCACCTACATCTCAGTTTGTTGAAAGATTAGGGAAAATAATTCTTCTAAACTGGAAGGTTTAGTGTAGAGCTTTAGTCTATGGTCATTAACCACAAATAAGACTCCTTCTTCGTCAATTGCATTTACCTTAACTACTCCATTATCAAACACTTCTTCTACTTCATAAGGGCATAGCCAATGAGTGGTGATTTTTTTCTTGAAATCTTTGAAATAGAAAAACCAAATCACCAAATTTGAACTCCTTGTTTTTAATGAATTTGTTGTGCCACTTTGATCTCTATTGTAGGATTAAACAATGTAAAATTTGAAACGGGAATCGTAAACTCAAAACAAGAACTCTAGCAAAAAAACAAAAAAAAAACATGAAAAACAACCTTAAAACAAAAAAAGTTGATGCTGGAATACTGGAATGCTGGAAAACCTTAAAATTTTGACAATTTTTCAACCATGACATTATGGAAAAAATTTATGACTAAAAAAACTTTAAAAATGAACACCTGAATGAAAGAGTCATTATACCAAGAGTAATTTCTTTTTTAAATGCTAAAAATATGACGACTTTAAAATCTTAGCCTAAGACAACTTGACACATTGCAACAAAAATTTAAAAGTCAACCATCAAATTGACACACAGTGTAGGCAAACTCAACCCATTGTAATGAAAACTTAAATACCAACCATGAAATTGACACATTTTGAGGGTGAAGTCAATCTTTTATAACAAAAACTTTAAAATCAATAATCAAATTAACACATAATGAGATCATGTTGCTACTCGACACAAACCCAAAAATAAAATAAAACAAAATAATAAATAAATATATAAATAAATAAAAATGAAAAATACAAAAGAAAACAAAAATTAAAACATTGAAAAAACACAATAAATTTAAAAGATAATAATAACTAAATAAAAAATATATTAAAACATAAAAAATAAAAAAACAGGACAAAAGAAAGAAAACAAAAAATAAAACTGAGAAAAACAAAAACAAAAACAAAAATACAAAAAATTTAAAAAAATAATAACAAGTAAATAATAATATATATTAGAGCATATTTTTTTTAGAACATGGCAAAAGAAAAAAAACAAATATAAAAACATGGCAAAAAAAAACACAAAAAATAAACCAAACATTAAAAAAGGTAAAAAAAACACAAAATTAACTTAAACAAAAAAAATTAAAAAAAATCGAAATAAGCATAATTAAAATAAATAAATTAAAAGATTAACTCAAAAAAAAAAGAAAAATAGAAACAATTTTAGATAATTAAAGAAAAAAACATACCAAAAAAAAAAAAAAAAAAAAACATTAAAATTGAAAAAAAAGAATTAAAAAAAGAAGTAAGAACATTTTAAAAAACGTTTACAAACATTAAAATAAAATAAAAAAATAAAAAATTTGAGGCCTTGCCCACCCAGCCTAGCGACCTTGGGCTTGGTATGCTGATTCTCAGAATCAACTTGCAAAACCTAGCGCTGTTAGGTTGGACGAAAGTGGCACCTGCACGCTGGGCGTCAGTGGAAGTTGTGTGCATCTTCCACCACCACCTAGCTCAGTGGCCCTGGGCTTGGCAGGCCGATTCCAAGAATTGACCTTCCAAGCCCAGGGCCGTTGGATTGGGTGGGCGGGGCCTCGAGTTTTTATTTGTTTATTTTTATTTTTTAATGTTTATAAATGTTTTATTTTTAAAATTTTGTTTCTTTAATTATGTTTTTTTAATGTTTTTAACTTATTTTAATTATGTTTTTTTTTATTATTTTATTAAATTGTTTTATTTATTTATTTATGTTTTTAATTAATTAATTAATTTAATTATCTAAAATTATTTCTATTTTTCTTTTTTTTGGGTTAATTTTTTAATGTTTTTCTTAAAATAATGTTTGTGTGGAATTTTTTTATTTTGGTATTTTTATTTTTATATTATTTGTTTGTTTTTGTTTTGTTTTGTTTTGTTTTATGTTTTTTTTTTTTTTTTTTAAATATATATATATATATATATATATATATATATATATATATATATATATTAATTAATGTTATTATTATTATTATTATTATTTTTTATCTATTAGACTAACCTAAGTACCCACGGGGGATTTGAACCGATGACTTATTGCAAGGAGTGCCTTAACAGTGCACCCATTCACCGTCAATCCAAAGCCCCATGGGCTATTATTATTATTATTATTATTATATTTTATGAAAAAAAAAATTCATTATAAAAAAACATTGCAAAGAAAAACAAAAAAACACATGTTTGGAAAACCTTTAAAAAACTAACATCCTAGGACGAAAAACAAGAAGAGAAATAAGACAACTTGAAAATTTGTTAAATAATCAACATTTAAAAAAATTGTGCATACTTAGGATATAAGAAAATTTAAAGTGTCAAAAATGTTTTAAAAAAATGTTGATGTTTTTCAAAATTCGCATGAAAATCACCAACATTTAAAAAAATATCCACACTTAATACATTAGAAAAATTAAAGTGTCAAAAATAAGCCCTCTAAAAAAAGGGGTTGATGTTGCATCAACACTTTTGAAAATCAACAAGAAAATCACTCACATTTTAAAAAAAATGTTCATACTTGATACATAAGAATTTTCCATGGCACTTAACCCTCAGGCTAGAATCGACACGATTACTATGGTAAGAGGTATGTCAATTATAATTACTCCTGAATTAATTAGCAGAATCACTACACTTCCTCAAGGAATTCCATCGAGAAAAAAGGATAAGGCTGAAAGCCCTTTTTCAAAGAAAAACTTCTTCTTAAGGGATGAAGAGACAATTGAACACAAAAATGGTATAAGAAGGGAAAGCCTTCCCTATCCTTGGAATGAGGTGAGCTATCATATTCTCAAATACATCTCTTGTGAATGGAGGCTCAGTATAGTCTATGTCTATCAATTTAGACTCCTCCATGAGTTGAGATTTGGGGAGGGTATACCCATTGACAAAAGACTTAGTATGCCCTACTTCCTGCTGCAATCGATAATAGAAATGAGCCTAAAAGTTGAAGAGGGAAAACATCAACAATTGGCACACCATGGACTTATTAAGCTAATACTAGAGGATGTCATGAGCCAGCTAAGAATCCCCATTCAATGGTCCAAATTCAGAGACATGGACAGAGAGGCTGTGATTGAAAGACAAACCCTTGAATATGATAGGGACAATACCTCTAGTTCTGAAGAGGAGGAAGAATAAGATGAAGAAGAACCTGAAGAGGAGGAAGAAGAAGATGAAGAAGAACCTGAAGAGGAAGAAGAAGAAACATAGGAGGAAGAGGAGGTAGAAACAAAGAAAACAGAGGAAGAAGAAGCAAAAGAAGAAGGAGAAGAGGAGAAAGGTGAAGAGAAAGAACATAAGGAAGAAGCAAGCCCTGAGGAACACACCAAGGAAAGGGAGAAATCTCCAAGGTTATCTCCTGAACCAACTGAGAGGGAGGCAACTACTACTTTGACTTCCCTAAGCACACTTGTCAAGAAAAAAGGGAAAAGACATAGGAAGACTCCCTGCTATTTCAAAACAATGAGAAGCAGTAGGATCGAACAAGGGAAACCACAAACACCCACCAACACTCCAATCATAATTGAGGACTCACCAAAAGATAAAGAAAATCTAGTCTCCCGGGAAATAAAATGTGAAGAAGGCATATCAAAACAAGCTTCCCCAAAGTCTCCCATCACCCATGTTAGGAGGCCTGTCACTAGGTCAGAATCAACAGAGAAAGACAATGCATCTTTGACCCCATTTCAGAAAGGAAAAAGCCTTATACAGGATCCTTAGACAGTACTACAGGAGACTCTGTTAGCACTATAGGAAACATAGAAAAAGCAATAGGAAGGACAACATGGACAAAGGGAAGGCAAGGAAGCAACAACATAAGTGCAGGAGGGAGAAGATTCTCTAAATACATCTAGGGGAGTATCCCAAGAGCTACAGGAACCTAGCCCACAACCCAATCTGAGCTCTTATTACAAATTCATTGAGGGAGGTAGAGTAATACCACAAAAATTTTCCATCCCTCTATTCTTTGAGCTTGAGAAAGAGAGAGGAAGGACACATCACTGGATGAAAATTTCCAAATCAAAGAAGGTAGAGGATGTGGGCCATATGGAAGAGAAGCTACTAGATATGGGCAGAGAGTTGAGTAGGATAAGAGATAGGGAACGAATTATGAGATCTCAACTAGAGGCATAAAACACATGGCTAAGGAGGTAGTTATAGGAAAAAGAGAGCCAATTGGCCACCATGGAAAGCCTCTCCATGGAGGCACTCCAGTGCAGGATGCCACCAAAATCATATGCCTTGTACCTCAATGACCAATGACTACAATTTCAGATAAAGACACTAGCAAAATAGGGGACTTTTCCTTTATAAGGCTATAGCATTTCATTGAACTATGTGACAAAAACACTCTAAAGGATAAGGCTAAGATATTTGAATTCTACTTACACAACTTGGCCTTAACATAATTGAATGTGTGGGACCCCAATGCAAAGTTGGGGGACTTACAACTAATGGCCCTTGCATCATGGATGAGTCATGAGTAGGGCAGGGATAAGGAGGTGAAGAGGGCGTTGGAAAGAGAAGAAAAAGAGCCCCTTTACATCAGAGCATAACAAATAAATTTAATGGCTGTCATTAGCACCCACAACATCATCGTCAATGATCCCCAAGTTGTACCAAGATATATAGCTATAGAAGAGAAAACAATCACACATTTTGAGAACACGTTGAGATTGATAGGGAATGAAAACCAGCAAGCATGCCAAAGGATACTGGGCACCCCACCATATAGCCTAAGGATCATGGATTATAATTCCCATGAAAGGATGAGAGATGCACTAGAAAGGATCCCACTATATAATAATGCACTGTAGAGACTCAAAATCAATTGGATTGGTTTGAAACTCATTCCACCCTTGCTATTGGGTATGGTAGAAGGTAGAAAGGAGGAAGAGGAAAGAAATAAGTTGGAGGAAATAGAGAAGCATACATGGTTTTATCCACAAGAGGAAAATCCATCAACAGAGGCTTGGGATGTCAGAGAGGCCGCAAGAGCTATGAAAGACATGGACATAGACCAAGTTTCTTAGAGGGTGAGAAACACTTTTAGTAGGGGGTGATAATGAGGCTCAACAATAGGTAAATTATATGGGCCTTAATGCCACTCTCAAGCTTATAAAAATCAACTTTTCTCACATTTCATTACATATTTTATTATATTTTTCTTAGTGAGAAGGGTAAAGGTGAGATGTTATGTCATGTGGCCTAATGTGCATTAATTGCAGGATTTGGAGTAGTTTTTGGCTAATTTAAGTGCAGGAACTTGAAGTAGACAAGAAAAATGGATTTTAGGAGATTGGGTCTCCCTCCTTAAGTCCTCAATCAATCAAAGATTCCTCCACTAGATCTCATCAGCTCGGAGTTACAAGCAGCCAAGCCCACCGAGTTCATTAGCAGCCAAGCCAGTGATAGTTGAAGACAAGTTAATCTCGAGTTGGGAGCCAAACCTCCCTAATTTTAAGGAAGACGTTGGTAGCTTCAGTTGTATAAATAAGAAGGCCTAGGGCCTCATTAGGATTTGACTTTTCAATGTAGCCAAGAGGAAATTTCAAGCTTAAGATATTATGGTTGTTATTCTTATATTATTTTTCACATTTTGATGATAATGAAAAGGGTTTCTTTGATCCATCACTAAGTTGACTCAGAGGGCTGAAGCTCTTGGGTTAGGGCCCAACCCTAGCAACATAGGTTCCTCTTCTTTTTGTACATGTATCCTTAGATTAGAATCATAGATTCGCTGCTAGAATTATTTCTGTTTTGTTTAATTTGCAAGTCTTTGAACGATTGGTTCATTTTTATTCCATTAGTTGGAGAAGTAGATAAATGTTATAGTAGTGAAAAAAGACTTCAGAAAATATTGTGACAATGGCCTCATCCTTATCTCCCTCATGGGATCATGATCTGAGGGCCCCACTCTCACAGCCCCAAAAACATAGTTATCTTTTGGTTATTACATAGCTTAGGATTTATTGTGGAGTAGACCATTGTCAATAATTTCTTAGAAGCACCTGCAATTGTTATTTTGATTCCTTAAGTTTGTTGTAGATTAGAAAGAATTCCATTCTATAGATTTGATCCACTAGCCATCAATAAATCAATTTCTCAAATTCAACTCATCTTTTCCACATTTACATAAAGTTGTGCATAAATGAAGAAATGAATATGTTTTATTGCAGGAGTTGTTTATTTGTAGGGAGAAACTCATTCCACCAGCCTCATCTAAAGTTTTTTCCACCTCTCACCAAACCCTACCAATCACCAATTCAAATTTCTGTTTTGTAGCCACCGTGGACAACCACCTTGAGCAAATCCAACCATCCTGAAGAGTTAGGCTAATCCTTTGGTAGTGTGCACCTTACCCACACCTTACTCCACCCTCATACACCTTACCAACACTTCCTTTCACCTTCCCTACCTTCCTACAACTTCCAACTAAGTTTCCTATAGTAAACCAGGACATCCTGTAATAACTACAAGAAATCCTATAGCAACTATAGGAAACCCTGTAGCAACCTGTTTTAGACAGTTTTGGGTAGAAATAATGATCAAACTTGACCTTCATATCCCTCAATGACATTTTTTACCAGTTTTCCCATACCTTCCTCTCCCACAAAATATTAGCTTGATTAGTTTAACATTTACATTTCCAAATTGAAAAACTAAAAGACTCTTTTCTGTAATATTTAGCTAATGCATGCATACATCAGTCTTAGCAATGTTAGGATCATTTCCATGCCTACTTAGGTCTCTTCTGCAAGTAATGTGTGTTAATTCCTAGCTAGGTGATTTCATGTCATTTTCATAGCACTTTCTATTCAACACTTTCATTTCCTTAACATAGGCAAGCATTTACTTTCTGCATTAAATATAACTTTACATTCACTGTCAGTAGTCAACCTCCTTCTAGTCAATAGAAGACTAGTTTGAAAAACCCTAGTGGTCTATTACCCTAGTTGAGAAGTGACAAGAGTAGATTGTTGCATATACTGTGCATATAGCATTGTCACCTCCAAGTTTGTATGAACCCCGGGTTGATAAAGTAAAGTTGGTTGCCCTATG
Organism: Pinus tabuliformis; assembly: GCA_031772625.1. NCBI lineage: Eukaryota > Viridiplantae > Streptophyta > Pinopsida > Pinales > Pinaceae > Pinus > Pinus tabuliformis. The sequence continues at coordinate 1,786,984,710 of CM062818.1, forward strand.
AGTTGCAACATCCTTGCTGCAATATTGGGGCTCATCATGAGGTATATATATATATATATATATATATATATATTAAGTCATGTCATATGGTTGCAGTTATTATGAATGCTCTACTTCGAGAGCATGATCAAAAGAAATGATCTCCTCCTTTGGAAGGATGCATGAAGGCATGAGTCACACATTGACTAGATGAAATTAACACAATATGTCCTCATATGAAATATGAGGTGGTTGACAAAGTTAGAGGAAATTTGATTGGAAGTTCCTGGAAGAAAATGTGTGAAGAAATAAAGGAAGAGATCATGAAAAATGTAACTATGGATAAGGAAATCAACATCCAAGGACGAATTTTTTTGACTATGACATCTCCATAAAAGATATGAAGACCCCGATGAGGTCTGAAAAATAAAGAGACACTTGGAAATGTATATCTTTTAGAGATGTGTCAATATGTATGTAGGATGTAGATGCAAACATAAATATGTCATGATGAAGACCATCACACAGGTAATTTTTATTTAATTGTTATTTTTGAATGATATCTGGATGGGCTTATGTGGGGTTGCTAAGGGAAGAACTGTGGAAGTCTTCTACAACTAAAAATCATGTGGCAGGATGAAAGGTCCTTAAGGAAACATGATATGAAGAAGGCAACATGGCATGAAGGAAGGCCATATATGGACTAATGGATCACTTTCCAATGAAAGAAATGATGACATGACTCATGGATGAAAGTGATGGATGGTCTGTGCCCTACGAAGAAGTACCAAAATATGTAGACTCTATGACAAAGAAGAAATTCATGACATCAAAGCAAGGAGTTCTACAAGTAGTTGGTTGTCCCATGATCTCCACCTAAACAACTGCTGAAAGCAAGTCCCTAGTTAAGAGGAAGTTTGGGTACATTCATGTTTGTAGGAATGGGTAAATTCCTGCAGTGGAATGGGTATGTTCTCCCTAAGTTGAGAGGGAGAGATAAACACATAATTATTGTCTTCACTTGGGAAGACAAAATGGAGGATTTGGTAAACATCTCACACTTGATACTCTTTGAGGATGAGATAGGGCAACCAAGATAAGATCAGTCATAGAGGACTGATATGCTTTGAGGATGACTTAGCACATCCAAGATAAGAGCAGTTATAGAGGACCGATATTCTTTGAGGATTGGGAATCCAAGATAATAATAGTCCTAGTAGAACATACTCTCAGAGAGCCCAGGTGAGGTATGTTCTGAGAGAGACAATGATGAGGGTGTCTATAAATCATTGGTCTCACCAACATTGTGCTTTGATCTTATGGAGAGATAAAGTTTTTAGTCAAGGCCTTGCTATGTGGCAATGCTTGATGATATGATGCTATACTGATGGGTTACCAATCCAAATCTTCTTATGAGAATTCTTCAGATTGATAATGACCAAGTACCTTGTATGGATTATGAATACCTACCTAGTTAAGAGGGAGTGTTGAAATATGTAACTAGGCTAGGTCTTCATAATGACATATGTAATCATGATCTTATGTATTTAATGAAAAGAGAAAATAAATTTATTATTGTGAGTCTTGAGGCATGTGTTTCATGCTCAAGAGAATTTATTTTTATAGGTCAAAGCACCCATTGAGTGCTTCTAGTTTTGTTATAAATTCAATGAATCATTGTCATGTATGAATGACCCTTTTGGGCATGTTACATATTGTAAAGAAAATTATTTGATTCAAATTAGAGTCAAAAGACCCTCTAAGACCAAGTTAATCATGCAAGAATCAATTTGGCCTAATGGAGCAACAAGTTGGCCTAATAGGAGGCTCAAAGAAGCATATATACAGGGCTCTTGACTTCATTTGGAGGACACACACACACACACAAGTTCGATCATAGATAAAAAAAAGTGTGAAGAAGAGGAGATTGAAGGAAGGAGAAGAAGTCAAAGTTTTGGGTTTTGTTTTGGGCTACCTTTCTCCACACATGTGAAGGAATTAGGGCACATATTGTTGTAGTGAATCCGAGTTGCAAAAGTGAAGTTAGGTCACAAAGAAGAGTTTCTATTCAATCTGAGTTCTCTAGGAGAGAGAATCTACCTAAGTGAAGAATTCAAAGTTGTAGTTTCTGGGCAAGTCGAAGTTAGAGTTTCTGGAAAGTCAAAGGTGCAGTTGCAGGATAGGTCAAAATTTCTAGAAAGAGGAGGTACTCAAAGAAGGAGCAATGACTTGGTCTTGGAAGGGTTCTTGGTCAAGGGTCCAGGTCTTGGAATTCATCAATTGAAGATTATATAAGAAAAAGAATTCATTGGGTTTTCTCTCAAGCTTGGAGAGGTTTTAGTCCTGGCAGATCACCTACATCTTGTGTCCTTTGTCTCATTGTACTTTATGGTTTGGTATTTGTTTGATGAATAATAACACATAATAATAATCAAGTACAAGAAGAACCTAATCAAGAAAAATAAAAAATTCCTCACAAGCAGTTATCATTATAAGAGGAATTGCCTAATATCTTTGACCTACATTTCTCAACAAAACTAGTGGAGGTCAAGTTGTGGAAGTGGAACTACAACCAAACTCAGTGATGAACTAGTTAACTAATCAATCAACCCAGCATAACTGATTCATGTAGAGAATGTGATTTACCTAGTTGAGATGGAGATTCCAAGGCAATGTACTATTAGTTGTAGACTATTCCAATGTGTACAGGTGGTGCATGCAGTCATAGGAAGGACTATTCCAATTAAGGGATTTTCCTAAATAATAAAGGCTAATTTCCACAAGGAATAATGCAAAAAAATAAGACTTTGGAGGGCTTGAAAATTGGCTAAGTGTTGGCCAGAGTCAGTGAGTCAGGTAGAGGCATGGACTATACACTTTAGATTGTGCTCAAGCTTGAGCAAGCATATTTATTCATATCTATTCTTTGATTAATGAAATAAAAACAAGAAGTGGTTTTGAGCAGTTGTTGTTGATTTTTGATAGCTTGGGAGGTACTCCAAGCCTTAGGGTTTAGGGTTTGGAGGTTGGAGCACCACAATAGGTCATTATGGTCTTGGAACCTAAGGTTGGGGTTTTGCACCCATTGATGTTTGGGCTAAAATCATGGATATTTTTGGACATGTGATGGATTAAGATGATAGAGAACGATGAGAAGAATCCAACACATCAAGAATCATTGAAATCTGAGTTATCCTTAATGAGATATGGTTTTTTTAGTGTTGTGGAGTTTTTTGTGACACAAGTCATGTAGGCTTGAGTTGGTGAAGTTTCAAAATGCACGTTGGAGTCCACACTTAGGTAATTCATTGGAGCCCTCCTTTAGTGTATAAAAATGAGGTGAGTTTAAGATCATTTCAACCATTTAATGTGCAGCAAATCATAGAGATACAATTTCTGAAGTAGCCACAATCACTGGAGGACAAGACGTGGAAGAAAATAGGACTATTTTGGGTTAGATTTGTCTCCTATGTAGGTCTGAGTAGAGGAGCAGGAAAGCTGCAACACCTACATGAGTTATGGGCTGATTTAGTGTGACTTGAGGGTTAGTTCTTCATTTCTATAAAGAGTTGCAGGGTGGTTGTATCTTTCAGGAAGTTTAAAATCTATTTGGGTAGAATTAAGGAGAGGTTGAGACCCTATTTTAGGGAGAATTCAAGCTCGGGTAGAAGAAGAAGAGTGGTCGCAACAATTTGGAAGCAGTTTGGGAGAGTTTGAGTGAGATAAAGAGGACTATCATCTTTCCCTAACCAGGAGGCTAAATTGTAGTAGTGTTGCACCAACCAAAGTGGTATGTGTATGTTGTATCTATGTTGAATTATTGCTAGGTGGAAGGTTGTCCTAGTGTGGACAGATTTAGTAGCCCATGGAAGCCAAGAGGAGGGGTAGACTTGGTGGTTAGATTCCCTAACAAGTGGGAATATTCTATAGTGGATGATAGATGTATGTAATGGGAATATTTGGACTTATGGAGGGAAATAAGTAGAGTCCAAGTGTATCCCTTGATAAGTATTCATAAAGGGAGTTTAACAACTAAAGTTGGGTGAAGTTATTGATGCCTAATGTGCAACACTTTGATGGGAAAAAGTGATTGCTAGATTGACAATTGGAAAGCTCAGGTATTGTCCAACCTAAAGAGTAGATTGGATCAACCCATGTTCATTGTAGTATATGTGACTTGCAGCAGTGATATGTGGCAATCCTCGTAGAGTCTCTATGTGTTGTTCCTTGATGGACTAAGGGGAACCTAGAGAGAAAATTAGAGGCAAAGGATTGACATGACGAGATACGACATAGATGTTGTGATTGTAGCGAGATTGTCATTATATATTGTATTATTTTACTTGTGGATATTTGATGGATATTATCCCTTATACGGGAGCCCTAAATGGTTGTATTATATGTTGATAATATAACAAAGTTGGGTTACATATATTGTCATTGTTATCCTTGTTATGCACGTGATTGATTTACTGCATTATATTGTTCTAGTTTTCAAAGTAGCTTTGTTAAGATTCTTGGTTTGGTAGCATCAAAGATTTAAGATTCTATCCTAGACACAAGGTTCAGGGAAAATCAACATGGTATCCGAGCATGTCTAAGCTACTTTGGGAGATAGTGAATCAAAGGAATTGCATAGTCAAGTACAATTTAAGAGGGAGTTAGTCACATTGTAGGTGAAGGGCTCACTACAATGTCGAAGTTGTAGGTTGGTCTCCGATATGATGACAAGTTGGAAGGGTTGTCCAAATATAGTCCTTGGAAGGAAAGGACCAAGTTGGTATTGCAGGTCAACAAGATTTGGGAGTTCACTGAGAAAGGGATTAAGAAGACAATCGACCCTAAGGAGCTAGAAGTGTATGAGGAATTGGATATGAGGGCAAGATTGATAATCCTTGATGGTGTGAAGGATCCCCTAATACCTCATTTGTCTTGGAAGAACACTGAAAATGAGATGTGGATGGCTCTTAAGAATTTGTTCCAAAATAAGAACGAGAATCGGGTGATCATATTGGAGGATAAGTTGAAGTAAACAAGGATGAACCACGGTGAAGGAGTGACTTCGTATCTAATGAGATTGTCTTAGGTCAAAGAATATCTTGTTGCCGTCGGTGTGGCTATTTCAGATTCTGATATGGTGAGGATTTCTTTGAAAGGGTTCACCGAGGGATGGAAACCCTTCATCAAGTGAATAATTTCTAGATAGAATTTCCTAGACTGTAATAGGTTGTGGGATGATTTAGTTCAAGAAAAGTTATGAGGTGGGGATCTTCATTCGAAGAAGAAGGCTGCAAATGATGACGTGGCACTTGTAGCACAAATGAAGGGTAAGAAGGAGAAGCACTTGAGTAAAATCAAGTGTTTCAACTGTGGCGATATGGGTTTTGTCGAGATGTCTAATGAAGAAGAAGAAGGGAGATGATGAGAAGAATAAAGGAAATAAAGTCATCGGCGTTGCCACTTCTACTGAGATAGATTCTCTCACCAGGAGATTGGAGGAGGAGGACTTTGCTATGATCTCTCATTTCTCACAGGGTACCATTGATGAGGATGCATGGTACATGGAAAATTATGCATCGAAACATATGACAGGGTCACAAGAGGTATTCAAGACTCTAGATAAGTGGGACTCAAAGTTGTACATGGTGTTGGGCGACAAGAGTCAAAAGGAGATTCGAGGATCAAGAGTTGTGCCATTCAAGATGGAGTCAGGATGAGTGATGCAGGTCTAGGATGTATTGTTTTCACCAGGACTAAGATATAATGTGATATTTGTCTTAGTGATCGAGAAGAAGGGATTTAAGGTCTTATTCTAAGATGGGAAGGCAAGACTTGGGCCTAGAGGCTTTATCTCCATAGGTAATGTTCTTGGAGTTAGAGAGAATGGTCTATACAGGCTGATGGGTAGGCCTATGGATCATGAAAAGAAGAAGCAACAGGACTAGGTGCAGGTTCAAGAGAAGCAGATGCATGTGTAGGATTCAAAGGGTTAGGTACATGTTCCAGAGAAGATGATCCAGGTTCTAGAGGCTCAGAGGGAGTCGAGTTCTAGAGGAAGCTTGGAGGTTCAGAGGGAGACATTGCATCCCAAGAAGAGGGTGTGGTCAGTGGGAAGAAAGGGTGCTTCTACAACTACCAAGAAGGAATCATGGAGGGATTGGAAAATGATTCAGGAGAAGAGGAAGAAGTAGTATGCTTCCAATGATAGTGACATTTCCGAGAGAGGTGCAGTTCATACTACAGGGATTGTTGTAATTGTGAGTGCCAAGAGTTGGGCGAGTGTTGCGAGTAGTGATGATGATGATGAGTTACTTCCTAGTCTTAGAAGTACCTCCCTTGCTAAGAGTGAGTGTTGATTTTTGATAACTTGGGAGGTACTCCAAGCCCTAGGTTTCAGGGTTTGGAGGTTGGAGCACCATAATAGGAGATATGAGTTTTTTAGCATTGGGGGGTTTATTGTGACACTCAAGTCATGTAGGATTCAGTTGGTGAAGTTCCAAAAGGGACGTTAGAGCCCATACTTAGTTAATGCATTGGATCCCTCCTTTGGTGTATAAAAAGGAGGTGAGTAGAGGATAATTTCAACCATCCAATGTGCAACAAATCATAGAGATGCAACTTTTGAAGCAACTGCAGTCACCTAAGGACATGGCATGGAGGAAAATATGACTGTTTTGGGTTAGATTTTTCTCCTATGCTGGTCCGAGTAGAGGATCAAGCATGTCGCAACTCCTAGATGAGTTCTGGGTTGATTTAGTGTGACTTAAGGGTTGGTTCTTCCTTTCTTCAAAGAGCCGCAAGGTGGCTGTAGCTTTCAATAAGTTGTAGGTCTATTTGGGAAGCAATAAGGAGAGGTCGAGACCCTATTTTAGGGAGCAGTTAAGTTTAGGTAGAAGAAGAGGAGAGGCCACAACAAATTGGATGTAGTTTGGGAGAGTTTGAGTGGGTTGAAGAGGTCTGTCATCTTACCCTAACCAGGAGCCTAAATTGCAGTAGTTTTGCACTAGTCAAAGAGGTATGTGTATATTGTATCTATGTTGAATTATATCTAGGTGGAAGAATGTCTTAGTTTGGACAAATTTAGTAGCTTGTGGAAGCCAAGAGGAGGGGAAAACTTAGTGGTTAGATGCCCTAACCAATGGACATATTCTACAGTGGATGATAGATGTATGTATTGGGCATCTTTGGACTGATGGAGGGTAGCATGTAGATGTCCAAGTGTATCCCTTGAGAAGCAGTCATAAAGGGAGTTTGAAAACTGAAGTTGGGTGATGTTTTTGAAGCCTAATTTACATCACTTTGATGGACAAAAGTGACTGTTAGATTGACAGTTGGATAACTCAGGTATTCACCATACTACAGAGAAGATTGGATCAACCTGTGTTCATTGTAGAAGAAGTGACTGGTAGTACTGATAGGTGGAAACCCTCTTGGAGTCTCTATGTGTTGTTCCTTGATGGGGTAAGGGGCAGCTAGAGAGAAGATTAGAAGAAAAGGACTGACAAGATGAGATACAACATAGATGTTGTGATTGTAGTGATATTATCAAAGTATCTTATTTTCTTGTAATTGTGGATATTTGAGGGCCATTGTCCCTTGTACGGGAGCCATAGACTATTGTATTATATGTTGATAATATAACAAATTTGGGTTACATATATTTTTGTTGTTGTCCTTACTGTGCACGTGATTGATTTACTGTATTATATGGTTCCACTATGTAAAGTAGCTTTGTTGAGATTCTTGGTTTGGTAGCATCAAATATTTAAGATTTTATCTTAGACACTAGGGTCGTGGAAATTCAACTGTTGCTTTCCCCTAGATAAACCTCTATGCATATTTGATGTTTCCTTTTGCAAGTCTATGATTTGTGTTCTAGATTATGAATTGATTTTCGCAGAGCAATAGAGTAGCTCGAGTCTTATGATTTAGAAAATATCATGAGTAGTTTCAAATCTACACATTAATTTCTACAAAGCCATGACCAACAACAACTTTGGTTTAGACCAAACATCAAGCCCAAATGAATACAACTTCCCAAACTCCACAATTTTCTCAACAACATGTTGATCTTGATTTCACTTGATAGGATGAACCCATTAAAAGTATGATTCATACAACTACATCGACATTGCAAAATCAAAGGATGATTATAGGGATTCCAAACTATGCTTTGACACATCTGAAAGCCTTATGATAAGAAGCATTGACATTCCCTAGAAGTAAATTGGTCAAAGATGTATTTAAACAACGAAGTGGTATGTTAGTATTCTTCCCTTAAAAACCTAATAGAGAGAGGAGGGACGAGTTGAGATTGAGTCAGGAAGGGTGTTGAGAAAATATATGTATGTAGAAGGAGATGAATAGGGCTTTGATTTACTATTAGGATAAAAAACACATTGAGATAGGCCTAACAAGTTCAAAATCAAAATGGAAGAGAGGAAGATTTCATTGACTCAGAATGGTAAAGACATTTTTGAGCCAAAACAACGCCAATACCAATGTTGAAGACATAAACCAAATAATAGACAAATTTGGATAAACATGTGATTGCATATTTCCCACAAGATGTATATACTAATACATTTTTATTGATTCTTGGTTTTCGTCCTCCAAGAGGTCCCTTGGACTTCTATGACGACTAACCCTCACTTGAGGCTTTTCACCTTCCATTCAAGTGAATAAGCCAATTTTGCATGACCCAATAAGATTATTCTTCCAAAAACATGATTTGGGATTGTGGATACTCAACTAAAGTGAATGCGTATGATTTTACCTCTCATCCCGTCGCTTCTACTCGTCCAAATCCTAAATGTTTATATTTGTGAAAGATGTAAAATTTTAAGAAAACTCTTAGTCTAACTTAACTAATAATTTTCTTCCCCAACAATGGTGCCAAAAATTCCAGGCTAGATTAAGTATATAAATTAGGACATGATATATGTATCAATATAGAGTTCATAAACTTGGAAGCACAATACAATCTATAGAGAGTTATGCTATATTAGCTGTCACTTCTAGGTTTAAGTGTTAAAGTTGGCTAATTGAAACCAAAACTAAAAATTCTAATCAAAATTTAATTTAAATCTAGTAAGCATGAAAAAAATATTTTAAACTAACACACTATGAGAATGTAAAGTGCACCGTTATAAATGACTAAAATTGAAACAATGATTAAGTGGTTTTGGTTTAATGAATTGGTAAGTCACTAGGGCCTCATTTGCTGGTGGGAGCAAGTGGGCACTCAGGTAGTCCTTTATTCAAACTAATAAACATAAACCCAACACCAAATGAAAAGGTGAGAATGGACTATGTCCTTCTCCATTTGTGAGAGATAAAATGGATGGTCGCAGGCAATCCTTGTTGGGTCCCTATAATACTAGTGATTACCCCATTACTATTGTAGTTGTATCCCTTATTAATATTGTTGTGCCCCTATTATCCCCATATTGTTATTACTGTGCCCCATAGAATCCCTCTATTGTTATTTTTGTGGCTTTATATTATTATTGTTAGGTCGTCTGGGTTATATTGTGACTTCTTAGACTCCTATATATAGAAAGGAGGTTTTATCATTTGTATCATCCAAGAATTGTTCATTTGTGTAATGTAAAGGAGGTTGCCCCCTCGAAGAGGCTGAATTCTAAGGCGTTCAACTATCTTTTCTTTCTTTTTGTGAGATGGTTTCATAACATTTGGTATTAGAGCTTTGGATTCTAGGGTTTCGCTGCTCCAAACAGGTCATCGTGGCATTTTCACTATAACATTGTTTTTGCGACATTTCAGAAGCTAAAAAAAAACCCATTTGAGACGAAATCACGCTGAATCTCGGGTCCAAATTTTAGAGCTTTTCACGCTATATTTGTGGAGATATGATCTGAGGAAGTTGGTCTTTTTGCAGACTCCTGAATTACATTCCAAACAGGTGACCTGGGGAAAATCGTCATAACATTCTCTCTGAGCATCGGATTGAAATTTCGTAAGAAGGTATAGAAAGGGGACGGACTGTAGTTTCTTGTGTATTTTTCAGAACCAAAGGTCAAAACAGTGACTCATGGAACGTCGTACAAGTTCGCTCTACTGAACTAGTCTATAATTAGGTCACTGTGGGAGATTTCACATAACTCTTCCTTGGAGAATCCAATTTGGATCACACTGGTGGCATTGGAAATAGGACACAGAGGGCTACTGTAGGTCGCAATTTCAGAACTGGATGATCCGAAAGTACAGAGATACATCAGAGGCAATATCGAGCTCCTACAAAGTGAAAAAAGGTGTGTAGATTTTTTTAAATTTTTACTTCAGCTTGGTTTGAAAATTTATTTTGAAGGAATTCAAAGGTAATAGTAGAGCATTATTATCGGTAACTGATGCCCCGAGGAAAGAAAATTCAAACACCTGGTAAGCAACCTGAAAGCTCTAGCATGACTCATGAAGAAGAGGAAGAAATGCTACATGATATATCAAAATTACAAGACCAAGTGCAACAAATGTCACTCTCACGAAAGCTAATAGAAGCTAAAATAAAGGGTGTGGAAGCTAAGATGGACGATTTGAAGATAGATTTGAAGACAGATTTGAAGAGAGACATGGTAGATTTGAAGACAAATTTGACAAATTTTCTACAAGAAATACTTACTAATGGTGAAAAGGTAGTAAAGGAAACTCATGATGCGAACAAAAGAAATGTTAATCATGATTTCATAGACTCTAATGTGGGATCAAAGACCCACCATATTCCAAAAATAGATATGAGGAAGTTTGATGGCAAGGATCCCGCAACATGGATATTACAGATGGAGCAATTTTTCGATCTCAATAATGTGAAAAACACACAAAAGGTACGTATTGCAACTTTATATTTGGAACCAAATTAGTTTGTATGGTATCAATGGCTTTTCTCTTGTAAACAAATTATCACTTGGGCAATTTTTCCGGAAGAATTGATAGCACATTATGAGGATACAAAAAGCAACACTTTTTTTAGCCAATTGATAAGTCTTAAAGAAAAGGGTTCAATAATGGAGCACATTGAGGAGTTCCAAAAATTGAACATAAGGGTAAAAAATATTCTAGAAGAGCATAGGATTGATGTGTTCATAGGGACTTTAAAGGATAATATCCAACATGATGTTCGCCTTTGGGAACCTGATTCATTAGAGAAGGCATTCAGGTTAGCAAGAAAAATGGGACGCAAAATTATGGCAACTAGGAAGCATACCACTCACAACTATAAAGATGGAAGTGTTGTTGCCCCTAGTCTTCCACAACCTATAAGGTTGACACCACAAAAATTGGAAGAAAAAAGAGCAAAAGGGCTTTGTTACAGTTGTGATAGCAAATACACTAAAGGTCATAAGTGTGCTGAGAAGAAATTATTCTACATAGATTGTGAAAAGGAAGAAGAAAAGGAGTAAGAAAGGTCAAAATAGGAGGATATACTCCAGGAACAAAGCCTAGATAAAGAAGAAATGAATCCGACCATATATTGTAATGCATTGGCAGGAATCACCACTCCTCAAACCATCAAGATAGAAGGACAAATCAAGAAGAAAAAGGTAATAGTGTTGATTGATTTAGGAAGTACCCATAATTTTATTCATTGTAAGGTAGCAAAAGAATTGAATTTCTTCTTATATCTAGCACCAGAGTGCCAAGTGATGGTTGCAAATGGAGGAACAATAAATTTCTATGGAAAGTGCCATAATATCAAGCTACACATGGGAGAATATGTATTGACTAGCCCAATGTTTTCCATTCCAATGGGAGGTGCTGATGTTGTACTAGGAGTCCAATGGCTACAATCCTTGGGTACAATAGCGTTTAATTTTCAAGAACTTTTCTTGAAATTTTTGTGGAAGGAAAGGAAGTTGAATTAAGGGGTATTGTAGGGAAACCGGGAAAGATAATCAGCTCTAACGGTATGAAAAAGCTTCTAAAAAAGGAACAAAGAGGTGTAATTGCACAATTATGTTCGCTAGATGTTTCCACATTGAAATCATCTATTTTTCCAGATCTCCAAAAAGTCTTGGACAATAATTCCAAGGTATTTGAGACTCCCAAAGGTCTCCCACCTATTCGTGATCATGATCATGCTATTCATCTGATTCCAAGAAGTGTTTCTCCAAACATCACGCCATACAGATATCCTTATGCCCAAAAGAGTGAAATTGAACGTATGGTTGTAGAAATGCTAGAGGCTAGTATAATTCAACTGAGTCAAAGTTCTTTCTCTACTCCAGTAGTATTGGTGCACAAGAAGGATGGATCATGGCGCATGTGTCCAGATTATAGGGAGCTCAACAAGCTCACTGTTAAAGATAAGTTTCCCATTCTTGTCATTGATGAATTACTGGATGAATTGCATGGATCAATTTACTCCACCAAGTTGGATCTTCGTTCAGGATATCATCAAATCAGAATGAAGACTGAAGACATTCTGAAAACAACATTTAGAACTCATAAGGGTCATTATGAATTTTGGGTCATGCCTTTTGGCCTTACCAATGCACCTTCAACATTTCAAGGTTTTATGAATTCCATTTTCAAACCATTCCTTAGAAAATTTGTGTTAGTATTTTTTGATGATATACTAATCTATAACAAGCCTTCGAAGGATCATGTTGAACATGTTGACAGGATGCTACAACTATTGGAGGAGAAACAATTATATGCAAAAAGATCCAAATGTTTCTTTGGAGTACAAGAGGTGGAATATTTGGGTCATATTGTATCTCATGAAGGAGTTAAGGTAGACCCTAGCAAAATTAAAGCCATTAAGGAATGGAAAATCCCCACATCCATAAAGCATCTGCGAGGATTTCTTGGGTTGACAGGGTATTATCGCAAGTTTGTTAAGAATTATGGGAGAATAGCAATACCTCTAACAACATTATTGAAGAAAAATGCATTTTCATGGACTCCAGAAGAAACAAAGGCCTTCGAACATCTTAAAGAGGCAATATGCCAAGCACCGGTCTTAGCTACACCGGACTTCACAAAAACCTTTATTGTGGAATGTGATGCTTTAGGAAATGGAATTGGTGCTATTTTAATGCAAGATGAAAGACCCATTTCTTTTGAAAGTCATCCAATCAAGGGAAAGTTTTTACACAAAGCTATTTATGAGAAGGAAATGTTGGCAATACTCCATGCACTTAAGAAATGGTGACCCTACCTAATGGGAAGACACTTCAAGGTAAAAACGGATCATGATAGCCTTAAATACTTTTTAGAACAAAGATTATCCTTTGAAGAGCAAAAAAAGTGGGTCACAAGGATGTTGGGTTATGACTTTGAAATCATCTACAAAAAAGGGAAGCAAAATGTGGTGGCAGATGCACTCTCAAGAAAGGATGAGGATGTGGAAAAATTTGTTGTGCGCCATTTCTATTATCCAACCAGATTGGATAAACGGAGCAAGGGATGAATGGAAGAATGACGAAGAAGTTTGGGCACTTATTCGAAAATTACAACAAGATTCCAGTACGTCTGATACATTTAGCTGGAAAAATGATTCGTTATGGTACAAAGATCACTTATACCTCTGTAAGAATTCCCAGCTAAAACAAAAGATTCTCATGGAATTGCACACTTCTCCCTTAGAAGGGCACTCACGATTTTTAAAAACTTACCACAAGGTTAAGGATGAATTTTTTTGGGATGGCCTTAAATCAGATATTCAAAAGTTTGTGGCGGAATGTTTGGTTGGCCAACAAAATAAAGTTGAAACAATTAATACACCGAGTCTATTACAACCTTTATCCATTCCAAGCCAACATTGGGAGGAGGTTTCAATGGATTTTATCACAGGTTTACCCAAGTCCGAGGGAAAGAGTGTCATCATGGTGGTAGTTGACAGACTTACCAAGTATGCACACTTTTGTGCATTATCACATCCATTTAAATCCAGTACAGTTTCTAATGCATTTATGGAAACAATTCAAAAGCTACATGGAAACCCAAAGATTACTGTAAGTGACAAAGATCCCATTTTCACTGGATATTTTTGGACAGAATTATTTTCTTGTCTTGGTACTCAGTTAGCTCATAGCTCATCTTATCATCCTCAATCTGATGGGAAAATTGAGATAGTAAACAAATGTTTGGGAGGATATCTTCGTTGCTTTGTATCTGATAAACAGACATAATGGGTCAAATGGTTGCCTTTGGCTGAATGGTGGTATAAAACTTCCTTCCATACAACAACAAAAATGACCCCATTTATGGCACTTTATGGATATCAGCCACCATCCATCACATCATATTTAAGAGAAAATTCTAAGGTTCAAGCAGTGGAACATCACATCGAACATCAACAACAAGTCCTCCAACTTTTAAAGGATAACCTTGTGTTGGCACAGAATAGAATGAAACAACAGGCATATCAACATCGCAGTGAAAGAAGTTTTGATGTAGGTGATTGGGTATTCCTACGGCTACAACCATATAAGAAAATGTCTCTCAAGCAAGCTAAGAAGGATAATAAATTATCACCAAAGTATTATGGTCCATACAAGGTGTTGCAAAAGATTGGTACTATGGCATATAAATTGGAGCTTCCTGCAGCTTCTCGATTGCACCCAGTTTTCCATGTTTCATGTTTAAAGAAGGTTAGAGGTGACAAGCTCCCAGTTCAAACAATATTTGCCAGAACTTGACGAGGAAGGAAAAATTATATTGGAACCAGAAGCAGTCGCACAAACAAGAACTCGACAGCTACGAAATCGATCAATTTCGGAGTATCTTATCAAGTGGAAGAACTTATCCGCTGAAGATTCCACATGGGAGGATGAGAATTTTATACAGAAGCATCCAGAACTACTCAAGTGTTGAGGACAACACTTTTTTTTGAAGGAGAGGGGCATGTTGGGTCCCTATAATACTAGTGATTACCCCATTACTATTGTAGTTGTATCCCTTATTAATATTGTTGTGCCCCTATTGTCCCCATATTGTTATTACTGTGCCCCATAGAATTCCTATATTGTTATTTTTGTGGCTTTATATTATTATTGTTAGGTCCGCTGGGTTATATTGTGACTTCTTAGACTCCTATATATAGAAAGGAGGTTTTGTCATTTGTATCATCCAAGAATTGTTCATTTGTGTAATGTAAAGGAGGTTGCCCCCTCGAAGAGGCTGAATTCTAAGGCGTTCAACTATCTTTTCTTTCTTTTTGTGAGCTGGTTTCATAACAATCCTCTAACCATGCTCTTAATTAGTGTGTGATTAAATAATTTATCTAATCTAAGAAAGAAATAAATGAACAATACTTCAAAGAAAACAATGAACACTGGTGCTTAATAATATAATGCTATGTGAAAAGTTGTCAAAAGGGTTGATACATTTTCCATTGAGAAATGTGGCAAATGGCACTCCAGGTTCTTTGCTCAACTTTGTCAACTAGATTATTCTCATAAGAAATAATTTCCTTCTGATAAATAAGGGTCATGAAAAACATTTAAAATTATTACTAATAAACAACAATATAAATAACATATAAACATCTATATGGAAATGAATATGATAGTGAGCTCACATATACACCATGAATCAACTATTATGAACAAGATAAGTAAGTATGCATAAGAATAGGTAAAATTTTAAAGAGTATAAAAACATATATGAACATATTATACCAGCATATACAAAGTGAATGAACAACACAAAAAACGTCGTGCATAAGCTTTGGTTTGTGGGGGCCCTCCATACCTCAACAAACACAACAAATGTCTACCAGAAGTTGAAAATCAAAGTAGAAAGATATATATTAAGTAAAATAGCTTGGATGAAGCTTCAAAAAGCTGAAGTGTGGGCTACAAAGTATTTCTTCAAAGTATTCTAATCACAAACTTTTTAATATCTGTTTTGCAAGCAGTAATATAACAAAATAACCACAAATATTATCTTTTGATGATTGTGGCTAATTATAAGGATAAAATTAGATCAAATCAACTTTGTTTACTGTTATTATCATGGATGAAATTGAGAAAAATCAGATCTAATTGAAATCTCCAGACTTTCCTGCGTTTTTCTTATTGAACTAAATGCGTTGACCACACATTGAGTAGGAAGTGGGATTGATTTTATATGATTTGATGGGTATTCAATTTTCTTGGGATATCCATCTTCAAAACCCATATCTCAAAATCCGCCCCGATTACTTGCAAGCACCAAAATAGATGATGACTTACAAAATGTACCGTCTCCTGTAAATTTGTGCTACAATGCATTTATTTCATACATTTTTGAAAACTAAAAAATTCAACAAAACACCTTAGGGAACACATTTATTAGGCCAAATATGAACAAATATCATCAAAAACAACTTAAAATGGTTTTCCTCAGGCTGAATAAGGTTCTAAACTGTAGTAATTCTTTTTCATAAAATAGGACTTGCATATACAATCAATACTTAAAAATTTTCACAACTTTATATTTATCATCAAACATAATTCAAGTACTAGACATTATAAAATAAACCATAATAGTGAATTACATGAAGTATAAATCACAGGGGAAGGATGCCCTAGGTTCTATAACAACAAATTATCTTTGGAAATCACATTTGGGGACTCAAATTGAGAAGAATGAACCTAGTGTGGAAGACCTCATAGCTTAGCTAGAAGAAGATAAGGTATAATCGCTAAAATGAAAGGTAATTATAGAAAGGAAACAAGAATTCCAATCATCCAAATATGAAATCCAATTGTCATCTTGATATCCTCTTATTGGAGGCTTGATTCACTTATTTTATTCTTCTAACAATAAGTAAGAAACTTACACTTTCAGGCCCTGTTTCTACTTAGGATTCTAACACATTTTCATATATCAATACATTATGTCCTAAATATCAAGCATGTCTAATTATTCTTTTTTCCTTGGTAGTAAAGAATATTTAAGATAGGGATTTAAGCTTTTTGGGTTGCTCCACCTCTGTTTCTTTACATATCTAGTTACAATTCTTTTCTTTTGCACTCTACCCATTTTATTTGCAATTTTCTTTTGCTTCTACTTGTGCTTTCTCAAAATTAGGTGCTCATTCCTTAGATAGACTTGGTTGACCTCTAGACCCTTATTACTTGGGGTTTGAATAGGTTTTAAGTCTTCGAATACTAAAAAAAATCAAGCTTTATGCACTTTAGAAATAATCAACAATGTTTACGTCTTTAAGTAGCTTGTGCTTCTCTGGCAACACTCATTTTCTTGAACTATTATTTGGCCCTTCACTACTAGATTGCAAAACACATTGATGGCTTTTTCTAGTGATAATTACATCAATTTGATTTGACTTTCCCTCTTTCAACCCTCTTACTTGGATTGCCATATCACTGTATGGTCACTAAGTTTATACTAAATCTACGTTATTATAAAAAAATATGCAACAACATTATGTTTGCGAGACTTATCAAGTATTGTTGAATCAAATTATTACAACGGCAATAACTATCTAATGCTCCTACCAACAACAATAACCATAATTCATTAAATATCAAATAACCAAATAATCGATATAAACCAAAATTCAATAGTTAATAATATAATGTCTAAATTTGTTGAGAAGCATAAATAACAACCATAAATTCCTTTTCAATGCCATATAATTAAGCTAAACCCTCAACGAATTTTTCCTTTGTAATAAATAAATAAGTAAAAAATGATAAATGGGGCATTGTATTTGAGAACTTCCCCTAGACCCTATCAAGAATGTTTCTGCATGAATGTTTCTGTGAGATATACTCTCCAGAAATGATTTGAATATCCTAATAGATCATTATATTCATAATGACGGCCTAGACACGTTGACCTCATTTCCCATAAACAAGCCATATATTCTAGAAATCTTTCCACACCTATCAACTCATATATTCCTGGAATTTTCAATTCCAAAGCGATTACGAAGCATGTTATCTTTATCTCCAGAAAAGGTCAAACTCATAAAATTATGTTGTCTCACGAAAGCGTATGGTTTAAAGCGACATATTTATGAGCCCTCATCCATCACTATTATTTATAATGGTGGTGAGGTATACCGCAAAATGTTTAAATTCCAATAAATTTCAATAATATTAATGATGATGGTGTGGATATTTATATTAAAAAGTATTATTTTTAATTATTATTATTATTTGTTTGTTAAGTGGTGTGAGTTTTGAGATGACTGTACGTTTAATTTTTGGTTTGAGGAATTGTGATTTATGGGTATTTATGTTATCAAAATTATCCAGGGATCACACTTTGTTTGGGCCACACCAATCTTTAACATCATTGGATTTTTGCCCACAAAGTTTCGAATGGATGACCGTCACATCATGGAGTACCTTAACAATACAGCTCATCATCGTCTATTCTATGCCCATGGACAATTTTTATTTTTATTTTCTTAATTATTATAATTTTGTTAAATTAAAAAGTTAGAGAAATTAGTATATAATAAAAATTTTGAAATTGAAATTTAATATAGATGTATGTATGACATTTTAAGAGAATAAATTTTGTATTTTCAACTTTTTAAAGTACCTGTAGTGTATATGTTATATCTTTTGGAGGCTTTTCAGGCATATTTCGATCTAATTTGCTCAGAATCACGAAGGGATTTGTCGGAATCACAACTTTGAGTTGTGAAC
Organism: Pinus tabuliformis; assembly: GCA_031772625.1. Lineage (NCBI taxonomy): Eukaryota > Viridiplantae > Streptophyta > Pinopsida > Pinales > Pinaceae > Pinus > Pinus tabuliformis. The sequence goes on from CM062818.1 coordinate 1,787,003,318, forward strand.
TCTCCACAATCCTAGTGCCCCAGAGGTTTCTAGGGCGTTGAATCCATAGTCAAAAACCATTTTAAACAAAAAAAAAAATGAAATTTGACTATTCTTTTTTTCTTCACCAAATTCCGACCAAAAACTCCTAAATGCATAACGATTAAACAATTCCTTTTTAATATCACATAAAACGAAAATTCTATTTGACTTATGACTTTTTAGATTTTTTCTTATATCTTATTATTTGATGGAGCTAGTGAAAGTTTCCTTTAATTTTAATATTGTTGGTTTTCTTCTTTCTCCCTATTAAAATAAAAATATACTTTTGATCTTTTAAATTAGGCTTTATCAGCTGCTTATACTACCTTATTTTTATTTTATTCTCTAATTTATTTATTTATTTATTTTAATGGAAACACAAATTTCCGTTAAATTATTATTATTATTCAATAAAGTGGTTGGTTCTCAATTCCTCTATGATTAAGATTGGACATCTTTATTCCCCGATTGGGGTGGTTCTACAGTTAACTTTTCTGGTTAGGTTGCATGATTAACATGCCAAGCAAATGTATGGCACACAAGGTGATGGCCCTTGGTTTGAAAGCCATGCTCTCCATTTGTCATCGCGTGTTCCTTGCGTGGCACCCTCACTTTTTACAACCTTGGGATCACCTACTTTGGTCTTGTCAGCTTAAATGCGCACATGTGGTAGCATTTGGATCTGGGTATGAAATTCCCTTTGGCACTAGGTTTCATTATTTGTCATCTAAGATGGGGAGGCTCTCTCATGGAGGATTGGTCGTGGGTGAAGGATTTCCTGACACATAGCTAGAGCTCATTCATGAACATATGATTCTTGATTTTGTTAGGCTAGTTAAGGAACATGCCTTGTCATATGCCTGTCTTGCCATGTATATCACTCACACTGGTTATTTCACTTAAAGGATTTGTCTTTGCACGTCCTTGCCCTGTTATATATGCATGGGTAAACTCTTAGGGTGGCAATATTTTCATGTCTTAGTTTCTATTGGCACAAGATTACAATCATCAAGTTGTACATGGATGAGTAGTGTAGTTTCTTTAGGCCCTCAGGGAGGTTTGTCTGCTTGTTATTCTCCTTCACCTTCTTGTGTTTGTTCACTAGTTAGTCACTCACTGGTCAAGTATTTTTTCTGTAGCTCGGTGAGCCACTATAAGAGTTAACGTTCTTTGTGATCCTTTTACATAATTTAGGGTATGGTCCTTCTTTTGAATTGGTGGCCGTGTTGCCCTATACATTGTATCAAATCCCTGAATCTGTTGGAATTTATTTTAGTTATCCAGTGTTGGTATGCGGATTTTGGTACCCTGGTACTTTTTCCATTTGGTTCTGAAAATTGTTATTGCTCGGTAAGAACTACGGGTGCTCTAAAGTTTGAGGTCTCCTCTTCTCTCTATTCCTTCAAAGTTTGGGGTTTCAGGGAGTTGAGGGTGTCTTTTGTGTTTAAGCGTTGTGGTCTCATTTTATGTTTTCATCTGCCACATAGTTCACCCAAACTCCTCACCTTAGTGGTTGTTGTTTTTGTGGAGTTGATGCCCTACCCAACCTTGACAATGGGTATCCCTTTCCCTCTACTTTCACACACCGTATTTCTGTTGGCTTGCCTGACCTAGGTTTGGACATGTTTTAGCTAAAAAAATCCTGCACTACCGACCCTTTCAGCAACAGTCTGCAGAGCGCAGACTGAAGTCTCACCCAAGGTAGTAGGGGAGGGTGGTGGAACTAGGTTTCCGCACCCTTGGGATGTCTTGATGTGGCCTGGAGGGGTCGCAAACCGTTCTACACCCTCACGCCACTCTTTACTGTTGTCTGGCTTCCGTGTAGATCCGCGCCGATGCACTTTCTTATTAATGAGTTTATTATAGATCTATTCTTCTTCTTACAGTCTTTAAGAAAACATTTAACAACAAAACCCAATGTGCGCAATCATAATTCTTACAAAAAGTCATAAACTAAAAAACCGATGCATAAACCATAATATAAGCAGAACCTCAATATTTCAGAACCAACAAAATATTTCAAAACCAAGTTATCTTCATTAATATCTTTGTCTCAGTACATTCCACTTCCTGCCCTGTGCACACAACTGCGGGGGTCTGCGCACACAGTTACAGAGCCTCTATCTATCTACTAACACCCTCGACTCAGACTTACAGACACAGAGAGAATATTGCCTTCATAAACCCATAACATTCAAGATCAAAACCAAAAAACTAACTTCTACCCTTAGATCCTTGCTCTATTTATACATTCCCATGGTCCGCGGACCATGGGCAGGCCGACTCACTTTCTATTTTCTTACATTATTTTTGGGTGGACAACCCTTTGACTTGACTCATTACAATTCGTGCTCCATGCACTTCGCGTAGCTTTTACCACACTTTTACCCAAAATTGCGGGCTTTAAGCCCCAAACCCGTTATGCGGGGCCTCCGCTACCCAACAGGCCCCCAACACAATCATCGTGACTCGTCTCAAGTCACTCGACTGGTGCAACAATCTTCGCGCAGAGGTCATTCAACAACTTCTGCGTTTCGCCTACACTTGTAGCAAAATCTTCCGCCATCTGCTGTATCCATTGCACGCGAGCCACCGATGCATCAATATCTGTTTCAGTTGCTTGTCCAGGTTCGTATACTACCTACATGTGTGCTAACTTGCCCTCGATGTTGGTGGAAACAACAAACGCCTCATCAAGCCAAGGCTGGATGCGTTCTTTAATCACTGCTTCCTTCTGCCGAGTGGCATCAACTTGCGTCTTGAGAGCCTGGGCCTCCTTCATTTTGGCCAATTGTTGCATGACGGCGACTGTTTGCGCAGTCCCCCGGACTTTGTCATAAGCCTGTTGTAACTCCTGTGCTTCTGTGTCTACCTGCTATAACGTTGGGTCTTCCTGGAGGAATGTGACTGTAAGGAGGGATTGATCCAACAATCTCGAGCAATCTTGGACAACGCACTTTATCACTTCCAATCCTGCTTGAATTTCGTCGTGGCGCTGCTCTCGAACTTTCGGGGGTGTAGGCGGCTGTGCCTTCAACCTTAGCTCCGCAATTTGTAAATTTAATTCCCACTGAGTTTTCGTGGCCTCCTCTTGGGCCGTATGGAATCCTGCGGCCATGTGATAAATCTTGTCAGCTATTGGAAGTTCCGCTGGCACAACCAACTCTAGTACCTTGCTACAGACCTCTGCCATGGCCTGTTCTAATTCCTTGTTGTGCGCAATCAAGTCATTGTGTTGTAGACTGACCTGCTCCAGATTTGCTTTGTGCTCCATTAAGATTTGGAGGGCGTGGCCTTCTCGAGCACGGAGCTTAGCGGTTACCCCATCCTGTAGTTGGTATAGGGTCTCTCTAGGAAGGGCGGCCAAATTCAGCCCCCAACCCCTTATGTCACCTTCAACTTCTGCTACGATGATACCTGCCGGTAATACTAAAGCGTTCCTTGTGGAGGCGCACAACATTTGCTCGACTGCGGATGTGTCATTGGCTAGGTTTGGTATCATCCCTCCCGGGGGTCGCACTTGTAATGCCTGCAGCTGCACTCTGAGCTCCCCTAACACAGTTGTTTGCTCTGTCATCAGCTCCTCCAAAGAATCTTTAGTGACATTACACACCGGTTCACTACTATCCAAAAACTCTTTCTCCAATGTCTTTATTGTCTTTGTCTTTTTGCGTGTATGTGGTGGTTCCTTGATGCGCGACCTCTTGACTTGGGTCAATTTTGTGGTAAGGTCTGTGTGTTCCTGTACCTCTATTTCCTTCTGCATGTCCTGCTCTGAGGACATTTCTTGATCTTCCCTGATTTCTTCAGTGATTTCTTCCTCGGTTGCCTCCTACTGCAAAGCTGCCTTCTGTCCCTGACGCGTCCTTTCCGCCATCTTAGTGAGTCGCAGCTAGATTTCCTTCTTTTGCTGCTGTGCTGCCATCCTTTCTAGTGCAGCCAAGTCTAGGGCACACCACTTCGGAGGCCATGCTGCCATTACCTTGTAAATTACATCATCCGTTGCAATGAACGGAAGCGTTACCCATGTTTGTTTTGGATCCTTCCGCACCTGGATATATAGGTTATGCATGTCCGCTTTGAACTCAGTTGCGCTTTGCAAACCATTATATACTGTCGGGGATAACCGCAATCTGCGAGCGATCCATGTCCTGATACTCGCCTCCATGAATATCCAAAACACCTTGATCTCATGAATCCTCATGGTATCTTTCGTAGCCCGGAGTGAGTTATACCGCACTGCTTCAGGGAGGTTGCCCTCAATGTCGGGAAATTGGCTGCCTTGCGGCAGTTCTCCTAAAACTAGTAGGATTGTTAGGAGCAACCATGCGTAATGGAAAGTCTTACCTTGCTCCTAAGCTTCCTGACAATTCGTCAAAAACTCATCATAGAGAAATTGCGGCCAGTTGAACTGAAACCCTTCTACACACTGCTTCGCGAGTGCAATGATACTGGCTGGCACTTCGTCTACACAACATTTTCTCATGAGCTTACCGGCTAGTAGCTGGGTGGCGACACACACCCCTCGGTCTTTGATGCTTGCTATTGCATACCCTCACTTCCGTTTTTCCAGCTTATATTTAATCTTCATGGCTTCTGCAAGACCCACGTCACTACTCGTTCCGGCTATGTCGGCAGGATTGTTCCCTTTAGTAGGCAGCTGGGAAATTTGGTGTACTAAATCGGCCATGATGGGAATTGGTTCCTCCAACCATAGATACCCATCATGTACCAGACATAGTAACTGTCGAATAACAAAAATGGTGATGGTCGCGCGGTGATAGTGGGGTATCCACCTCAGATTGAGTAATCCCGCCTTCTCCACACCCCGTAACCACTTCTGCTGCAGTAATTTCTCTTCGGCCAATTGGGGGAACTTCTCGCTATCCGCAAGATCCCAATCTTTGAACTTGATACTCGGTATTCGGCCCAGCGGCAGACCATCAAACCTTATCTCATCTGGAAGAAGCGGGGTCTGGAGCATACTCTTCGTGGCCTCCAGGTCCTTTGGTATCTTGGCCGCCCCTTTCCATGGAGAGATATATGGTGGTAGCGAAGGTATTTGGATAGCATCCTCCTCTTCCTCATCTTGTGCTTCAATCTGAGTGATCAGGGCTTGCAAATCTTCCTCGTCCTCGTCAATTTCAGTGGTGATTGCTTTGCCCTTTTCTGCCACTGACAATTTACTGAATCTTGGTGATACCCGGACTGGCCCCATATTCTGCTTGTCTTTCCAGGGTCACGGTGTATGTGGGGACTTTGGAACTTCGGGGGTAGCAGCCGCTTCTTCTGGCTCCTCCTGGGTCGGATACAGCTCTTCCGTGAACTGTGCTTGGGTTCTAGCCATGGTACTCATGGGAGGCCTGGTAGCTAGGTGTTTGCTGTTCTGTACTGGCTCAAATCTCAAATATCCCAGTGTTGTCCAAGGGTTTTTGTAGGAATGCGTGAATTTGAATGTAACCCTTCCCTCCACTTCCAATTCATTAATATCTTCTTGGCAGCAGATCTTTTCATATCTAGCTCGGAACTCCTGTCTTAATGGCTCATCCCCCGCTCCTCTTTGCCATAAATCGAACTTCTTGTCATGAATAGTGATGTCAATGGTCACTTGCCAACCCTCCCACGCGGCAGTGCAACCCCTTCGGCGCAGCCGCTATCTTGCTGACCGACTGGCCCTGTACGAAACCTTCTTTCCATGTAGGCCTCCCATAGACTTGTTTATAGTCCCGCGCCTCCTTTCAACTGCTTGGAGTGCTGAGACTATGCTTTCCACAGCTAGTCAGGTGGTTGCACCCCAGGTGCGAGATTTCAGCTTCCTTGCTAGCCTGGGTTGCAGGCACCTTTCAAGTGCCTTCGTATCCATTATCCCACCATGCGCTGCTGCATATTGTGCACTCCTCCGTTGGTGCGGTCGCAACCATGATAGTAGGGTTGTAACTCATTCTAGTATCGAGGTAGACCTGGCTAGGTTTGGTTCCATTATTTGTACATTCACGCGGCCCGCTTGTTTGATGCCGATTTTCATTTTGCTAATTTCTTCATCCAACATCACACTTTTCTTCCTCAGACATGCCCATTCTTCATCGATTTCGTGAAGCCTTTTGCTGTCACGCCAAATAGTTTCCGTCAGCCATCGACTTTCTTGGCCCAAGATTTCACGCGTGGTCCGAGCTGCAGAGGTTGTGGTCTTCTTGGTTTTACCTTGTCTCACCATTGATAAGATCACCTTCGCCCTCCTCCCTTTGCTTATGGCCTTATAGGCCCATCAAACCCCTGGTACCTACAGATTCCTATTGGGTTGTCTTATCAGGCGAACATTGTTCATGCTCCCACCTATTTTCCTGATGGTTTTGTCGCGAACAGTTGGCGGAATGCATCACGGTGGCGGATTCTGATTTTTGATTCTGAGTCGGTTAGGCAGTTGCACAACATACACCTGCATCCTACGCTACCGATGGATGCTCACCCTGCTTAGTCCTCCAAACCGTACGCGCGCCTGCCTTCTATATTCGTGCCAGTTCCTCCTAGTCTTTTGGCATGTACTCCCTCCTTGTGCAGTTGTTGCGCACAACACCCCCGTTTGCACACCCGGCCGCTTTCGTTCCAGAATTGTCTTTTCGTAGCGGTCTACCTGTTCCTCCATGTTTGTTGCACCCACATCTATTGGCAATTTCCTTGCTTCTATCATTACGCGACATAGTGACCTAGCCATCATATTACAATTTAGCATTGTTACCTCATGCAATCAGTGCTAACATCGCTCAATCTCTTCATCTGAGTCTGACGTGCAAGAACTGTCACGTTCCCATGAGATTCTCTTGTCCATTGTCAGATTCACCCGATCGTAATCTTGCACTGTGATCTGGTAGATGCAGTCCAGTTCATTGTCACTATCCTCATCACGCACAGGCTTAGTGTAGCACGCTCCTTCGCCTGGGTCCAGCGGAACCACTATGTGTAGAGACTTTTTCTCGAATATCATTTTTCTCTTTAGGTTGATGACTCCATTCATATCCGTGGCCCAGTCTATCCCTAACAATTCAAGGTACGGGTTATTGTCATCCACAATTTCTATTACCTCAAAATTTGTTTGTGTGCTCGTGCCCTCGATGTCTACTGTAACTCCTTGTAATCTCCCCATGGGCAGGATTTTATATTGTTTCGCCATCCGTAATTGAATAGGAGACCATTGTAGTATGGGCCTGCCCATGCATTCTCAGGTTTTTTTAGGTACCACATTCGCATCTGATCCCAAGTCCAGAATGACCTGATCCATCTCATAGTCACCAACCTGGGCAGTTAATCGCATTTCCCACCCAGTGCACAAAGAATGCTTGCCTAGTTTTCGGACCATGCATAGTTCACCCATCCCTGCGCACCTAGTTATCGACTCTTGCAATCCCTTAACTGCCTTATTGCCCCGTAGTAGCTTCATGCATGTCTCTAAAAAGGTAGTTAGCAGAGAAGGATCCATTTCTGGCTCAGTTTGATCCTTGCTACCTGAAGTAGAAGCCTCCATGAAGCTCTTCTTAGCTTCCATAAATGTTTCCTTCGCGCATTCCAAATCAAACTCAGGTTGCTTTGTAGGGGCCTTGCGAACCTAGGTATCCTCCTCAGGTTGTTTCCCCTTATCCTCTCCCATAGTTGCACCACTTCTGAGCATCGCGTTCACGTTAGGGTCCTCTTCAAGTGGTTCAACCTTCATCATTTGGACGTTCTAAGTGGATGTAGTCTGAAGCACCCCTTTCTCACGCATCTGTGTAATTAGCGTGGGGCAATCTATCGCTTCGTGATCAAACTGGTAATAGTACGGGCAAGATGTTCTGGTTGGGTTCGTGTAGTCATGCGTAGTGCCCAGGTCCTCCACAATTGTAGCAGATTAATTGTCTGCACCCTTGTCCGGGTCCCATTCCTCCTCATCCCCGTCTGTGTCCTTGGTATCCACCGCGCGCTATTGCTGCAACTGGATCCTAACCTTGCGCCTTAGTCTACATCCTGTAAGTAGATGTCCGATCCATCAGCAAGTCATAACTTCAGCAATTTCGTTCGTCATGGCCCATCGATCTACAAAAATTGCAAAATAGCTGCTGGGGGGCTGTATAAGTTTCTGCAATAGATGACAGTTGTCTGTTGTGTGCTTTCCCCCGACTTGACATATCGAGCACTAGAGTGTGGGCGTCGCACTTGGCCCCACTTGTGCCTTTGGTCGTAATGTCATTGGTAACCCCCTGCCACATAGTTTGCGAATATCAGACAATGATCCTTATCGTGGCCCTGGCCTTTACATTTTATGCACCATGCCTCTTTGCGTTCCTCTGACCGGGGCGCCTTATCTTGCTTCAAAATTTGCATCTCTAAGCATAGGTTTTGTAGTTGCACATGGATTTGTTGAATTCCCAACCCCAGATTCTGTATTGGAGTTTCATGCAACCTCATCGCTATCTCTAATGCTTCAGCTTGGGTTCAGATCTTTTGCTGTGACAGCGTTGTCCTTAGATGTGGTGTTAAAGACACCACAAACCATGTGCGGTGCTACACATCTATCAACGTCATGTTAGCCTCATGGATCGTACTCTTCAATCTTTGATCCAGATCCCACGGAGTTTCACCTGATATCATCACGATTTCTTTGAACCCAATGATCGACTGCATCTCCGATTTTGGACAGCTAAATTCTTTATTCAATGCATCCTGGATCTCCGTTATTCCCACATTTGGATGATTGCTAGAATGCTTTATATACCACGTCAACGCATGATCCTACAGCGCACTTATCGAGTAGCCTTTTTGATGTTATCATCCATTATGCCTTGGGCTTCCCATACAACCTTTACTACAAACTAGAACTAATCTGGTTCCTCATTTCTTACGCCTCTAAAGACAGGTAACTTGATCGCACTCACCATTCCAACCCTTGGTGGTGGCTGAGGTGGGGTAGGTGAAGATAGGTTTGATGTAGGTGAAGTGGGGGATGGCGTGGATGGCGGTGGTATTAGTGGGATGCGCTGCTTTATCAATCAGACTGCGCTTCTTGGAGAGAACCATGCGAGTTCCTCCTCGCTTTCGCATGAAAGTGAAATTAGGGGACTGTCCTCTAATCCTTCGGTTCCTCAATAGCCTCTTCCACTCTACGTTATCCCAGACATCAATGGATTCACATAGCCCGCTTTTCACATAATATCATTTTAATCTAGGTATTCAACGATTTGATGTACTTACCCCACTGTCCCTTGAGAAACCGCCACTCTGCGTCACTGTAGCTCACCGTTGTGTTTATTGCAAACTCAGTGATAAACCCACCTATTATCCAATCCAACCAGTGATCTACTACCCGTGTGATTTTATATTTAGATGTCTCTAGTCTGTGCACCAACTCTGGAGTCCACACGATAGGCTGTTCCAGTCTGCACCTTCCCTGACTGTTAGCTAGCCAACACGATCCACTCATACAGTTCTGTCAAGAAGGACACGAAGAAGATCTCGTGGATTTCCGTGTATATGTAGCGATCCAGCCACCTCTCCTCAGATATCTGTGGGTTTTTGTTTTCCTGAACCATGAACTCGTGAAGCTTCTGATCCAACCAATCTTCAAGTTCTTTCTTCGTATGGTTCGAGTGTTCTGACATCAGACATCCCTTAGGCAGATCCCAGTCCCGACAACAGAACCATTTGTTGGCTTGTTGGGGATTGACCCATGTTCGGAAGTGTTTTAGCCAAACAAATCCCGCACTACCAGCCCTTTCGGCAACAGTCCATGGAGCGCGGACTGAAGTCTCACCCGAGGTAGTAGGGGAGGGTGCTGGAACTAGGTTTCCGCACCCTTGTTATGTCTTGATGTGGCCTGGAGGGATCGCAAACTGTTCTGCGTCCTCGCGCCACTCTGTACTGCTGTCTGGCTTCTGCATAGATCTGTGCCAATGCGCTTTCTTATTAATGAGTTTATTATAGATCTGTTCTTCTTCTTACAGTCTTTAAGCAAACATTTAACAATAAAACCCAATGCGCGCAATCATAATTCTTACAGACAGTCATAAACTAAAAAACCGATGCATAAACCAGAATAGAAGCAGAGCCTCACTATTTCAGAACCAACTTAACTTCATTAATATCTTTGTCTCAGTACAATCCACTTCCTGCCCTATGCACACAACTACAGGGGTCCGCGCACATAGCTGCAGACTCTACCAAGCCTCTAACACCCTCGACTCGGACTTATAGACGCAGAGAGAATATTTCCTTCATAAACCCATAACACTCAAGATCAAAACCCAAAAACTGACTTCTACCCTTAGATCCTTGCTCTATTTATACATACCCATGGTCTGCGGACCATGGGCAGGCTGACTCACTTTCTATTTTCTTACATTATTTTCGGGCGGACAACCCTTTGACTTGACTCATTACAATTCGCGCTCCGCACACTTCGCGGAGCTTTTACCACACTTTTACCCAAAATTGCGGGCTTTAAGCCCCAAACCCGTTATGTGGGGCCTTCGCTACCCAACAATTTCTCTCCTATGTCCAAATTTTATATGTAACCATGACTCCTTGGCAGAGACTGCCTAGTTACCGTGGTGGTGCACCAGCTTGATCTTCTTCACATTGTCGATGCTCATTTGGTTTGGAGTCAATGGCCATCCACTTCAACTTAGTTCCTCTTGAAGTGAGGAAGGAAATTCTTCAATTAGAGGCAAAGGAGTTTGGGGACCATATTTATTTCTAGGATTTTGAGATTGGAGGCAACATCCTCATGTGGGTTCTCAATCCAGAGAAATTCTATTTGTAATATATTTATCAGTAATAGAAATCTATTAACGAAGCTTACAAAAAAAAAAAAAAACAATTGGACATCTTTATACCGACCACACCTAAGTTGCATGTAGTTTTAATAAGGATTGAAAACAATCTTAGGAAGCCTCTTGTCTTCTTTATTATTTATCTTATTGTTATACATTAAGTACCTAGTTATAACCATATTTTTAATAGGAAAAAAAACGCTTACATTAAGAAAATATAACTAAATACATTTCCTTTAATTATTATAAAATATTTTTAAATTTCTTTTGTATTTTCATATAATTATTTAAAAATATAACATAATTTTCTATTATTTCTTAATTAATTAAAATATAAAATAATTTATTAGGTTAATTTTTATTCTATATTATTAATCAAATTGACTATTAATCTAAATTATTTCTATTGAAATATATCTTCCAAATAGATGATTATAATTTTAATAAGTAATATACTAATATAAAATTTTATCTATAAATTAAAATTAATTTTAGATAATAAAAAAAAATTGTTAGTTTGATTTAAGAAATTTTAGCTTTGAAATTCATGTTTTACAAAATACTTCATACTACAATTGAACTACTTTTATATATATATGAAAAATGATATTTTAAAATTAGATATTATTAATTTCTTAACTATCTAATTATATTATCTTTTTATCTTTTTAATTAAATGATTCTAATTTTTAAATATTTACCATATTTTTATTAATAATATTTTTTATTATTAATAATAACATTTTATTATTATTAATAATAGATTCGGCTTAACTTTTAACCTTCATTAATAAATATGGAGTTAAATATATTGTTATAGAATTATGTTGATATTAGTTATAGAATCATTAACATTAAATTAAGTTATTTTATATAATAATTAATATTAATTACTATATAATTTTAAGTTACATTATTGAATCATTAATATTAAATTAGGCTTTAATATTATATAATTTCAGATTACATTATTGAATCATTAACATTAGTTATTTGTATTTAATTTTACTTTTATTAAAAATCCATATATATTTTTTATTCTATTATCTTAAATTTAGATGTGTTTGATAATTTTATTTTTGTTTATGTTAAATTGTCATTTTTATTGTTTTCAATTTCATTATTATTTTTTAGTATGGAAAATTAATTTCTCATACCACGTACCATTTGAAATTTTAGTCTTTTTTTTGTGTAGTTATGCAACAATAATATTATGATATCACAACTAAATTTAACCTTTATATAATTTCCTTCGGTATGGATGTGAATATTAATAATTTTCTATGTATAATTATGTTTTTCCCCACTATATTACATATTAATTATTATAAGAATTAATGGTAGGTTTGTTATATGTTACATTAATATCTATAACTAATCTTCTTGTTTACACTCCCTCACAAGTTGTGTTGAATATTTTCTTGTACTTAATTTATGTTGAAGATAAAGAAATAATGCATCATTTCTTGCTCTTTTAATTTAACAAAATATCCAGAAACGAGGAATGCATGGACCTTCACGATGCTATTTGTGTAGTAAAGAGACAGAAAATCAGGAGCACTTACTCAATCGATGTCTCTATACTCAGAGTTTATGCGAAGAAATTAGGGTGCTCTTTGGTCAAACGAATAGGGACCCAACTAGCCTTCGGAATACCTTATTTCACTGGGGCAAGGGGAATTTTCAAAGTAAAGTTGTAAGGAGACTATGGAATTTGGTGGTTGGTTTCGTAATATGGGAAGTTTGGAAGGAGCGCAATCGAAGGATCTTTAGGGATAAAAGCTCCCAAGAATCAAGAATTTGGGAAGCAATATGTAAGTCGATAAAGGAAACGGTTTTGTCTGAAGCATGGGATGAGGATGATTGGAAACTGTCCCCGGAGGAACAACGAATACTCTCAAAGTTGAATATTGACTATACAATGATCTTCCCCAATCTCGACAGGCGCAATAGATATCATGTGCAAAGTCCAAATCATTTCAGGGTTCCAGGGGATAGGCGGATCAAACTGAATTTCAATGGGGCATCAAAGGGTAATCCTGGACAAGCAGGTTGGGGAGGCATTTTTAGAGATAATACAGGTAGTACACGATGGGTGTATGCGGAATGGGGAGGAGACATGACAAATAACGAAGCGGAATTATGGGGAGTGTATAATGGACTTCGAATTGCAGTTCGAAATGGATACAGGAATCTTGAGATTGAAGGCGACTCCAAGATTACGATTGATATGCTAAGAAAATTACGAAATGGCAAACGGTGGGATCACGTGGCGACGAGTTGGCGGACAGCAGCGATCATACAAGACATAGAAGGGCTGCTCAGTAGGATAGAGTATACAATGATAAATCATGTCCTGCGGAATGGCAACCAGGCAGCGGATTTATTAGCCAATTGGGGCAGCGAAGCGTCGAACAGAGTAATTGATGGGAGCTGGGTATCATATCAGGATGACCCAAGGTGGAACGCACTACAAACCATACTTCGACAGGATTATGATGAGGCGATTGCATCACACGGGAATGATTAATTGCTTCCTTATTATGGATAGGAGGGGATATGACAGGATAATTAATGCTGGACAGGGGATTACGAAGCGCGTGGATGGAATTAACCTTAGGGGCGGCGAGGTTAATCAAGAAATGAGCGGAATGTTCATCCCAAGGACGAATATGGGTACGCTTTCGAGGACGAGAGGTAGCTGCGTCAGAGAGATTGGGTACATCTCACATCATGACCCAGCAGATGAGGCAAGTGTTAATGAAGGCGACAGGCGGACACGAAGCTTTAAGAAGAAAGGGTGGCGGATTAGGGAGATATTATGGTTTGCATGCGATCGAGTGGAGAGAAGGAAGAAATTCGGGGTCAATTGCTGTAAACAGAGGAAGCGAGATATGAGTATGCAACAGTCTCCAATACCAAGCATGGCTGTGAGTCAAGAGCAGGGAGAAGGACGCTGGACGCGGAGCAAGGGGATGCCTGTAGATCAGAAAGGAAAGGGTCTTGCAGAGGTAGATATAAAAGGAAAGAGTGTTGCAGAGGAATCCTTACCGCGGATTTATCTGGATATCACGGATGAATCAGAGAAGGAGTTTGATATAAGAGACTACTTGGTAGAGGAGGAACCGCGTCGGACAACAGGAGGGAAAGTAGGTAAGTGGAGGCGTCGGAGTAATGAAACGGAGGATTCGGAAGAGAAGCTTGAGGATCAGGAGGGTACTGACGAGGACGCGGGTGGAAGGCGCGGAAGAAGCAGACGAGCGAGAGGTCGTGGGAAACAGCGGGGTCGAGGAAGGAACGGGGGAGGAGGTGGTAGAGGGAGCAGGACCCACAGAGCCGACGTTGAGGAAGGATTAGCTCGTGAAAGCAGAGGCAGGAAAAGAGGGAAGCGGGACATGAGGAGGAAATTGAATGAAGCAGAGGACGCATATATTCAAGAGACAAACCCTCACATTAGAAGAATTATAGATCACTTAGAAGAGGAGGCTATGCAGGAAGCTTCGGACCCTGAAATGGAGGACTGGGAGAGGTTTATCCCTGATCCAGGACACACAAGAGGGCGAATGTCGCTGTACAAGCAGTCTTTGCATGCTTACTGGGGCATGAAGCGACTATTGGCTAAAGCCATGGAACAGGTAGCTGTCGAGATGGTGGAATTGGCCCAAGGTTTCCCCACCTTCAAAAGGGAACTAAGGAACATCCAGATGACTCTGATTATGCAGGATAGAAAGATGGATAAAATTCTGCAGCTGTTTAAAGAAAATGGAATGGCGATCAAGACAGAAAGTGGACCCAAGCCAGACACCCTGAATAAGTAGGATATGGACACTGCTGTAAAGAGGTTTTTATCATTTTCAGTTTTGACTTTTTTGTAATCCTGAATGGTAATGTCTCCAAGGCGAAATAGTTTGCTTGTAGAACTAATAGCTGGAATTTTTGTATGGTTAGATAGACTGGATATGTATTTTTTGTGGATGGCTGTTAAAAACTATCGGTGGATACCCGGTTTCCCTTAAGGGCGGGTTGTGACCTGTCTCTGGTTGTATATTCCTCTTATTTGAAGTAATAGAATCTTGCCTTAGTTTACAAAAAAAATAAAATAAAAATTTAACATTGTTAAATAAACATGAAAAGAAAAACAAGAACTGGACTTCATATCATTCATGTGTTTAATCCATTCGGAATTTGTGAATCCACTAGTACTAAATCACTACCACACTAGGAATACTCTAATCTCTAAATTAATGTTCCTTTAATATATCTTAATTGTCTTTTAATTTCTTCCCTGTGACTAACTTTGACTTTGCCATATATCTCAAAATCTTTCCAATTTCATAACTTATATATCGAATCATAATGCTCAATAACAAATCAAGCTTCCTACTAATTATCTACATAAAGTTGTACCAAAGTACTTTTCTTGCTTCATCCTTAATAAAAATCCAAACTAATGGAATATCATGCTCTAGAGTTTGACATTTAGAACTTCTATTTTACTATTTTAGGGATTTAGAACTTCCTCTATGACAAGAAAAATCCCTCTACAATTTTTCCAAACTTCATCGCAAAATAGTAATGTAATATAATAATAATTTACATATCAAAGCTATACCAATCTTCTTTGAATCGTATAAATTAAGGTTGATTACTTCTTAAAATAATGAATCATTGATAAACAACATGATTAACAATATATCATCACTTTGAATTATATTAATGTCTATATATTAGGATTTGCATTGCTTCTTCCTAATCCATCCTCCCTAAAGTACTCATTAATTTAAGCAAACCATGTTACTGGTTTGTTTTAATTTATATATAGAATTTTATATGCGAGTTCTCTTTTCTAAATGCATGATTCTTATTGAATGCTTCTGAGTCAACTTCTTCATCAATCCACATACTAAAATATAACAATTAATGTTAGGCCCCTATACCACTAGTGTAATCCCTAATTGTTATTAGTAAAACCTGCTTATTATATCGTTGTACCCATGTAGTCCCCATATTGTTACTAGCGTGCCCCATAGAAGCCCACTATTCTTATTATTATGCCCTTACATTATTATTGTTATGTCGGCTCTGATTATATTATGACCCCCTAGACTCCTATATATAGAAAGAAGGTATTTTCATTTGTATCATCCAAGAATTGTTCATTTGTGTAATGTAAAGGAGGTTGCCCCCTTGAAGAGGCTGAATTCTAAGGCGTTGATCTATCTTTTTTATCTTTTTGTGAGCTGGTTTCATAAAAATTAAAATCTATCAGGCAATGATGCATCCAAACTAGCTACATTTATGCTATCAACACAAAGATTTCCTTATATTCAACACCTATTTCTTTTTATGTAACAATTAACTATTTATCTATCTATATATTTATTCATTATGCCATCATATATGGTGACCCAAGGGAAATTTTAAGGATGGAAGTTTATCTTAAAGTTTAAAAACTTTGGCGAATCTTACTAGTCCTTAATATGCAAATTGTAAAATCTTTGGCAATATTTTTGTAAAAATATTTATATTTCTAATGATTTTGTATTAGTCTATATAAAATT
The DNA here is from genome assembly GCA_031772625.1 of Pinus tabuliformis. Classification (NCBI taxonomy): domain Eukaryota; kingdom Viridiplantae; phylum Streptophyta; class Pinopsida; order Pinales; family Pinaceae; genus Pinus; species Pinus tabuliformis. Next base: position 1,787,019,696 of record CM062818.1, read on the forward strand.
TTGACAGATTTGAAGGTAAAATAATTTTATACTATAAAATGTGGGCGAATCATTTTTAGAAAAAAATGGAAATTGGCAAATCCTTTTTTTCGAAAAAAACATGGAAAATTAGCTAACCTACAAATATTAGCCCCTACAGTTTTCCCTCACATGGTCTTAGAGATCCATCTTCATTTAATTGCCTTCTTATTGGCATAAAATTATACTAAATTCCTTGTCTTATATTCTAATTGAGTTTATCTTAATTTTCATTATTTTTTACCATTCTTCATCTATAAATGCTCTATATATATATATATATATATATATATATATATATATATATAGATATATTTAAATTTTGACTTCCAATCCACATATATATATATATATATATATCTTTTTTATTTTCTACTCTATATTAATTTTTACATTACATAAATTATATCTTTCTTTCTCTTTTTTTTTTTCTTCTTTTTTTTTTTTTTTTTTTTTTTTTTGAATAACACTAATTCTATTAAAGATACAAAAATATGTTACATGGAGGCACCGGCCTCTACAAAACCTGTCTTAGAGTAATTATCACATATTAGCAAATAGTGACTGAAAATGCGATTGCCTGCAAGGGGAAACCAGTCGAAAAAAGTCCAAAAAAGTGAGCTGCCTACGCAAGGGAACTAGCTTATGATTTCCATGTTTGAGAGTTTTTTCAACAAGACAAAAAAAAACCAAAAAAACCCATGTAAAATTACAGCTTAAAAAAAAACAAACACAGAGAAAAAACAAACAAACAAACATAAATTATATTTTTTAAATAAACTATATTTTAACATTAAAAAGTTGTTAAATAGTTGAACTTATTAAAAATATTTATATAGCGAAAAGATTGATGTTACATCGATACACACATCATTAGGATAACACATAAACATAAGAGATTTTTCCATCATCATACACATAAACACATACATGGTTAGGATAACGACAATTAACTAACTAAGAGAAAAGTATTCCTTACATGGATAACGACAATTGACCAACATATAAAATTTGTAAGTCAATGTGAATCTCTCAATCAAGGCCACTCAAATGTTCCTGGGCCATGTTTGGATTCGAATTTATTATATTTTTGAGATATGAAGTGAATTGGTTCATCATAACCCCAAGCAAAAGACAAGTGTAAAGCACTAGTGCCTTCTTTGTATAATTTATCATGACCTACATGTTTTTGTCATTTGCTCATATTTTAAAAGGCAAATAATGTTGGGTTGTATTTGATGCCTAGTGGTGGAGTGTTTGTTACTTGAAGATCCCAATTCAATTTTAGTTAGGTGCATCTAACTAATTTTTTATAATAATGTTAATAAAAGTGGGAAAATGTTATAATAATAAAGATTGAAATTAGATTTTTATTTTAAAAATTTAAAATAAAATATATAATTATTAATTTAGAAAATATTTTTTATTTTTATTAATTATTTTTATAAAAAATTAATATGTTTTTAAATAGTTTTAGTAAAAGAATATTTCAAAATTTATATTTCAAAATATAATAACTAAAATAAATTTATTCATTTTTAATAATAAATAATTTAAATATTATATATATATTTTTAAATAATTTAAATTTATGTTTTTTGGTAAATTTTTAATAATTTTCATGATAAACTAGTTTTGTCCTAACATATTGTAGGAGTCTTATTACTCAACTTCCCTATGTTGGTCATATTTGCTAAGATCGTGGGTTTCACTTCCTCGCATGTGACTCCACTTCCCTAGGTTGATCATATTCGCTAGGGATGTGGCCTCCACTTCACATATTTATTTGCTAATCAAACTCCACTCACCCTTTTGCTATTAATTTAAACCCAAATCCCAACTACAATGTTATCTTTAGGATCACGAAAGACATCAAAGTCATAATACCGTGTTGTCTTTTGTCCACTTACCTCATAGGTTTGCATTGTCAACCTTTCTTAGATATTTGTTTTCTCAAATTTAAATAGTTAAATAATTATGTATTCTTTGGAATGGAATAGGTTTCGTTTTTAATAATTTAGGTAGAATTTAAGTTGGGTTCTTTTAAATGTTTGAATAGGAAAAATGATTTATTTATTAGTGGGATGTTTATCCAGATTTTGTGAGATTTAGTTGAGTTTAAATGTTTTATGAGATATTTTTTAATTTTTTCATTAATAGTTTTTATTTTCAATCTCTACCTATGTGGTTTGAACCTAAGATCTAATGGGGATTAAGCTTACACAAGCTAACTAATCTACACCTTAGGGATATAAGTGGAACATGTCACCCTAAGAATAAAATATTACTAAACAAGATATCACATTATAACTATAACTAGTTCACTCAATCTTTGTTATCTATATATATATAAAACTAGTTCGCTCATTCTTTGTTTTATATATATATATATATATATATATATATATATATATATATATATCTATCTATATATATATATATATAGATATATATAACTAATTTAATAAAATGTTAATGTACATCCTTTTTTCCCCTTTTTTGTTGTCATTAAAATGCATATTTTTTGTTTTTTTGGGAACATTTATGCTTCAAGAATGCATCCGCATACCTATATATATAGAGATTTTGTCTTGTCAAAGTTCCATGAATGCCATTACTAATTGGAAATAAAATATTTGTATCATTTTTTCTAAATTAAAAGAATACAAATATATTGAAAATGTGAGCACATTCGGTTGTGACACTTAGGTTTTTGGAGTGAGAAATTAGGGTTTGAAATGGAAAGCTAGTTGAACTTTGATGGCCCTTGTAGGAGGAGGAGGAGGGGGCACAACCCTCTCCTACTATGAAACTGTAGCAAGTAACAATTAAGGGTACAATGCACAAAGGTCCAACAATACCATCTCAGGCTTTGATAACCAACATGATGAGCAAGTTAGGGTTGAAAACCTTGACACCAAGCAAGGAAGAAACACTAACCATGCTCCACGAAATGATGTACCATCGCTGCCAAAAACCAACACTCGTATCCCAAAGGTGGCTACAACGTTGACCTATGAGGTAACATCCAACAAAATTGGTAGCAAAATTTAGTACATGCAGGACCATGCATTGATCGAGAATTTCCTTGGCCTTTGGCCCTTAGAATGACCTTTATCTAGTGGATAAAAATAAATTAAGGACTACATGGGGACATTGAGCTCAAGTAGACTCAAAAAATATTTTTACGACAATATTTTACAATTTGGAGGATTGTAACAAAATCTTCCAAGGGGGTCCATATTTCTTCAACACTATCGACTTTTACTTGCACACCTGGAAGGAAAGGTTCAATAATGACAAGGAGGACATTTCCTTTTCCTTAGTGTGGATTCCATTATATTCCCTACCACTAGAGTTTTAGGATCCAGAGAAATTAGAGGGCATAGGAAACAAACTAAGCTCATTTGTGATGTGTTCAGAGGCCACGAAATGGGTCTACTATACCTTATTCACAAGCATATGTATCGAAATGGACATTTCAAAACAGTTTCCAAAATATCTCTATATAAGTCATGAATAAACCACATGGAAGAAACCAATAGACTACAAGCATGTCCTGTTTCTATACAAGAAGTGCCATGAGCATGGACACCTCATTAGGGATTTTCCATTAAATAAGGCTTCATAGCCCCCAAAAGATGGATGCATAAGGGTTTCAAAGAGTGGCCACTCAAAAAGGGAAATTGAGGAAAATGGTTAGTGCTAGAGCAACATAGAATGATAAGAGAAATAATAAATATGAGATCCTAAACTGAATGGAAGGCCAAGTGGAGGAAAAAAATGCTGCAAGGGAGAAGGACCAATAAAAACCCTAGAACAAGAATCCCATCCTTGAACTGCAAGTGCAAGGGGGAATTAATAATGGTTCAGAAAAATAAAACCCCCATGAGGATATGGTCATGACCCCTAAAGATGTAGATCTGACAGAAGAAGAGGAAGTAGAAAATATGGAATGGGACAGGATAAACATCTAAGCCTTAGTCACAAAATGTGAGAAATAGGATCCAACAAAACTCCAACAACATGGTGGAATTTATATCTCAACCTTACATCCATACTCAACAAAAACTACTACAAAAGGAAAAAAGTAAGTCACATTCCAAGTCTCCTCACTAAGGTGTGAAGAAGACCTATACCAAGGACATGGTTAGGACAAGCAAAGAGGGAAAAAAGAGAGGAAGGAGAAATAATAAGATGCTTATCCAAAAACTAATAGATAAATTAGTTAGCTCGAGAAGGATCAATCATGTGTATGAATCCATCCCTCTTCAATCAAATCTAGTTTTCAATGAGATTCATGCCATAGAATCTGAGGGATCTAAATAGAAAAAATAACATAGACTCCTTGGATACAACATAAAGTTGGAAAATCCAATTTTAATTCTTTTGTATGAGATGAAATGTTCATATCAACATCTGAGCAAGTGTATGCCATCCATTTGAAAGAGTTTCAAACTCATTACGTTGGATGCTTAAGGGGCCTTGAGAGGGATTTCTTAGACTCCAAGCACAATATTACAACTAAATTTCAACAACTAGGAGTGGACAATATTAGATATATATCCAACACTATGGTTTGCACACTCAAAGGGACAAACCTGCATTCATTAGTTTCTTCAAATGTATAGGAAGCACATCCAAGTCAACTCTTGGATAATGGGAGGTGACTTCAATGTAATTTACTCTCTGAAAGAGAAGAAAGGAGGAATCCAAAGGTTAGATGAATATTCTACGTAGCTTAATGATTTCATTAGTAATATTGCAATGGTTTATATGGAAACATAGTCTTTACCAAGAATAATTAGGGAGGGGAAAGAATTTCAGTGGCCTCTAAGTTGGATAGATATTTAGTCTCAAAATCCCTGCTAATAGTAGGAAAGGAAATCCAGGCAACAATCCTCCCAAATCAGGGCTTGAATCAATGGCATGTCTACCAAGAATTGGATTGTGGGGAAGTGCACTAAGGATGCATTTTCGATTTGAATCCTTCTAGATAAGACATGCATCATTCATGAACAACATTAAAAAATGGTGGTAAAAAGATCCCATCACTGATGGATCTATAAGGTATAAATTTCATTAGAAATTAAAACATATAAAACAATTTCTAAAAGACCAGAATAAGAAGGAGTTTGGAAACATTCATGAAGGAAAGACGTAGCTCCAAAAGGAAATGGAGGAAACACAATAAAAAATCATGAAAGAGGGTAAATTTGAAGAACTATAAATAAGAGAAATTAGAACTGCCTCAATGTGGGAGGAAAGGAAAACTCAAGAGGAAATATCATGGAGGAAGAAATCACAAATCTAGTGGCTAAATGAAGGAGATTTAAATTATCACTTCTTCCACAAATTGATGATCCAACTTAGACAACATAAACACATTACATGAATAAAGGATCCTCAAGGTAACATGCTGGAAAACCACATGGACATAGAGGAAGAGATTAGGTCCCATTATCAAAATCTGTTGTCAAAACCTATATGGATTAGGAGGTCAGAAATAGCAAAAATAACAAGGCACATTCCTAGAATCATCACTCTTGAACATAGCACTTTCCTAATAGGTGAAATATTTATATAAGAAGTGGAACATGTGGTCAAAGAAATGCAAAAACACACAAATATTTTTAGATGGCTTTACAGTTGACTTATAAAATCATGTTGGAACATTCTTGGGAATGATAAGAGGCAAAGAATTGAGAAATGGTTGCAGAAGCATGTGTTCACTGAATTCCATGATTTTGTTTTTGCGAATTCCCAAAATCTTTTGATAGAGTGGGTGTAGCAACTGAAGGACACAAACTCGACATATCCTCACGACAGACTAAGGAGGTGGACACCATAAGAGGTACACTAGTTATAAACAATAAATAATAAAACCTCGTGTGTTGTAGATTTTTGGTTTGAAAGTGTGTTGGAGGGGTATATTGTTGAGTTTGCAGTGGAAGAAAAAATATCATATACTATGCTGGAGGAAAAGTTTATGAAGGGTCTGCGAGGTAGATTCAAAAGGTTGATACCATTATCTATCAAGATGTCACTGTATGACCATGGTGTTATACCTTTGGAATCCGATAGTATGAGTGGCTAGACCGTCCACATGCCAGAGGGAGTGGGGTAAAGCGAGGATATGTTCTAAGAAGAGGAAAGGAAAAGGAGCATGAAGACTTCAGAGAGAGATGACAACAAGTCTGAAACTATGCAAAGGTAGGTGAAGAGATAATATGGGGGGAGAGAGAGAGCTTTTAGGGTGGCACTTTAAGGAGTGGTTGGAGGTTTTGATAGGGTGAAATGGGAGGAGGTAAGTTAACGTCGATGCCTACTGAGAGGAGACGCTCAGAGAGAGGGGCTAGGAGAGGCCACCAAAGGATGAGGAGTAGTGCACTTGACTAGAATTATGAAGGGACGCAGTTTGATATGCTACACACATAAGAAGAGGAAGGAGAAAAACATTCCAAGTAGTACAAAGGCTTTGGAACCTTTAAAGCAACATCAAATGTACCTGGTTTCGAGCCCATGACCCTACGCACTTCAGAAGACCAAGAGGTAAGCACTCAAAATAATAAAACAACTAGCATAGAAGGTAATTATAGTCAAGGAGACAGAGATAATAGTAGTAGTTGGATTGGTTGGATTGTATGGGATTGAAATAGAGTGCTCAAGTTTAGTTTAGTGCACCGACGAGTGCACAATTTTCTAGTAGTTTAGTAGGTGTGAGTGGAAGTAATTCATATGGGAGTACTGCGCAAAGCATAATGGAGGGTGTGAACTTGCGAATGCTAATGTTTCATGGAGATGGGAAAGAGGAAGTAAAAAAAAAATTATTTGTGTGTGAGGTCATCTGGACAACCAAGATGGTCCAGGATGAGGCCACAAAAATCACATTGTTGGAAGAAACTTTCAGGGACCATGCATTAACATGGTACATGAAGTTCAAAAACGTGACTCCAGATAGACAAAACATGACTCTAAATGAGATTAAACAAACCTTAATAAGGGAATTCTAGAAGTTGAAATCAGAGTCATAGTGCATCATAGAATTGAAGGAAATCAAACAAGGCCCAAGTGAGTCATATGGAAGTTGATTAATGATTTAAGATTTTGAAGGATAAGATGGTGTTCGAGATTCTAGACATGTAACATAAAGAGGGGTTTATTTCCAGACTGCTACCACACATCAAGATACCACCAATACCACATCAGATAGGTACGAAATCAGAGGACTTAGAGCTTGCATTAAAGTTGGAGGCTTCACCAACAAGAGGTGTAAAGGAATGGCATGTCACAAGTGTAGTCACAACTAGATGCACTAACCTTGTAGGTTTAGGATTTGATTAAGGGTAAAGAGAAGCGAGAAGAGGTATGTTGTACCATATGTCAGACAAAGGGTCACCACAAGAATGAATGTAAACTGTTGTGAGACTATATGGTTACTGGTGCAACAAATCTTCTTGAGTAGGACAGAGGGATGTGGTGTGAAATCCATTGAGTGTGGGGCCATATACCTTCAATATGTCCAATGATGAAGAAATATGAAGCTATGACCTACACTCTATTATGTTATTTCTACAAATCAATGGAACACGATATCCACCGTTGTTGCACATTGGATTTAATATGCGAGCATACTTTTGACTCTTTTGAAAGCAAGAACCTGAAGGGACTGAAAAACCACCAGCTCGTTTCAGCAAACTAGGGTAAAACCAAAACAGACAATATAATCAACCAAGGAGAGGATAAGGAATTTCTACTAGAGAACTAGGAGGAATGACTCGTGGAAGAGGGGAATTTGGATGAGGTTGGGTACAATAGTCCACTACAATTATGGACAACAGGGACATCTTAAGTGAGACTGCACTATCCCCTATTGCACATGTAATTATTTTAGGGTGTTAGATCACCCGACAAAGAAATATCCTTAGTTTATTTCTAAATGACAAGATAATAAGGGACCTAATGTACAGATGATAGATATTGAGTCCTATAGAGTGCAACAATAGGTTGGAACAATAACTTGGAAGGTGTTTGATAGGGACAAATGCTACGAATTCTAGGCCACCACAACTGTAGTGGGTCAAAAGATCACCTGAACCCTTCGAAATTCGACCCATGTTTAGGAAAAGGTGAAATACAAGGAGGCACGAAGGGATATGTTTGTTTCAAAATGGGATAAGTCAAAGGAAATTCATGAAGCAACCATGCCAACCATTAATGATGATATCATAGATAATGAACTAGTGATAGTAGCAGATCTAGTTCAAAATGTACTTCAGAGTTGTTTAGAGTAAGTAAAGGAAACCTAAGCACTGAAAAAATTTAGAAAGCTAGTGGAGCAGTGTGCCAAAGAACCTGAAGAAACCACTGCACAAGATTCACCACGACAATGAACTAGGTGGCTCACAAGAGAATAACCAACAACAAGTTCCAATTTGCTGGACAAATTAGGGAATACAATATGGACAATATCATACTGGACCTGGGGTCATATTTAAATATTTTACCAAAAATTACTTGGGAGTTGATGGGGAAATAAAAGTTGACTTGGTCTCCAATTTAGTTGAGGTTGAAAAACCAACATCACAACTTTCATATTGGAAGATTGACATGAGTGCCAGTGGACATCGACAAGGTTTCAAGCATTGCCGATTTTGAAGTTGTCGAGATTGTCGATGACACTGATCCCTACATTGCTCTATTGGTAATCAAGTATTCATTCAACAATAAAGTGATCATAATTTAAATAAAATACAAATGATATTTGAAGGGGGATATGTCTGAGTGATATCATTGTTGGATCCACGTGAAGGAGACCAGTATGTCAATCCAGATAAAGGAAATTTGGTTTGGGTGTAGAAAATCTGTGTAGGTTAACCTGATAATGCAATATAAATCAAAGCAGAATACTATAACCTACTTCTACTATCAATTTGCGGAAGCTTAAAGATCGAGCTGAACAATATAACCATAAGAAGAAGAATCAATGGAACAACACACATGAAAATGCTTTGGGGAAAGCCTTAGCTAAAAACCCCACACTATTGTATTATCATACATGGTGGAAATACATAGGAATTATACAAAGCCTTAGCTCTCATAGCTAGCCAGCTTTCAATACAATCCTCATAGATGCTCATAGGAAATCTTGGTTTCTCTCCAACCTTCCTCTCTGCCCTCCAAGCTCCTATTTCCTTGCGTTGTTCCTTGTGGATGATTTCTTGTTACCAAGTGGAAAACCTCCTTTCAAAACTGCGCAATCCTCAAGGATTTATCCTTGACTGCATGCATGAGTTTTCTCCATGAGAAAACATACGCAATTGATAGTACACTGTCCTTGAACATTATTGTCAACTGGGTCTTTCTTAGAATAGACATGCATGAGTTTCTGATGAGGGAATCTTCAGTTAACTGGAGTAACACTAGTTGAGTGCATGCATGCATCAACCGACTGTTAACTCTCTATTAGTTCCTCAAACACTTTGGAACTAATTTAACTGGACTTAACTCAGTAAACTGAGTTAATTAATTACAACTCAAGTATAACTCAATATTATCTCCTTAATTTAAGGGATAACTCTTGCATGACTTTAGAAAGACTTCTAACTTGAATTTCTCCAACTAATTAATTTAAAATAAATTAATTAACTATTTCCAAGTAGATGTTAAGACTAAATTCAATTTTAATTCACAATTTAATTCAAGGACAAATTAAATTGGAATATTCTTGTTGCCATATTTCAACACTCCCTCTCAACAACAGAGGGATTATCTGCCACCCTGATCTTGTCTCTATGGAACTCGAATTTACACTTTGACCATGCCTTTGTCAAAATGTTAGCATCTTGCTCCTTTGTCGAAATATACTGCAGCAACATGATCTGTGAAAATCCACGGGCAACAAATCTTGCCTTATGCTTCTCCACACTACCATCAGCAACTTTCTTTACCTTGTAAAGCCAATGGGAACTCACAATTGACTTGTTCTCCGGTCTCGGAACCACATCCCAAACACTGTTATGAACTATGGAGTCATACTCCTCCACCATAGCATCAACCCAAATCGACTGCTGCACTGCTTCCTCAAAGGAAGATGGCTTGGTCTCAACACATTCCCCAGCAAGGGCCATGTATCTAGTGTACCTCTCAGGTGACCTCCTTTTTCTATGCTGAGAAGATGGTGCTCCCACATTCTCTCTCACATCCTCCAACAATCTATCAACTTCTCTTGTGCGCTTCCATCCATCTCTCGAAGACTCTGCTTGAGTGGATGTCCCCACTCCTGGAACCTCTGCATGTGGCTGCTTCACATCAGTTTGAGGCTCCTCCTCCTTAGGAACGGACAGTTCCTCCATAGCATGTAGTTGGAGCTCCCTCTTAAGGGAATCTCACATGGCCTTCTGCTCATCAAACTTGAGATCTCTGCGAACCATTGTCCTCCGACTGGTAGGCAAGTACACCTGATAGTTGTGAGGTGTATTAGTGTGCCCCACAAATATCCCCAACTCTGCTATCAGCTTAAGCTTCTTCCGTGCATCCTTTGTCACATGGCAATATACTAATGAGCCAAATATCTTGAAGTGACCCACATTTGGTCTCTTACCAGGGAAAGATTCCTTTGGTGTCTTCATCCCAAGTATGCGATGTGGGCTTCTATTCTGCAAATAGACCATTGTGTTGCATGCCTCAGCCCACAAGTGAAGTGGTAGGCCTTGGTCATGCAACATTGCCCATGCTGCCCCTACAATAGTTTTGTTCTTCCTCTCAGCCACCCCATTATGTTGTGGGTTATAAGGTTCCGTCAACTCTCATTTAATTCCTTCCGCTGCAAAAAATTCCTTAAACTCATGAGAGACATATTATCCACCGTTGTTGCTTCTAAAGGCCTTGATCATCTTCCCTGACTCTTTCTCGACCAAAGCTTTGAACTCACATAAATTTGTGAAAGTTTGGTCCTTCTTCTGCATGAAATAAATCTAGCATTTACGAGAATAGTCATAAATGAAAATCACATAATACCTTTACTTCGCTATGGATGCCGTCGATAATAGTCCACACAAATTAGCATGAACTCACTCTAAGATGGCCTATGCTCAACTGTCTTGATCATGAAAGGAAGACTTGGTGTACTTTCCTAAGGTATAACCTTTGCATGTGTCAACTTACTCAAGTTTACCTTTGGGAAGTCCTGTAGATATCTGCTGCATTATCTTCAAAGCCCCATGATGCAAATGGCCTAACCACCTATGCCACAACTCGCCAATGTATTGGCTTTGCACCAATTCTTCTTTTGTACTCAATGCTACACAATCATCTACCTCTAGTTTATAGATATTCTTCACCCGAATCCCTATCCTCTTGATCTGAACCATGTCTATGTGTCTTAGGAATGCCTTTCCTTTACTGAAGACAACATCGTAGCCTTTTCCTCCAACATCGCGACCGATACCAAGTTCTTCTTTAGTCTAGGCACATACATCACATCTGTCAAGATGAGAGGAGCTCCATGCTCCCTCTAAAAAGCAACCGCGCCTACTCCTGAAACACTATACCTTCCATCATCACCCATCTCTATGCGCATCTTGAGGTCTTTCTCCTCCAAGGCAGTGAATTTTTTTTTTTATCACTAGTCATGTGGAATGAGACTCCATTGTTAAGATACCAGACACAACCCATCATCGATGACACCATGCATGCGATGAGTGTAAAGTCCATTTCGAACTAAGAGGCTAATGCCTCACCTTCCGATCCTTCTGAGGATACCTTCTTGGATTTCTTTGATGGTAAATTAGTTGCATAATGTCCCATCTTGCGACAATTAAAGCATCTTACTTTAGACATGTCACCCTTCTTCCCTCCATGAGAAGAATTTGGTTTGAAGTGGGAAGCCTTCCCCTTCCCTTTCCTTGCCTTACTTGCTAAGGCTAGATTTTCTTCATCATCATTCTTGGATGAAGAACCATCTCGTGTGCTCCTCCTTATCTCCTCCTGCATAAGATCCGACCACAGTTGTTCCCAATCTGGCAGTTTCTCCCTTCCATTCACAGAGTCCTAGTAGCTATTCCAACTCTTTGGAAGGTCAAGGTGAGCGAGGCTCACCATATCATCATTGGCAGTAGTTATTCCCACACTGCCAAGCTCATCTCTGTAGGTGGTGATCTTGTTCAGATATGTGGAAATAGTATCACCCTTCTCCATCTTGATTCTTCAAAGCTTATCCTTGAGCACCAATTTCCTTTAGTCGCTACTATTCTGGTAGAGGTCCTTCAATGTTTTCCACATTGAAAATGGAGTATCCTTCCCATGGAGACTTGAGATAATATGGTCTCGAACTCCCTCAAGGATGATCCGTCTGGCCTTCGCTACACACTTCTTCCACTCAGTGAACTCTTGTGCATTAGTTGAAGCAGGCTTTGGGATTTCTTGATTAATGAATTCCTTCAAGCCATTGTCTTCTAATACAACCTCCATTCTATCTTTCCATGCTCTGTAATTTGAGCTACCTTCCAAGGCATACTCAAGTCTCAAGCCATATAACGCCATTGGCCAACCTTGAAGTATGCTATGAATTTGATTTGCACCTGTAACCCCGAACTTCAAACTTCGAATTTTCTTCTCAATATACTGTTCACAACTCTGATACCATGTAGAAAATCTGTGTAGGTTAACCCGATAATGAAATATAAATCACAACAGAATACTATAACCTACTTCTACTATCAATTTGCAGAAGCTTAAAGATCGAGCTGAACAATATAACCAGAAGAAGAATCAATGGCACAATACACATGAAAATACTTTGGGGAAAGCCTCAGCTAAAAAACTCACACTATTGTTTTATCATACATGGTGGAAATTCATAGGAATTATATAAAGCCTTAGCTCTCACATCTAGCCAGCTCTCAGTACAATCCTCACAGATGCTCACAGGAAATCTTGGTTTCTCTCCAACCTTCCTCTCTGCCCTCCAAGATCGTATTTCCTTGCGATGTCCCTTGTGGATGATTTCTTGTTACCAAGTGGAAAACCTCCTTTCAAAATTACGCAATCCTCAAGGATTTATCTTTGACTGCATGCATGAGTTTTCTCCATGAGAAAACATATGCAGCTGATAGTACACTGTCCTTGAACATTAATATCAACTAGATCTTTCTCAGAATAGACATGCATGAGTTTCTGATGAAGGAATCTTCAGTTAACTGGAGTAGCACTAGTTGAGTGCATGCATGCATCAACTGACTGTTAACTCTCTATTAGTTCTTCAAATAGTTTGGAACTAATTTAACTGGACTTAACTCAGCAAACTAAGCTAACTAATTACAACTCAAATATAACTCAATCTTATCTCCTTAATTTAAGGGATAACTCTTGCATGACTTCAAAAATACTTCTAACTTGAATTTCTCCAGCTAATTAATTTAAAATAAATAAATTAATTATTTCCAAGTAGTTGTTAAGACTAAATTTGATTTTAATTCACAATTTAATGCAAGGAAAAATTAAATTGGAATATTCTTGTTGCCATATTTCAACATTGGGAGGAGATGGTAAACATCTATTATGTGACAACTCGATGAGAATACTATGTGAACCCCACAACTGATGGAGTGATGAGGTGGTGCAACATTGGGTCTTGTGCCTCCGATTGAGAGGAAGCACTAAATAATTAGCAGAACATACTTCATTAGGTTAGCATGCAAAGGTGCAGACACATCATTAGAATGGTGCGTTAGATAGGGACAAAGGTGCACAATCCAAGTCTCTTCGATGGATTTTCCGAGGTAGATATATTTGTATAGGAGTTTGAAGACAAGATACTAGTGTTAGAGGATTACCACACTAGATGTTGCATTGTGTACAACCCAAAATAGAGGGTGGTATGCACATAAGGAATAGGTCGCAAGATGAAAACAACGTAAGAAACTAATAAGGATTAGGTTTGGGACCATTTTAAAGGTTTTTGGGAAAAATTACTCAGGCAAAGAGTGCCCAAGAACATACCTGAAATGATGTTTCATAGAGTGGACAAAAAGATGTGTGCCACCACAGGAGTGGGTATACCAATTCATACACATGTTGGACTCTATTTCTACCAATTGGTATGTGGAGTTATAAGTGCAGAGAGGAACATAGGACAGGAACGAGATGGTGTAGAGTTTTAGGGCCATGTTTAGCTTTGAAGTGGAGGAGCTTGCACTTGATGAGGCATTGAAGGTGTTGCGACAAAAGGATTTTTACTATAAGGGAACTGATAGTTCTAGAGAGTGGACCATTGTGTTCTACACATAAACATATACATCGAGTGAAAGAGGTTTTTTATTTTTATAATGTGGCAGAATAGGGAAAATATGAGGATGACCCCTGGAATATTCAATTTTTGGAGATTAAAGGGGAACACATAGTTGATGGACCATCGTTGTAGTTTGTTGAATACGCACAACCTATTTGGACCCGAAAGGTGAACATAGGGAGAAAGGAGAGTCCCAATATGGCTACAATTAGGGACTATTAGGCTAATGATATAGTTAAGAAGGGCATAGAATTGATGCATAATTACTAGGATTTGTTCTTCAACATGGTTATGGAAATGAAATGGATTGCTAAAACCATGAATGAACGTGAAAGGGTGATCCTAGTGGCTATGCTTAATAAGAAGGTGAAAAATATTTGAATTTGTGCCCCTTTTAAAATGATGGCCAACTCATATAGGAACTAATGAAAAGGGGTACTACCCCTATTTATATAAATAAAATTCTAGTGTGTATAAGTTAAGAATAAATTTGCATTAGTGGATCACCAATTACATTGAAATTATTGATAGGAACCTTAGGATGTATATTAGATTGACCTTGCATTCTAGAGGGAAGGAGTAAAAGTTGGAGATGGTTCAGTGTAAGGGTAGTGTTGAGATAAAAAACATGCAATGTTGGGGTGGGCCTACCAAAGGAGAATCATGTGAATAACTTGAAAAGGGTGTCAGAAATCATATCCTTGAAATTTGGATGCACCAACAACGATGTACTCTAGAATGTGGGAGCTCAAAATTTTAGGTGGAGGTTAGAACCACATGATAGG
Source organism: Pinus tabuliformis (assembly GCA_031772625.1). NCBI lineage: Eukaryota > Viridiplantae > Streptophyta > Pinopsida > Pinales > Pinaceae > Pinus > Pinus tabuliformis. The sequence goes on from CM062818.1 coordinate 1,787,034,789, forward strand.
AGATGCACATAAATGACCATCCCCGGTATGTTAATCTTAGTTGAAGTGAAAGAAAACAACTACGTAGGTTACCCAATCTGATTTGGTTTGCATATGGCAACACGTGAATTGTCTATGTGAACCATGGATTATCAGGAAAATGGAACTAAATAAGGATAATACTGAGGTGGGAGGAATAAAGTAAACTGAAAATAATTGTGATGAGAAAAATAAAACATGTAAACCATATTGTCAAGCTGAGTCAAACTGATATTTTACACTTGGTTTATGTAGATGGTCAACGATTTAGATTTGTAAATCATAATGATTGAATCAACACCACAATCAAATAAGAGAGGGAGGGGAGATGTGAAGAGATATTAAACACCGCCTAGGGGACAAAGAAGTAATGAAGGAATTGTTAGAAGAAAATATTAGGATTGAAGAAATTATAGGAGGTTAGAGTATTTTATGGTCGAAGAAAGGGGGATCACGCAAAGAGGGCATAATGAATGAAGCCTGTGATAAGAGTAACAAAGAGATTTGATGGAGGATTGAGAAGAATGGAGAGGATGTTGTGAGAAGGTGTCCAAGATGATAACAACAACAGGGTGATGCAACTATGGAAGAAGAGACTGTGTTAAGAGAACCTGCGATGGCATAACAAGAATTGGAGACTTCGTCCATGGGGGGTGGTTAAGTTACGTTTGGTGGTCCATGCAAGGGAGGGCTCTCTCCACTGATAAGAATGGGTTTCACGATACACTCCATCTCCACTAGTTAGTTTAGCTCGACATCGATTTTTGGAAGGCTTTGTGGTTATATCCAATAGACCAGTTCCAGGGCTATCCCCACTGTGGGGGTTGTAGCAGCTAGACACAAGATTATCCCCATGCATTATGGGGTGACAAATGGACACCCAAGGAAGAAACCCTAATTTGGTGGGTAGAAGGATCTGCGATCGCTTCGAGGGTGCATGGCGGTCTTATGAAAAAATATGAATCGCCCCACCATGCCAACCCTCACAACACCATTGAGAAGGATAAAAATATAAAGTATAACAATTTCCCCCCTGAGGAAGGAGCAAATATAGTAGGAAGGAAATGGAAATGATCAGGGATAGACATAGAAATCGGCTCTAGAGCAACAGTGGTGGCAAGGATTCTTTTTCTAAGAGTACCACTATGGAGAGATGGAGTGTGTCTCTCCTCTCTCACCCAGTCCCAGAGTTCTAGGATAACCAAACCACCTGACCGCCCCTATAAGCTATTGTATCAAAAGCATGAAGATAACCTCAGTAAGAGTAGAGGTTACCAAATCCATGGGAATAGGAGAAGGAATGAATGGTTTGGTACAAGCCATAATTTTGTGATGGGGGCCTATTTGAGCCCATAAATTTTTTGTTAAATTTGGATAAGTGAAGGACTACATAAGAGGATAGAGGAGAATAAAAGGAGTAGATGGTGAACAATAGAGGAAGCTAGCGTAGGAGGAAGAGGTGTGACACAGGGAGATACCACATAGGAAGGAGATATCGAAATCTAAAGAGAGGGGACGCGTGCGAGAAAGGATATGCAGTTATAATTTTGCGTTAGTTGCAAGGCAAGAGAAGGATGTCGTGGAAGGGGGGAAGTTAGAGATATTTTTTAGGTAAAGGGAGGTTGGTAGAGTGGAGAAAATAGGTGGGGGATATTTCGAAAGGAGGTTAAGTACACATGGGACAACTAAGGGAGGTGTCAAAAAAGATCTTAATATCCTAAAGGAAAAATGTAGAGATGGGGGAGAAATGCAAGAAGGTTTGAGGAGCTTCCAAAGAGAGATAAAAGGAGATGCTTGAGAGAGATTGGGGGTTAGAAGGTTGATCAACAAAGGATATGAGAGGAAAATGTTTATTGAAGTTGAAGATAATTATTCTGCATGTGTCTTCTATCTGTGTTTGTCTGTAGGCTTCAACTTTAATGTCTGAGTCTATAGGTGGTATGAAGCCCCTGATGTAAGGTCTAATACATATAGTGATGGTTTTTCATTGTATGTACCTTTTTCCTATTTTGTACGCAAAGCAGACAATGGATGGTGAACCTGATTATATATCTATTGCAATGTAGCTCCTGACACCTTTTGTTGTATATAATGAAGTAATAGAATGGATGGTTTAGTTGTGGCTAATGTTTTGAGTTAATGTCTAGATGTATTTTTATGTTTATGGTGTATTGGGTTAATATGTGTTTAATGATCTATTGTAACTTTAAGTATTCGTGAATGTATTGAATGGTTTGATTATTTGAAAGTCTAGTAATGCCTTCAGATTTTATCATGTCCTTATAAAAGAAAAATGTCTTATATGTTAATGTCATCGCAAATGTCAAAAGGTGCAAGTCGTTTTAGCCCTCACAACACTGTCATTTGTGATCCACACACTAACTGGGAGATAGTAGGGTTTAGAGGGAGTTTGGTTAAGTTTCTATGCAATGGGAGTCCAATGTCCTAAGCTATCGGTGATCTTGTCAAACTGCGGAAACATGGTTCCAATAGTTACTCATTAGCAACTCGGGTGAGACTTCACCCACTCTATGGGTGTTGCTAAAAGGGGCCGAAGCTGAGCACATTTTTTTGGCCACTGCATGGAAAATTCCGGGTCTGTCATAATCTCACATGCCAACAAATGGTTCTTTCTTCAGCACTGCTACAATTTGGTGGCGAAAAGTTTCCTTTGGCCAGGAGGGCCAACAAGAAGAAAATGAAAACTTAAACACAGAAACACATATCAAACAACAAATACGATAAAAAACAACACTACACAAAAGACTACTTCACATTACACATAGAAATAATTGCTGCAAATGAACAAAAAAACTATTGCAAACACTGTTATAAACTAGAATTCGAATTCCCTTTTCATTAATACAAACACAAAGTTACAGAATAGGCAACTCTCCCTCCAGTGGCGGTAGGGAGGATATGCAACCTCCAATACTATTCTCACATAGTCAAACCTTGTGTAACACTCCCCAATTAAAAGATAGACTCTCCACTCTCGTATGCAACTCTCATACCAAAGCCCCTAACCCTAAACCCAGGAGGGAATATTTTAATATTTTCATGAAAATATCTATAACTGCCTTTCACTCCACATTTCAGGGAATTTTCGTTTCATTTTATTTCATTTCCTTTACATTCATGTATACATTTACAATTGGTTTTCATAATTAACCCAAGTTTACAATTGGGCTCCAATAGGGCCCCGCCACAAATCTTGGCTCTTCCGAAGCTAGATATAGGTGGACATACACACTCACTTGCACTGCTACTATATGATCCCAACCCACCGCTGAATGTGGAACTCCAAGCTGCTCCCTAATCCTCTGCTCTACTTTGTGCTCCCTCTTGGTGCACTTCTTCCTCTGCCTATCGGTGTCCCAACCTTCTGCTCACAAGACCACATCTCTTTCCTTCTATGGGCGTCCCAACCTCTGCTCACAAGACCCCACTCTCTTCTTCTCTACTCTACTCTATCTATTGTAGCCTGCAATTAGCTCTCTATTGTTCTCCCTTATTCCACTATCTATGTCTGCTGTACTAGCTCATATTCTCTATCCTATGTCACTTTCCAGTGTTGTTGGAGTTCTCTACCTCTGCTAGGGTAAATTATTTAGTTGCAAAACTGTATCTCTTTCCTTTTCTGGTTGTGGGACAACTGAAAGGCAATGTGGCAATTGGTTTGTGCAGGAAAAAATAGTAGCATGTAGTGGGGGTCTTGAGGAAAACTGCTCATATAATCTGTCCCATGTTTACAACACAAGTTCTTGATGAGCCGAAAAACAAAGAATAGAACAATAAAAAGGACACATAATAAAAGAGACTTGTAATTGAGCCGAGAGGCCCATTCTACAACCGAGTATAATGTGTAATGTTATCCATCTGTCATCAAATTTGAAATTTTTTTCATGTTAGCCAAAATAAAATTTTAAAGAATACAAAAAAAATAACTATACAAAACATTTAAATAATGTTTAGCTCTAGATTCATATTTAAAATGGATCTATGCTAGTTAAAATCAAAGTATTGCTATAAAATTTTCTGGGTTCTTTCATATTATGTAGTGTGACTCCTCAACACAATTTATTGCCAATTAAAAGCAATTGTCTCCCTTACATTGTTATTATACCCAATATCTTCAAAATCCTTCACACATATTTGTTAGCTGTTGAAAGAAACACTTCATGTCTTTTGAGATGCTCCTCTAAGTAATTGGTCACATTATAAACTGTGATACTGCACTTGGGTGAGCAAAGGCTCATTTATCCCCTCACCACAATCCCCGCATAATGGATCCTTAAAATCATTATGTTCTCATGCATCAGCTTGATCATAGAACCTTTGATATCTCACCGAAGAATTCAAAGGTGTATGAATGAAGACTACCTTTGTAGCTCTGTCGGCTGCATGATAAACATTAACATCTACTAAACACCGACAATTTTTGGGGAGATCTCTCGATTGAGCACCCTTAATATAACCACTACCCACACACAGATCACTTCCAAATACAAGCAAGAAATTGGGTGATTGAACTTCACCATCCATGGGAACTAAAATGTGATTGAATATTGAGACTCATTACAGAACAATGTCAAGGAAAACCCAACCTCATTTGATGCACCTCAAACAAAGCAAACATTCCACCACATGCAAATACCATTCATTGGAGATTAATGCATTGTCGACTGTTATTGAGGACCAGGAAACAAAATTTAAGACTCTAATGGTGGCTTCCCTTGAGATTAAACGAGGAAATTCCATCCTGAACTTGGATTGCATACACCCCAGTCTCGTTTCCACCCAATCGTTATATATTATCATCAAGAAACACATTAAAACACTTATAATAGGCAGCACACCCCAGGTTAACACTATTGCATGGTCTTCCTATTGCGCGTTGTTGTGGAGGATGCTTCCATCTCTTTGGTCAAAATTCGTCCCAACACACAATACCATGACCTTCTCTTCTTTCATCTACCAACTTCATACCCTATTGAATGTAGTGTAGGATGACAGTGTCATTTGGATCTGGGTAAACTATGGAACCCATTATTTTCTTGCTAAGAAGTTTAAAAATTTGTGATCTTCTCGAATCTACATGCTGGCCAAACCCAATAACCTCCATATGACCATAAGTTCATTCACTTGGGCTTCTTTCCACCGCTACTGCCACCTGGCTGGAGAGGGGAACCAAGTTGTTATTGTCTAGTGCAATTTGTTGGAAATTTTAAAAATAAAATGTAGAAACACATATTGAATAACAACTATGATCAACAAACAACACTACATGGAAAACTACTTCACATTACTAAGAGAAATTGCTACAAATGAACACACAAAACTATTGCAAACAATGATGTAAATTGGAATTCAAATTTCGTTTTCATTAACATAGACACAAAATTACATAATAGGAAGTCCTCCCTTCCATGTAAGTAGGGAGGCTGCGTAATGTTCAACACTCCTCTCACATAGTCAAACCCGACACGACACTCTCCAACCAAAAGATAGGCTCTCCACTCTCGTACAAAAACCCCTAACCCTGAACCTAAGAGGAAATATTTTAATATTTTCATGAAAATGTCTATAATTGCCTTTCCCTCTACATTTTAGGGAATTTCACTTTCATTTCATTTCTTTGACATTCACTAATATAGTTTACAATTAATTTTGATAATCAACCCAAGTTTACACTTGGGCTCCAACATGTGGGGATATGGAACTAGTGGATCCTTTTCTATCAAGGAGGGATATGGATTAGTAGTTGGCTTTCAAGACCATCCTAGAGTTGACATCTGGAAAACCATTTGGAAAAGGAGTTTGTGACCAAAAGCTTCCATATTTTTATGGTTTCTTGTCTAATAAAAAGCATTGATAGGGATAGCTTGAAAAAGCATAATTATTCAGGCCCATCTAAATGCTATTTATGTCTCTCCTAAGCAAAGGACATTGATGGAATATTCAATATTTCCCTATACTAGCCATCTATGGAGATCCTTAGAGACTAGTATGTACCATTCAGATTAAGACCCTAATAGTATCACTCTAACTATTGAGTATTGAAGATTCTAAATATTTCACAATCCCATCCTAAATAGAATATTGATCCTACTTCCTAGTTTCCTTCTTCCGGACTTGGAAATAATGCTTACATTAGCAAACAAGTAAGATTGGGTTGTTGGTTGTTGGAGTTTTGTTGAGAAATTTCTCAATAATATTCTCCTTGTTTGGAATCTGTTGGATCTCATGAGCACTATTTTTGTGGCTTGTAATTTTTTTTTGAAAGTAATATACGAATTGTTTTGAGTGAATTTGTCCACAATGTTTGCTCTTCTAATTTCTTGGTTGGTACCAGAGCATATTTGAGCCTAACTCCTCTAGGGAGGTGTTGTGGCTAGCAAAAACCCCCCTTCTTATTTAGTGTTATTCCTAAATTAGTGGGGACCCTTAGTCAAAAAATCTAAAAAATCAAAGTAGTGTTTAAATTTCTTTCTTTAATAAAATTACCATCATAAGCTTAGGAAACCTCCCTTTGAAAATCTAAAAATCCAAGCTTTATGATAAGGTAAGCTAAAATCTTTCCTTAGGAACATCGCATCGCAAAAAGATAGCAGGATGCCTCCTTACAAGCCGAAGTTCCAATATTGCAAGATCGCGATACACGATAATATCGCATCGCAAATACAACTTACATGAAACACTTTAAAATTTTCCGATATGCGATGATGCCGATCGCAAGATCGCATTTCGTAGAAAATAGGTTAACAAAGATTGTCATACATAACATTCCTGCGATATGCAATTTCGCGATTTTGCGATACAACGATAATGCGATAAAGCGATAATGCGATAAAGCGATAATGCGACGTCATGATCGATCAACTTTACGATGTTATGATTTTGCGATGTTGTGATTTTGTGATTCTGTGATTTTGCGATGTTGCGATGTTGCGATTTGTGATGTTGTGAAGAAAATCGCTTCATCGCTTCATCGCATATCTTTCGGGCTCATTATTCAAGAAAAGTATTTTCCCTAAGCTGACACCTAGTTATGCGATTTAATGCTAATAAATGAGCGAGTTGCCAGTTATAAAGGAATATGGGTTCGTGCTTATCAAAAGAATCATTTCACGTAAGGTGGTATACTTGATGTGTCTGCGGCATTTAAAACTTTCCCATCACCATTCTTTGTCATTCATTTTCACTTCACTTGTGAATTGCAGGAATGGAGGACAAAGGCCAATACAAAGCAATACGCAGGATAAAATGGGAAAGAAAAGCAAAGCTTCGAGCTCTGAAGAAAAGGAGATGGCGCCCTTGTATACAGACACAACCTGTAACAGAGACACGGGAATAGCTACGTGGGAAGGCATGTATAATATGATCGAAGAGGAGAATCCCAGAGTAATGGAAGTTACTGCTACCACAGGCTCAATTGGTTCTTCTGAAGCATCCCTTACAGAGCTAGCTTGCTCATTCTTACACCGGATAGCAGCAAGACCCAAAATTCTCCTATACAAGGACATGGTGAAGTGGATACTGGATAGTGTTGATATCAGAATGAACAGTTTAAGACTCAAGGTCAAGACCTTATAGAATCATTATTTTTTACAAGGTTTGAGCTTTATATCTGCTAGAAGGAAAAGACAAAAAAGGAAAAAAACGCATCAAGGAAACCCGGATCAAGAAATGGAGGCAGTTTCTGATGCGCGATTAGCAATCGCTAAGAAAAATTTCTAGAAAAGGAAAGCTGCTAGTTTCCCAGTCACCTGCAAGCCCCGAAAATCACAAGAAAGTAATGATACAGACAGATTGGAAGCAGAAGGCTCAAGAAAAGGCAAAAGCAATCCAAGGGTTAACCAAGTTGAACTGGGATTATTACTGGGCATACTTGGTAAAGCCACATAGCCAGTGGATGACTGTTAAGTGTATATCAATTCGGCCGAAAAAATGGAGTTGTCGATTCTGTTTTCTCAGCTCACCTAAAAGTGGAAGTCAGCCATCCGACTCTTCTCAAACAGATGATGCATGTGTGCGATTTTAAGGACCAAATACAGAAGTAGTTTAATTTTAGATTCAATTTTAGCTTTAATTTTGTTTTATTTTCCTAAAAAGAGGACGGTCATTTAAACCGCATCCAATATTTTTGTAATAATTTATTTTTAGAATTAGTTAGTAGTATTTAAACCCTTCTCATGCATTTAGAGAAGGGTCCTGAAATTTATCAAAAACTTATCCCCAAAACATGCACTTCTGTACCCTTTGAGGAAGTTTTGATAAATGAATGGAACAGGATTTATTGATGTTTGCATTTGATATCTGCTACTGATGTTGCACTTTTGTACTCTTAGTGGATATTTGATCAAGGAGAGATAAATCGTTATCACTTGAAGCTCGTGAGTAGGACTAGTTATAAATGGTATTTCTATCTCTTAACTATTTCTGCCTATGTGTTAGAGTGATTTCCAGTTCAGTTATTTATATATTAATGTATGAATGCCTGAGTTATCATTTGGCACTTTTGTACGGTGATAGCTATTTATTTATGCTTAGTGTATGAATAGCTCATTATGCGATATGTTTTTCACAACTATTTCGTCTAACTTTTTATACGAAGTGGTTCATCTTTATTGAATTCTTTTCTCATGGCAGCTAAATGATCTTTATTACCAGTTGTTGTTTGAAATCATTTTAGATTGCATAGAAGAAAGATTACGCGTCGCGTTAGTGTAGATTTACATATTTCTTCCATTAGAATATAATTTCCATATTTTTAGATTAGAATTAGAGTAGAAGTATTCCATTTAGAAACTGTTAGAAATAGAAATATTCATCTTTCTCACACACACACTGAAATTGGGAAATTGGTCTCATATCCCCAGTTGGACCCGCTATACCAAACGGAAAAGGAGCTGCCAACCAAGGTCCGGATCGGGCGGGTATCCCCCTTGTTGTAGACCCGATTTTCGGGGCTTCAACATATTTGGCGCTAGAAGGAGGGCCCCGAACTGTGAATGGCAAGCAAATCTAAATCTAAATACCATTCTGAGAGTAAATCACCCTCACCATCTCCTTCGACTTCTCCATTATCTTTAAATCCAGAGTCAGAAGTCGCTGGATCAATAGCCGCTGCTACAAACCTTGACATTTCAGAACAATCTACTATTGAACCTCTTGAAGTTGAATCTTTGATTCACAAACTCCAACGATTTTCAATATCTCCTGAAAAATCTGATAAATCTCAAGGCGGCGTGACTTCGTAATATAATCCTGCTCATCCTCTCACCAGGTTAAAGAGCGAAAAGTTTGGTGTTCAGCCAACCGAATTACCTCTACCTACTAGGAAGAGAGCAAGGAAGTCTCCTAAAGGATCCGATAGTGAGACTCTTTCATCATCATCATCCATCTCAACCTCTTCACTGCAAAGTCAACCATCCACTCCTCCACTTCAGATCATCGTCCATCGGCCTATTGCAACTTCCTCAACTCCTTCTCAAACATCTGGAGTCATAATATCCTCATCTTCTCAACCACAGGGATCATCTTCCACACTTTCCTCTGTTAGTAGTTCAGCAATGGCCCAAACTCCATGGAATAACCCAGGGGCAGTCATAATGCCTGCACCCTTGAGTTAGATACCAGCCCATCCTGAAAAATGGCTGCCTAAGTTTAATCCTGAGGCAGGCATGCTAGCAGAAGAACATATAAATAACTTTATGTTGTCCATAAATCTCAATGGAGTTGTTAATGAAGATGTTGTTCTTCGAATTTTTCCTTATACTCTGCAAGGAACAACTGGATCATGGTATTTCTCATTACCATCTGGATCTATTACTAGTTGGGAAATCTTCCAAGAACAATTTCTGACCAAGTTTGGTGATGACAGGTCTATAGCGACAATGATCAATGACTTGTCTAACCTTAGGGCCGAGTCAAAAGAACCTATCAAAGATTTCAATTTATGTTTCAATAAAATTTTAAACAAAATTCCTACTGCGTCTCAGCCTAGTGAAGAAGTGCGAAGTGAATGGTACATTACTGCTTTACCATCAAACTTAGAAATCTTTGTTGATAGGGCTAACAAAACAAAATTAGTTGAAAACATGAAGGAATCAATAACAGTAGAGAAACGTATTACAGCCTTAGAAAAGAAAAACGTGATGGAAGAACGAAAATCTAAGAAGGTCTCCTTCAAGGAAGATCCCAAGAAAAAAAAACCGAAAGATCCATTTGATTTAGAAGGATTACAAAAAGTTTTGAAGACCATGTATAACGAAATGGTCGATATTAAGAAACAAGTAGCAGAAACTTCTTCTAAAAAGCCATACAGGCCTTTTAAAAGAAATCCTTCAACTAATTCAAAACCCCCTAATGCTATTTCAAATGCTGAAACAGAAGAAGAAGAAGAGGAAAACACCACTGAAGAGCATATCGATGAAGAAGAAGTTGTAGAGTTACAAGGTATGTGGGATTTCATCCTCCCAAATGAAGAGGATCAGGAGGCATTCCCGGTTAGTACTCGTAGCAGAAATCAGCTTGATCCTCCTCAACCTACACCTAAGCCAAAGAGCGCAAGCTCAATGACTAAGGATAAAGTCGCAGCCAAGAAAACATCACCTAAAGCGACTCAAACCAGCCCAGTCCAAACAGACACATCTACTCCATCTAAAATGCTAATCATTTTGGATGAAATGGAGTATAATATCGTAGAAGACATGAAAAAGACTAGGGCCAATATTACTCTTTTTGAATTGAGCAAGTTAAAACACTAGCAGAAAGTACTTTTGAAAGAATTACATGTTGTGCCAGTTGCACCTTTACCAGCTGCTGTAATCTCTCAAGCTTCCCATGATATGGGAATACCTCCAACTAATACGATGAATAAAGTTGATCCAAATGATATCGCATTAATTGGAGGAAGATCGAGATCGCATACTCCCCCATTTCTCCTTACTTATGAAATTTTCAATAAAAATGTGCATAATTGCTTGGTCGATTCTGGAGCTTCATCGAATATTTTACCAAGATCAATTTGCGCAAAATTGAATGTTCAACCACAGAAATCCATTGTACGCATAGTTCATCTTGATCGATCGCAAGTCGAAGTGATTGGCGAGTTAAATCAGGTTACCATAAGGCTGTCATCCAACCCAAAGGTATGTCAAGTTATCAACATTTTAGTTGTTGATATTCCTGAATTTTATGGCTTAATTTTTAGCAGAGATTGGTCAGAAAAACTTCATGGATACTTTTCAACTGACTGGTCACACATGTGGCTCCCTTACAATGGTAAACCCAATTAAATAAAAGTTGAACGCGAGTGACATCAGAAATACATAGTAACAGAACTCGAGGGAGAAAATGAACCAGTAGCATATAATTCTAACATCATTGGCAACTATTCAGTAGATTATTTCTTAGGAAATTTTAGTGCTCATTCTTCACCTTACTTAGAACATTTTGTTTTATCTCAAGTAGAAATTTTCTCTCGAACAGATAGTTCTAAATGCATTAATTTTATAGATAGTCCTGTAAATAAATCTTTGTTTTGGAAACTATTTTTTGATGGTTCTAAGTCTAACGAAGGAGCAGGAGCAGGATGCGTATTAGTAAGCCCAGAGGGAGATAAGACCATGCTAACTTGCAAACTAGAATTTGAGTGCACCAACAATACCACAGAATACGAAGCTCTAGTCCAAGGGTTATATAAAGCAATCGGACTAAACGTCAAATATCTGCAAGTTTTCGGAGATTCTGAAATTGTAATAAGACAGGTACGTAATACTATACACTGTTTATCAGGTCATTTAAAGCATTACCAATATTTAGTTCAAGATCTGACTGAAAATTTTATAACATTTAATATTTCATCAATTCCCAAACTCCAAAATGCTAGCGCAGACCTCTTAACCAATGTAGCTTCCAAGCTCATTCCTTTAGAAGATTTTAGCCCTGACCTATTTTCAGTTGAGTTAATTTTTAGACCATCTATTCCTGATAACATCACCAATTGGAGGATTTTCAACGACGATCCTTATATCGTGAGTTTCCTCACATCTGAAGGATCCTACACCAATCAAATAATTGATGAAGACCAACATGACCAACAATTGCAACATGATAGTACTAACAATGCTATACCTAAATCAATAGTCAAATTAGAAGACCTTTATGATTTGAAAGATCGATTCAAAAGACCTACCAATTCAAAACTCCAAAGTTCAACTTTGAATTATGAATTAATAAATCTAGGAACTGATGCTAAACCACAGAACATCAACCTAGGCCTTGGCCTAGCCCCTAAAGAGAAATTAGCATATGTTCATCTCTTGAAACAATACAAAAGTGTTTTTTCTTGGAATTACGATGAACTCAAAACATACGACACCTCCATCATCCAGCATACTATCCCAATGATTGATAATGAAAAACCTGTCTAGAAAAAGTTGAGAAAGATCCATCCAAATTTAGAAAATCAGATTAAAACTGAACTCAATAAGTTATTGAAAGCCAAAAGAATCTTTCCCATTAGACATTCTAAATGGGTCTCCAATATGGTACCTGTTAGAAAGAAAAACGGAGATATCAGAATCTGCATTGACTTTCGAAACCTTAACAAGGCCTGCCAAAAGGGTAATTTTCCTTTACCTCCCATGGAACAAATACTGCAGGCAGTTGTGGGCTCAGAATTAATGTCATTCTTGGATGGATTCTCAGGATACAACCAAGTGCTGGTACACCCTGACGATCAATTGAAAACAACATTCAGAACTAAATGGGGCACATACGCATATCAAAAGATGCCATTTGGTTTGATTAACGCGGGTGCCACATTTCAGAGAGCCATGGACATTGCATTCAAAGGGTTATTTAATAAGTCAGTGGTAATCTATTTGGATGACATTATTGTTTATTCCAAGAAATGAAACAACCATCTCAGGGATTTAAAACAAATCTTCCAACGTTGTTTAAGGTATCGAATTTCTCTTAACCCGAAAAAATCTTTTTTCGCATTGAGTGAAGGAAAACTTCTAGGATTCATAGTGTCAAAATCTGGAATTCACATTGATCCTGACAGAATCAAAGAAATTTCCACAGTACCCCTATCTCACAACAAGAAAGCCATGCAATCTTTCCTTGGCCAGATCAACTTTGTAAAGAGATTTGCTCCAAACTTTTCAAGAATTGTGTCTCTTTTACAAGCCATGATTAAAAGGAACGCAAACTTTAAATGGGGCCAAGATGAACATGAGGCTTTCAATCTGATCAAACAAGCCATTATCAATGCTCCATCGTTAGCAACTCCAAATTTTTCTAATCCTTTTATTTTGTACACTTTTGCCTCAGATAGATCATATGCTGCGATACTCACTCAAGAAAACCAAGAAAAGGCGGAAGCCCCAATTGCTTTTTTCAGTTCCAATTTACAAGGTGCTGAATTGAATTATTCAGATGTAGAAAAACAAGCTTATGCTGTTTTTAAAGCAATTAAATATTTTAGACCTTTTTTACTCAAAACACATACCAAGATCATAGTACTGTTTCCAGCGGTAAGAAATCTTCTAGTACAGAAGGATGTGGGTGAGAAAAGGGCCAATTGGGTTACTGCCTTACAGGAATATGATGTTGAAATCAAACCGGCAAGTATTGTAAAAGGCCAAGGCTTTTGCAAAATGCTAGCAAGATCATCGCTAACACCCGAAAATCCATCTGAAGAGGTACAAGTGTACGAGGTAAGCCTAAACGATGCTGAGTCATTATACGCTGATATTATTTATTATTTAAAGACTGGATATTCTCCTCCAAATCTTGATCATACCAAGAAAAGAGCCCTGAGGTTAAAAGCTAAACAATATCAACTTGTAAATGACGTTCTTTTCAGAATAAATTATGATTCTATTCTACTTAGATGTCTTGAGAAAGCTGAAGCTGAAAAAGTCTTGCAGGAACTCCACGATGGGCCAGTAGGTGGACACTACGCTGGAGATGCAACTGCTCATAAAATCTTACGCGCAGGCTATTACTGGCCCACATTATTCAAAGACGCACATAACTACGTAAGGAAATGTCAAGTCTGTCAAACCGCTGCTGGGAGATAAAAGAAACCAGCCTTGTCACTACATCCAGTTACCATTGAACATCCTTTCGATCAGTGGGGATTGGACATAATAGGTGAGATCGTTCCTCACTCTTCTAAACATCATAGGTACATCCTTACAGCAACAGATTACTTTACCAAATGGGTAGAAGCAGCTCCACTCAAGATAGCTAACGCTGAAAACATCATTGAATTCATAGATCAGTTCATAATCACCAGGTTTGGATTGCCTTCAGCGTTAATGTTTGATAATGATCATACTTTTCTGGAAACACAATGACTGAATTTGCACTCAAGAGAGGTTTCAAACTTAAATATTCTGCCAATTATTATCCACAAGGGAATGGGTTAGCTGAATCTACAAATAAGAACTTAATTAGGATTATCAAGCGAACCATTGACCAAAATCATAAGAATTGGCATAAGTCTTTAATATATGCTTTATGGGTAGACCGAATAATGCAGAAAGCCTCTATCGACACTTCTCCCTTTAATTTAGTTTATGGGAAAGAAGTAGTTCTTCCAACACATCTGGCAATTCCCTCTTTAGCCTTGGTTCAATATATTGATGAAGTACCAACTTCTTCTTTACAACTTAGGCAGTTGGAATTAATTAAATTAGAAGAACAACGAGAATGGGTTAAGGTAAATCACGCTCATCATCAAGCATTGGTGAAAGCCTCTTTTGATTCCAATATGGTATCCAGAAAATATTTTCAGATGGGAGATCTAGTTTTAAAATGGGACAAGGCTCATGAGGAAAAGGGAAAACATACAAAATTTCAAAGAATGTGGCTTGGTCCTTTTCAGATCATAGAAGTCGTAGGTCCGTCTACCTTCATGCTACAAGATTTAACAGGGAGAAGAGATTCTCCACCTGTTAATGTTAAAATTCTCAAGAAATACTTTCCATAGAAGATCAGTCTTCTATTTTTGTAGAGTAGTTGTTTTTCTTTTCATAATAAAACCGGTTGTAAATGGTTACAATAGGCATTTACGAAAAAAACACCAATTCTCTTTCAAATTTTGATCTTTTGCTTGTATAAATAGCAAATCTTTTGGAGAATTGATCTTTATTATTGAAAGATATAGTTAAAAAAACTCTAGCCTAGATATGATACTAGTTTCAACTTCATAAAATTTGATGAAAACAACCTTTAGTGAGAAATTGTTTTATATCAGTGCAATGAAAGGTATCAATAACAAAATAAAGATTCTTTATAGAACAACTATTTCCAAAAACTCTACTATTGTCATCCAGAGCTATCTTAAGGAAACAATGACTTCCTCCCTACTAAGGAAATCACAACTTTCAGAGGAACAATCCAATGATACACTTTATCTTAAAGAGTGAGAGGTCTCATCACAAGCCGACTTATCATAATCATAGATATTATAACTTGCTGACTTTGCCAATACTGCATACCACAACAGGGCAATGACTCAAGATTGTTGCAATCAAAAGGCAAGGGGTCCCATCATGAGCCAGCTTGTTCAGTAAAGTTATAAATCAAGTGAATGACTGTGTCATGAATTGGCTATCAAACCAAGACATTGCTCTTTAAGAATGAAATGAAAAATCAAAGCAATAAGTGTGGGTGTGGATTCTTCTTTGGGAATCGTAGGTTTCTTTAAGTAGGATACAAGATCATTGCTGGGTAATAGGTAACCCTATCGAGGCTATAAATGCCTGCTGGCAGTAGAGGCTCTACCTACGACAAATGCGCATATTTAAAACTGGTTTACAGAGAAGACTTTGTTTTATCTTTACAAACCAAGTAATCACTGATGTAAATACAAGGACTAGCTTGAGGCAGCAAATAATCAAAGTTAAAAATAGTTGAAACAAAATGTCATTGACAGGTTAGAGTATAAAGTACTTTATCTTTCTATAATAAAGTTTAACTTTCTGGAAAATTTTCTGTTTTGGAAGTTTTGAAAATTCAAAAAACAGCAGAGATAATTGGTTCTTCCAAGTGAATCACCAATTTTTGTGGCCAGCAACAACCCCCCTTCTTATTTAGTGTTATTCCTAAATAAGTGGGGACCCTTAGTAAAAAAATCTAAAAAATCAAAGTAGTGTTTAAATTTCTTTCTTTAATAAAATTACCATCATAAGCTTAGGAAACCTCCCTTTGAAAATCTAAAAATCCAAGCTTTATGATAAGGTAAGCTAAAATCTTTCCTTAGGAAAATCGCATCGCAAAAAGATAGCGGGATGCCTCCTTACAAGCCGAAGTTCTAATATTGCGAGATCGCGATAAGCGATAATATCACATCACAAATACAACTTACATGAAACACTTTAAAATTTGTTGGTATGCGATGATGTTGATCGCAAGATCGCATTTCACAGAAAATAGGTTAACAAAGATTGTCATACATAACATTCCTGCGGTCTGCGATTTCGTGATACAATGATAAAGCGATAATGCGACGTCATGAGCGATCAACTTTGCGATGTTATGATTTTGCGATTCTACGATTTTGCGATTCTGCGATTTTGCGATGTTGCGATCTGCGATGTTGTGAAGAAAATCGCAAAATCGCTTCATCGCATATCTTTCGGGCGCATTATTCAAGAAAAGTATTTTCCCTAAGCTGACACCTGGTTATGCGCTTTAATGGTAATAAATGAGCTAGTTGCCAGTTATAATGGAATATGGGTTCGTGCTTATCGAAAGAATCATTTCATGTAAGGTGGTATACTTGATGTGTCTGCGGCATTTAAAACTTTCCCATCACCCTTCTTTGTCATTCATTTTCACTTCACTTGTGAATTGTAGGAACGGAGGATAGAGGCCAATACAAAGAAATATGCAGGATAAAATGGGAAAGAAAAGCAAAGATCCAAGCTTTGAAGAAAAGGAGATGGTGCCCTTGTATACAGACACGACCTGTAACAGAGACGCGGGAATAGCTATGTGGGAAGGCATGTATAATTTGCTCGAAGAGGAAAATCCCACAGTAATGGAAGTTACTACTACTGCGGGCTCAAATGGTTCTTCTGAAGCATCCCTTACAGAGCTAGCTTGCTCATTCTTACACCGGATAGCAGCAAGACCCAAAATTCTCCTATACATAAACATGGTGAAGTGGATACTGGACAGTGTTGATATCAAAATGAACAGTTTAAGACTCAAGGTCAAGAGCTTATGGAATCATTATTTTTTACAAGGTTTGATCTTTATATCTGTTGGAAGGAAAAGGCACAAAAGGCAAAAAATGCATCAAGGAAACCCGGATCAAGAAACGGAGGCAGTTTCTGATGCGCGATTAATGCCTAGCAATAATCGCACATCGCTGAGAAAAATTTCTAGAAAAGGAAAGCTGCTAGTTTCTCAGTCACCTGCAAGCCCCGAAAATCACAAGAAAGTAACAATACAGACAGATTGGAAGCAGAAGGCTCAAGAAAAGGCAAAAGCAATCCAAGGGTTAACCAAGTTGAACTGGGATTATTACTGGGCATACTTGGTAAAGCCACATAGCCAGTGGATGACTGTTAAGTGTATTATCAATTCGACCGAAAAAATGGCACCAGCTATTGTCGATTCTGTTTTCTCAGCTCAGCTAAAAGCAGAAGTCAGCCAGCCGACTCTTCTCAAATAGATGTTGCATGCGTGCGATTTTAAGGACCAAATACAAAAGTAGTTTAATTTTAGATTCAATTTTAGCTTTAATTTTGTTTTATTTTCCTAAAAAGAGGACGGTCATTTAAACCGCATCCTATATTTTTGTAATAATTTTTTTTTAGAACTAGTTAGTAGTATTTAAACCCTTCTCATGCATTTAGAGAAGGGTCCTGAAATTTATCAAAAACTTATCCCCAGAACATGCACTTCTGTACCCTCTGAGGAGGTTTTGATGAATGAATGGAACAAGATTTATTGATGTTTGCATTTGATATCTGCTACTGATGTTGCAATTTTGTACTCTTAGTGGATATTTGATCAAGGAGAGATAAATCATTATCACTTGAAGCTCATGAGTAGGACTAGTTATAAATGGTATTTCTATCTCTTAACTGTTTCTGCCTGTGTGTTAGAGTGTTTTCCAGTTCAGTTATTTATATATTAATGTATGAATTCCTGAGTTATCATTTGGCACTTTTGTACAATGATAGCTATTTATTTATGCTTAGTGTATGAATAGCTCATTATGCGATATGTTTTTCACAACTGTTTCGTCTAACTTTTTATACGAAGTGGTTCATCTTTATTGAATTCTTTTCTCATGGCAGCTGAATGATATTTATTACCAGTTGTTGTTTGAAATCATTTTAGATCGCATAGAAGAAAGATTACACCCCGGGTTAGTGTAGATTTACATATTTCTGCCATTAGAATATAATTTCTGTATTTTTAGATTAGAATTAGAGTAGAAGTATTCCATTTAGAAACTGCTAGAAACAGAAATATTCATCTTTCTCTCACACACACACTGAAATTTGGAAACTGGTCTCATATCCCTAGTCAGACCCGCTATACCAAACGGAAAAGGAGCTGCCAACCAAGGTCCGGACCGGGTGGGTATCCCCCTTTTTGTAGACCCGATTTTCGGGGCTTCAACAGGAGGGCACACAAATATGTGAAAATTGTGATGCTTGAGCCATTCTAAATAATTAGATTAGAATTATAATAGTGCGATTTAGAGTGTGATATCAGATTTATTTATTTGTAAGATTTCTGTGTATCCCTATGTTTTGCATGGACCTATGTATCTAGGTAGAGCGTTGTTGCCGTGGTTTCCAGGTCTACCTTTACCCACTACAGAGTTTGAATCATTATGTCCACGCTTTGGACTTTGCAGATCGAGGGAGATGCTACCATATATCGAGCTTGTATTGCGACATCCATTTCTGCTAGTATTTGTGAGACGTGCCTAGGAGGGGATAAGTTTGAAGGCCGTTGCAGAGACCTTCATCTAGGACCTACTAAGTTGAGTGAGGAAACGTTCATTAGAGGAATTTTGAGGTCTAAAATGGGCCTCCTAAGAAAAATGTACAACCAAAATAAACTTTATAAGAACAAATAGGATTCAAGATGATGATGTCAACCATGGGGGATGATTCACCATTTTTGGAGTAAAAAAGTAAAAAGATTAAAAAATAATAAAAATACTTTTTCAGCTCATATTTTCAACTTATCTACCTAATATTTTACTCAAATTTCGAGTGGGAGAACTCTTTGGATGAAAATTTTAACTCCTCATCCAAGGAGAACCCATATTTCATACTTTCGATGGACATTGCTAAACGAAAAATGAGAAATACATGAAAAAACATGATTGCAATCATGTTTTCATGTATTTCTCATTTTTCGTGTAGCAGGGTCCATAAAAACTATGGAACATGGGTACTCCTTGGACGAGGAATCAAATTATTCATCCAACGAGTGTCTACACTCAAAATTTGAGTAAACCCATAGGGAGATAAGTTGAAAATTTAGTTTTTTCTTTTTTCCCTCTAAAATTTGATGATGTAATCTAATGTTATTTTATTATTTCCACTATTTTTTATAGTTTCCTTAGGAGGCCCATTTTAGAACTCAAAATTCCCCTAATGGGTGACGTGTCTCAAGAGTCTCAATGCGAAGTTTATGAGGTAGGAAGAATCATTTAACCTCTTGAAAATACCAAGGATGGATGTGGGAAGAATCATTTCAACTCTTGAAAACGATAAATAATGGATAATTCGTCATTTATTTTGTTGGAAATTTGTCTGGGAATGAAAACAAATCTAGATAGAAATGCAACAAACCTAGAATGTCCAATTAGGATCCATGTGGTCAATGAACAAAAGTCAAGAATTTGTGCTCGACATTTTCTTTTTTACCTCCAGCATGGCCCACAGGGCACAAATCCCCAATAATGCAATGTGTCATATATAATTTGAAACTGTGGCTGGCCAGGATATGTCCTTATTCGTGCAAAATTTCTTGGCCTCTTACCTCTTCAGAGAAGCTGATCCGCAATTCATTTTTCTTCGGACACATGGAGATCGAGTCACTCAAGAGACAAGCAGTAGGGCTGGGAAAGTGCTCAAGATTTGAAGCTCTATCGACATTTTGGTAGCGTCTACATATTTTCTCACATAGTATGAAATTGAGGGGAAACACTGTGAGCGCATATGGCGAAAATATTGGATGTTTCATGAAGGTTGTAAATAAATTATTTCAGTTACTTCAAGAATGGGGTTTGCAGTTATGTTGTAGGTATTCACATCATTTTCATGTTTTTATTTTTATCTCTTAAGGGGAAAAATGCGAGATCAAACATATGGCAAAGATGATGGAGGCACAGTTATATTATTATAAAATTATTGGAATAAATTTGAGTGATTATCTCGTTGTGTAGTAAAATTATATTTATTTTCAATTTGAAAATTGAAAGAGAAGAACCAATTATTGAACAGAGGAATATAATTAAATTAGTGGTTCTCTATGTTCTTCAATCTCTAGAGAACCTATCACTAAGTTAATTGTGTGAATCTGTTATATACTAATGGATCTTGTTGTGCCTCGAGCTTCAAGAGAATTAACTACAGGTTATGGTATGAGATCCATGAGTGTAGAAGGGTCAGTTGCATAATTGATTGCTAGATATAGTCGAGTATCGAGATTTTCCTTCCAAAGATCTAGAAGTGTCAATTATACAAAGTTTATCAAATATGGTCAGAGGCAGTTATGTCTTAAATGAGTTGAATGAGAAGCTTGAAGATTGTGGTGGTGAAAAGAGCATTGTCCGAGAGACTTCAGAGTGGGGATAAGTGTCAAGGAAGACTAGTCAGACATATGTGACATGTGAATTGTAATTTTTCATTCTTGTAATAATATTTGTAATGATTTAAATGTAAGCATTAAAAGGGACTTGGAAATAATTCTTACATTAGTAAATATGTAAGATTGGGTTGTTTGTTGTTGGAATTTTGTTGAGAAATTTTCTCAAAAATATTCTCCTTGTTTGGAATCTGTTAGATCTCATGAGCACTATTTATGTGGCTTGTAATTTGTTTTTGAAAGTAATATATGATTTTTTTTGAGTGAATATGTCCACAATATGTTCTCTTCTAATTTATTTGTTTCGGGAACATGGAAAGAGAGAAATGGATGAATCTTTCAAAGTCATTTCATCTCATGATTCTCTTTGGATCATCATTAAAAATAACATTCAAGAGCTAATAGTTACTTAGTGTTGGGCTACGTAGGACTGTCATGATAGTGGAGAGGATTTTTCTATCCTCCAATATTGGAAATTACATCTAGGTCCACCCTCCTGCTCACCCCATGCCTCCAACTCTCCCCCTTTCCCTTCATCTTAAATCCTTGTCCTATTGAATTTTTCAAGTTGAATTTTGATGGAGCTTCCAAATAAATCTAGGTTTTGTAAGATATAGAGGAACCATTAGAGACCATGTTGGAGAACCTCTCTATATCTATTCCAATCCATTGTGAAAAAATAATAATAATGCATATAAAATTAAAGAATTAGAAGAAGGAATCTGGATCACTCAATCCTAGTGATAAACCAAACTTCTTGTGGAAGGGGATTTTTATATGGTAATCCATATGATCTATAAAATTCTTAATGGCACCCCTTGAGCAATATTCCTCGAAGTTGGTGCCTTGAAATAATTTTGGATAGAGTGGTTGTTCTCCTCCTTTCCATTCTAGAAATAATTCCCTCCCATTCCCATAAGATGGGAGAAAAGATAGTTTATAGGTTAGCTAAAGAGGGATGCATCTCTCTGGCTCCATAGATCTCTTCCTCTTTACATTCTCTCCTTGAATCCCCACTAAAACAATATTATAAGGAACTTGTTTAGAAATAATTTCCCTCACCAAATGGGGTGCTTGTAGAGGGACAAGTAGGGGGCACGTTGTCATCCTTCCACTAGTTATTATGGCAGCTAGACGTGTTAGCACATCCCGCCCAAGTCATTAGCACACATTGACTCCACTACATGGTTTATCATGGGATTTAATCACCATTTCATGGTGCTCTTTATTCACTCGATTGTAGACTTAATTATGGGTATCGAATAAGGATTCATTGGATCTTGGGATGCAACGATGAATCATCCTTGACTGGTGAATGATATTGTTGGGCCAATTTTTCCTATGTGTATTAGTTATTTTTAGAAGTCGATGGCTTGCACTCTGATCAACATCACCACCCTGTGCATGGCGAAATTTGATGGGATCTTGCAAGTGTATTCAAATTGTTAATTATGGTATTTGATGGAAGCAACTCACTATATTGCATTGAGTTTTCTCCAAGATTTGTGTTGGTTCATCACTTCATCATTTGTGGGGGATAAATCTTGGCCTTACAATCTCCCAAAGCTCCTTGGGTACCACCCCAACTGGGGAATGATTTTCTTTTAAATTATTACAATTTTAATTAGTTAAAGTATTAGGAAGGTTATTAGTTTTATAAAGAATATTTTGAAATTAAAATTTAATATAAATTTATATAAAATATTTAAAAAATAAATTCAATTAAATTCCCCTCTTAATGATGAGATGGAATCTCAATTGAAATCTTTGTGATCCTCTTCACTTAAATTTAAATCTTATAAATTGACATGTTTACACATGTAATATTCTTTTTTACACCTATAATTTTTATTTTCTAAATTAAAATCGTTTACTTTCTTATAATAATATTTAAATATAATATTTTTAAATATTATTATTATTTTACAGAGTAGCTTATTACTCAATTTACTAATACTTTCAGGAAGAATTTGTAATTTTACAATTTAAGTGCATATTGTCTTCTTCATTATTTATTTTGTTATTGTATTTTAACTATCTAATTATAATATATTAGATATTTAGTTGTAGATGTTATGAATCACGGAGAGATTGAGAGATTAATTTATATAAGGAGGATGTAATAATGTGTATTGACTTTAATTTTTAAATTAGAAAATATGTAATATTTTTTTGGATTGGATTGGTATTTCCTTATATTTTTTTAAAATATTATAATTACAAACGGAAAACTATATAAAATAATAAAATATATATTTTATTAATTATTAAATTTCATATATATATATATAATTTTTAGTCAATATTATAAATTAATTTTATTTTTTTTAAAATTGGTATAGTGATGTAAATTAAATAATTAATAAACATCAATAAATAACAATTTATGATACATATTATAACGATTATTTTATGATACATTTTATAGGATCAAGATTAAAAAAATAAAAAATAAATTATTATAGTTTTATTTTGAATAATTATTAAAAGAATTAGTATAATTAATAATTATTAAAAGAATTAGTATATGAGTTAAACATATATCTATTTTAAAACACATATAACAAAATTCTAAATTATGAATATCTATTCTCATTTTATCATGGAGATTTTTCATTTATATATAAGCTTTATAAATAACACAAGTCCAAAAAACTCTAACTTATTTTATAATGAAAATATTATATATATATATATATATATATATATATATATATATATAAAATTAATTTAAGTTTATAATATTTTTTAATCAAATTAAAAAGTAAAAATAACATAACATAAATTTCAACTCTTTATTCTCATTATATTAAATCGTTATCATTTACATATTAATTATTGATAATTAAAATTTTAAAAAACTTATTCTAAAATAAACATATTTACCTATACAAATATACTAATAAGTTAAAATAAACTAAATAAAAATTATAATTTTAATAAATAATTTATAAAATAAATAACATGGGAGAACCAAGTCTTCCGCACTAGCGGAGCATGTTGAGAAGGCTAAACACCATGTTTGTATTGAAGAAGCCCTGGTCATTGCTAAAGTTGCACAGTTTCATCACCGAAAATTTAGGGAAGCCATTGAGATTGAAAAAAGGCCAAGCAATCTTAATAGAGATGACGGTTGGAAAATCAGTGCTCTCTTCCTAGTCATTTCTTCCCCTACCTTCCCCCTCCATTCATGACTTGCTCTAATTATTATTATTATTATTATTATTTTTTAGTGAAACTTCTAACTAACCTGTTCTCTTTCTCATTAATTCTTATTTGAGGTTGTGCGTCCTCTTTTGGAAATCTACCTCTTGTTCTTTTCTTTATATTTAGGAGATAGTCCTTGTTATGACTAACTAAATGGGTTAACGTTAGCTATGATAAGATAATGATTTTAATTTAATAGTAAGTTTAGGTTCCCTTTAGATAGCTTAACTAATAAAATTTTATATTAATAAGTTACCCAAAATTTAATAATAAGAATAATACTATAGTAATAATAATAATAATATTTAATATTATTAAAATCCATAACATTACTAATTGTTATTATCCCTAGATCTTTTAATATATGTTACATGTTACTTTTTATTATAGTCCCTAGTTTTATTATTTTTAAATCAAATTTGGTTAACATTTTACTTAACTAACCAAAAATTTTAAAGTAATATTCATATTTAACTTTAATGACAAACGTTATAAAAATATATTAATATTAAAAACTAATACATATATTAAATATTCTAATAATATTATTTTAACTAAATAATTTGACTAGTTAAATCTAGTTGTTTCATGGTAGATTATAGCCGTTTGTCCAGTCTAGTCTAGTATAGCCGTTTCCAGTCAAACCTAGCCATTGGAAGTTCTGCTATCCCTATTTAACATGTAGCCATGATCTGATTTTTCAACTTGCTAGTTGGTTCGAAACATGTCGACAAAATTCTTGTGATGTGATTTTTCCAAAAATATTTCTATTAAACTAATATTTTTTTTTGCCTAAGTTAGGCTAATTCTATTACTGAAAAAATATTGTACACTGAGTCCGTAGCCTGTGCATAGCCATGCCTGAGAGTTGGCAAAAAACAACAAAAATAGATTCCGGACTGCCCAAAATGGGAAACCAGTCCAAATCAAAAAACGAGTGCATAGTTAACTTGCTGCCCACGCAGGGGAAACTAGCAATTGCGCATAATTGTTTAGCAGTTTTTCAAAGTTAAACAAAAACCATCCAGGGAATCTGAAACTATCAAATTTTCCTAAACCCCATTAACAAAGCTAGAAAGCATAATTCTAGTAAAAAACCTGAGAAGAAGCATACACGTGGCAAGCATGTGGCGGACCATGTGGCGAACACATGGCAAGCAGAGTGGCTGACTAGGAGCGAGGCGGAGGCGACAGGTGTTCCTCCACAATGAAGCACCTGTACTCCTCCATGTCGACATCTGCCTGGTGGAAAGCCTCCGTGTCGTCAGGTTGCTGCGCCAGTTGTTCTTCCTCAATGAAATAGCTGTAAGGTTCTGCCTCTTCTTCTGCCTTCTGGTCCTGGTCCACCTCCTTCCCTGGTTGTCCCGTTTCCTTCTCAATTTGCCGCATCCTTGCTCCGTGGGTGCTCGTCTGAGCCATGTCCAAAGCTGCTCTGTTGTGGCCACCACCATCAGTGGCCGGCTCCTTAATTGTGCTAGTTTGGCCACCACCTACAACTGTCTATCCCTCAATTGCAAAATCTATCTCATGAAAGCTAATGGAGATAGTGGCAATAATGAGGGGCCTGTTCATGGAAGAATGGAAGGTGAATTGGGCGGTCTGGAGATGCGTTTGAGGATTTGAGGGAGTAGCCCTGGGGGGCAAAGCAGGATTGGATGGACTACCACTGGGAGGTGAGGTAGGGGGCGTCAGATGGTGGCTGTGAGGTTGAGAGCGGCCTCTGCCTCTGCCACTGTGGGTGTTTGGGTAGCCCCCTGTAATTTGCTGGGCCAGAGAGGAGGTGGACTCTGAGACCAGGGAAGGTGGGGGACGAGCCAGGCTTCCTCTGCTTCTACCCCGACGACTGCACATATGATGATGTGTTCTTGTCATGTTGGCTCTAGAAATTTGTGAATTTCTTCCAGAATTGGGCTCAGGGTAATGCAGAGGTTCAGTGAGATTAATAGGCGGCTCTGAGGAGGGATTAGCTGCAGAGGCTGAGTGGAGGACGTAATGGCAGGCCAAGCTATGGGAGAAGTGAATTCCTGGGCCAAATTCAATACAACAAAGGAGATGGCAGCGCCTCCCGGTGGAAGTGCGATGGCTAGGAGCAGCAACAGCTTGAGGGCAGAGGCATTGCAATGGCAGAGGATGATGAATAGGTGCAGTGGTAAGAGTATCGCCGATATTCATTTTCGCGTGGAGCCAAGGTTGATGGTTGTAGTCAGGTTGGAGATGGCGTCCCCTTAATTGCCATTTATGGTTGTTATTAATGTCATGTTTAGACCAGTGTGCCAGATTACGGAGGGCCATGTGGTTTAGCCACATGCCACTCCATTCGGCCGCCACCGCATTATCCCTACTGAGCACCCGCATCCGGGGGAAGTGCTTCCTTGTGCACCAGGTCAGTGCATGCTTGTAATTGAGCTTGGTCATGTAAAATGTTGATTGTTCCAGATTGAAGGACCTGATCATGTTCAACTCCGATGTTTTCCAAAAGATCGGCCACCCTGTTGTTTTCTCTTTTGTTGTGAATGAAAGTGGTAACTCGTCTGTTTTTCATCCATTGCTCTATTAGTTCTAGCCTGGCTACTAGTCTCCAGCTGGTAGCGACTCTTGTAGTTGCGGTTCCCAATTGTATTTGGGTAACCATGTGTATCAGAATTTGGGAGTCCCCTTCTATCATGATAGGATGAAAATTGTGTTGATGCACTAAGTTCATACCTTGCCACAATCCTTCCAGCTCTGCGGAGTTATTCGTGTCCCATCCTATTGAGCCAAAGTATATTAGAAATGGTCGGCCTTCTTGATCTATGAAAATACCACCATGTCCAGCTTTGCTTGTGTTTCCTTTTGAGGCCCCATCAAAATTTAGCTTGATCACATTTGTTGGAGGGGGGTTCCAATGTGATGGCTGCTTGGTGATAATTCTTACTTTGTTGGGGTCGATTTGAACCTATGGGAGCTTTAATTTCTAGTTGTTCCATATACTCTATTCCTGTGCTTGAGTGGGAAAGTCCTCAACACTACACTGTTGGAGAGCTAGGGTTTCTTGAATATTCTGACATAAATTGGTCCAGATGATCTCCAAAGTAGTGCTTTGATTTTTAAATTTTTTTTGTTTCTTTCCTTCCAAATTGTCCAGAAAAGGAAGCCCGGGAGAATTGTCCATAGCGCATTTAGGAGTTTGCTTTTATATTGCGTAGGGGGCCAATTGCAGATGGTGGTTTTGATATCCCCTAGGATTCTGCATGGTCTCTGACATCTGAAGGTGAGTTTTTCCCATAATTGATTAGCCATGTAGCAGGAGTCCATGAGATGTTGAATAGATTCTCCTTGTCTTTGACAATTTGGACAATAAGAGGGTCCCTGGAATCCTCTTTTAATTAAATTATCCCAAGTGAGAATTCGTTGATGATAGAGCAACCAAGTGAAGGTAGAGATTTTGGGCCATATTCCTGTAGTCCAGAGATGAGTCCAAGTCGGATCAAATGGTTCCTGTGTGTGGAGCATGAGGTTATAAGCTTCTTTTGTTGTGTAAGTTCCCCTTGGGGTGTAGCCCCATCTCAAAATATCCTTTCCATTATTATATCTAATTTTCGTGCTAGTAAGTTCTTTGTGTAGATCTGAGTTATAGGCTTCAGTTTCATGCTATATTATCTGTTCAATAGGTTTCCATTGCCTAAAGCCTTGATTGGTACTTTGAGTCCAGTGGTATGCTACATGGTCAGTTTGGTTGATGTTGTTTCCATCCATAGGGGGAAGGATTCCTGCAATTTTTGGTCTCTGTTGCCATGAATCCATCCAAAAACGCGTAGTTTGTCCATCGTGTATCTCCCAGAAGCTGTGTTTTTGTATTAGCTCTCTATGTTGTTTTGTTGCATTCCAGATTAGAGATCTTGTGTCTGTAGTGGTGATTCTGATCAACTCTTCCTACGGATGATTGTTCACATATTTTGCAGTCCATATTTGTGCCCATGGCTTCTGTGGGCTTGAAACCCACTGCCACCATATTCATGCTCCCATTAATGTGTTACTGTGTTGCGGGTCTCACAATCCTAGACCCCCCTACTTTTTTGGTGTGCAAACCGTGTCCCATTTTACTAACGCCCATTTACGGTTTTTCCCTATGGAGCCCCATAAAAAGTTGCGTTGCAAATTTTTGATCTTTTTGAGTGCCCATTTCGGTGCTGCAAGAACTGAGAAGAGATAGAGAGGCATGGATTGTAAAACTACCTTTATCAGAACGAGCCTGCTTGCCATGTTGAGAGTTCTGTAGGTCTAGGATGATAGGCGGCTTTTCGATTTTCTCAATGAGTTGTTGCCAGGATGCATGCTTTAAGGATGAATTTATCAATGGAGCACTCAAATATCTAGATGGAAGTTTAGCTTGAGAGAATCCTATGATTTTGGAGATTATTCTTTGAGTGGTGGGAGGAGTGTGGAAAAACAAAATTTGTGATTTGGCAGTATTAATAGTGGTTTCTGAGGCCCTTGAAAAGGTTTCTAGCAGAGATTTGAAGGTGCGGGCTTCACTGACAGAAGGGTGTCCGAATAACATATTGTCATCAACAAATTGTTGATGCGTTATCGTAGAGGTTCCATGGGCAGAGATGCCTCTAAGGTCGTGAGATTGAACAACACTCTTGATAAGGCGACCCAGACCTTCTGCCATAATAATAAAGAGAAAGGGGGATAAAGGGTCACCTTGACGAATTCCTCTGGATGGGGAGTAGGGTTTGGAGGGGATTCCATTAATTAGGATGGAGTAGAAGGGGGAGGATATGAGATTCATAAGCCATCTAACCCAGGTCGGGCTAAAGCCGAAGGCAGTCAGCATGTGTTTTATATAGGACCAGCTAAGTTTGTTGAAAGCTTTGGAAAGATCGGTTTTAAGAAGCATACCAGCATGTTTGTTGCTCTTTAAGGAACGAATGATTTCATGAGTCAAAACGATGTCGTCCAAGATTTGGTGTCCTTCAACATAGCCAGATTGTTCCGGTGAAATGAGAAGAGGAAGAAGCGGTTTGAGGCGATTGACAATGACTTTCAAAATGATTTTGTATATGACATTGCATAGAGCTGATCTTATAATAACCCTATGAGTGACCTCAGTTTGAAAATTTATTAAACAAAAGGTATTACAGACTCATGTGCTCGTGTGTGTGTTCTGTGTTATTTAACAACGGATCGATCATATTGCCAATACACAGAAAATAAGTGGAAAGACAACAGAGAAACATAGTAAGCAACACAAAGACACAAGAATTTTTTAATAAGGAGTTCACCCTATTCTCGAGGGTTACATCTCCGGTCCAGCTTTCAATGGTGGCCTTGTTTTATTGTGTCTTTAAGCAGAGAAATTTCAAAATATAGGGACTCAACCCGAGTTCTCCTGAAGCAGGTTTGCTTGGCTGGTTGGTTCTTGGATTCCCCAAGCCACTCGGAGTACACAAACTCTTGTTCTTCCTACCAGCTCTGTGACCCTTGGTCTATAGTGGAAAGAGCCAACTGTGATGCTCGATCCAGACATATTTCCCTGTGGGAAGGCTTGAATCTTCAAGCTCTCTGGTGCCCGATGCTGCCTGTGGTCAGCTCGGCCCTCTGTCTCCTCTGCTAGGCTTTACTGCTCTCTGTGTTCACTGTCTCCCTTAGTTGCTTGGACTCCTCTAAATTCGGGTTTCCAATTAACTCTTCTCTTCTCTCTTTTTTTCTTTTCCGCTTGACTGTCTCTGTTCATGGCTTTAGTCATTCGATCCCTATGCCTGTTCAGTTCCTCTCCCACCTGCGACGATTCACCTTCTGCAGTTGTGCTTGGAATTCCTTGTTCGGTGTCAGCACGAACGCTCAGGCAGTGGCCATGTGTCTCCATCTAACTTGTGCCAGCACGCTTCGTCGGTTCGTTTCTTCTACTACGTCGTGTATGCGTTCTTTCTCCACCGTGGCGGTCAAACGGACTCCAAATCTCTTTAGAAATCGGCTTAATCCCCTGTCGATTCCGCTTCCTCCATCGGGCACAATCTCAGCCATCCGATCTGGGCTCCTCCAGATCCAACGTCATACGCACATCGAGCACGGTTGAATTTCTCGACCGATAGCATGCAATCAACGGAGGTTTTTCTCTCACCTCCACTGCCACGTGTCGATCACTGAGTGGGATCGCTCTGCTCTCCTCCAAAACGTCTTACTGTTCAAGGGCGCCCCGACCAATACTGTCGGTTTTCCAGAGCGTGGATCCCGCCTTTGTCCTTTAGCACTTTTTTTTTGTTTCTCTGCCCACGGTTCTCCGAATCCCAACGTGACCGAGTGCTTAAGGCTCTTCCACTTTGGCCCTGTTTGCTAATCGCGCATCAAAATCGCCTCCTTTTCCCGATTCGGGGCTCCCAGGGGCTGCTTTGACCTCCTGCATAGTCTCCATGGGCCTCGGTCAGCGTGATTTGACCGAGGTCCTCGTCGTTCTACGTTGGCGGCCATCGCCACTGGTTCAAGGCATTTTTGATCGCTGTTATGGAACTTTCAAGGATTTGTTCAACTTGATATAGTCAAGGTTCTCGACAGTCTTTTATGGATCCAATTCGGATCACGGCCTTCTCACTGAAAAAGCTTTTGGACCACCCAGATTTAGTTTTCTTCAAGCATCGACTAAGTGAGGAAACTGCTGTCTCACTTGTCCAATCTCAATCCACTTCGTACTACTCGGCTTCGAACCTTTAAGCCCAACCCTGAGGTATTCCACTTGTCCACTGTGCGTCGTCCTTACCTTCCTATCTGGCACTGTATCTTTATGCAACTCATTAAGATATTCAGGTAGCAGGTCGTCAAAAGAAGGTAATTGACTCTGCTCTTCAGGGTCCTCAATCATTGAAGGTTCAAACAACCTCAAACAGTCTGCATTTACGAATGAGTAGATGTGCATGTAAGTTGGCAGCTCAAGGCAGAAGGCATTTTCACCAACCTTCTCAAGTATCGTGAAGGGTCCATACCTGATAGGTTTTAGCTTTTTACCTTCACCTTGCATCCTGTCCTTGCTGATATACAGCCAGACTTGGTCTCCAACTTGAAAACTATGCTCCATCCGATGCTTATCATGCCTAGCCTTATACTTGGTCTGGCTCTTTTCCAGCTGTTCCTATACTACCTGGTGGATCTCCTGGATCTGTTCAATGAACCTAGTTTCCTTGTCCACGTCACTGTGTCTATCAACCATGGTATCTTTACCAAAGAAAAAATCCAAAGGAGACCTCGGTACGAAACCAAAGCAGGTCTCAAAAGGAGATCTCTGTGTAGAAGAGTGTTTGGCTCTATTGTAAGAATGATGCACATAACACAAGTGTTCATCCCAAAGCTTAGGGTGTTTGCTACAATATCCTCTCAGTAACTGGATCACCGTCCTGTTAACTACTTTTGTCTGGCCATCTGTTTGTGGATGAAAAGCTGTGCTTTTCTTCAACTTGGTGTCCATTAGTTCCCACAGACTTGACCAAAAATTCCCCACAAATCGGGTGTCTCGATCAGATACAATAGAAGTGGGTAATCCGAAATGAACCCATACATGTTCAAAGAATAATTTTGCAGTTTGTTCAGCCGTAATCTGTTTACTACATGGTATCAAAATACACATTTTGCTGAATCTATCCACAACAACATACAGATAATCATGACCTTTCCTAGATTTGGGCAGTCCTCCAACAAAATCCATGGAAATGCTTTCCCAAGGGTGAGAAGGAACTAGTAATGGAGTTTATAAGCCTAGTTTTCTATTGCTGGGCTTGCTTTTTGCACACATACCACACCCCTTTACATATATAGAAACTGTTTCATTCATTTTCGGCCAATAGCAGAACCTTTGCAGCTGTGCAACTATTTTACTTACCCCAAAGTGACCTGATATCAGAGAAGTGTGGGCTTCCCTAATTATCTTTACTCTCTCAGTTTGTGGAATGCAGAGTTCCCCATAATGATATAAGATTTGGTCCTTCACATGATAGTCCAATTCTTCTACTCTTTTGCCTTGACTTAAAGTTGCATATACATCTTGAAAGTCCATGTCCTGAGCATACTGTTCTATGTAGCTTTCATGCAGCATAGAATTATGCTTAAGTATGGTAGATGTATTTATAATGGGTCTCGATAACATATCTGCAACCTTGTTATGTATGCCCTTTTTATATCTGATGACTAAATGGAATTGTTGTAGAAAACCCATCCATCTGTAATGTCTTGATTGTTGCAACTTAGTTTGGGAGTGTGATATTGAAGTGGCTGATGATCAGTGTGTATTACTGTTTCCTTGCCCATTAAGTAATGTTTCCACTTTTTCACACTCTGAACTAATGCATACAATTCTTTATCACAGGTAGGATAGTTAGCTACTGCAGGATTAAAAATCTCAGAATGATAACATATGGGTTTATCATGTTGTGTCAACAATGCTCCCATGGCATAGTCACTGGCATCAGTTTGGATCTCAAATGGTCTTTGTAGATCTGGCAGTGCTAGTACAGGTGTTTTACTAATCTTTTCTTTCAAGGTGTCGAAGGCTTTCTGCTGTTTGCCTCCCCACTAGAACACCTTGTTCAATCCTGTCAAAGCATGTAAGGGAGCTGCAATTGAGGAAAAATTTGAAATGAACTTCCTCAAATATTGTGTTGCTCCTAAGAAGCTTCTCACTTCTGTAGCAGATTGAGGTTTAGGCTAGTTTACAATGACTGCCACTTTAGAGGGATCTATTTTCAATTTACCTCCCCCTACTATGTGACCCAGATAATTTAGAGAGGTTTCGCCAAATTCAAATTTGGAGATTTTAACATAAATTTTTTCTCTTCTCAAAACATCTAATGTCTGCTTAACATGCTTTAAATGTTCTTCCCACATTTTACTAAAAATCAAAATGTCATCTAGATACACAATAACAAAATCATCAAGAAAAGGTTTGAGTACATCATTCATTAATCTCATGAAAGTAGCAGGAGTATTAGATAGGCCAAAAGGCATAACCAGCCATTCATACAATCCCTGCTTTGTTTTGAAAGTAGTCTTCCATGCATCTTGCTTTGCAACTCTGACCTGATGGTATCCACTGTACAAATCCATCTTGGTGAAATAAACAACTTCCTTCAATTGATCTAAAAGATCATCTATGCGAGGAAGGGGGTAACGATTTTTGATTGTTATCTTATTTAATGATCGGTAGTCAATGCACATTCTCCACGAGCCATCTTTCTTCCTCACCAAGACGATGGGTGACCCACATGGTGATGTGTTAGGCCTGATGAACCCTTTCTTGAGCAACTCCTACACTTGCTTCTTGATTTCAGCATTCTCTAAAGCAAACAACCTGTACATCCCAATGTTAGGCAAAGGAACATCTTGCTGCAAAATAATATCATGTACTATTCCATTTTTGGGTGGTAGACCTTTAGTTTCTTGAAATAAGACATCATACTCTGAAACAATCTTTTCTATATCAGCTTGCTGATCGGCATTACAGCCCCCAAATACATTGGTTTTATCAATTTTTTTTTCCTTTACAACCATTAGTAAGAACTATTTGCATGAATTTATCATTCTTTTCATTTGTCCTGAGTTGATGAGAGTATAGTTATTCTTGAGCTTATGAGCCCTTACAAAGTATTCGATTCCATCTTTAACAAGTAGATACTTGTTCTCAGCTCTATAGAAAATAGCTTTTCTATCATACAAGTAGGGACTTCCTAAAACAATTCCACATATATCTAAAGGAATTACATCTAACTCAACCTCATCTACAAATGCTGACCCAAAAGAAAACTTGAGTTTGCACTGTCTAGTCACTTGTAGTTGTGCTTTATCATTCAACCATCCTAATGTGTATGGATTCTTATGAGGTGTAGTTTCTAATCCCAATTTCTTTACAATTGCTTCAAAAATCAGATTTACTTGTGAGCCACTATCAAACAAAGTATCAATGTTTTGATTTTTGGAAACAACTCGAATATGGAAAAGCTCATGTCTTTTTCTCTCATGTTCTTCATCAATAATAGATTGAGCAGAATTACTAGTAGATGCTTCAGAATTCTTACCTTTTATACTTGTGGTTGCAATGATTGTTTCATCTCCTGAGTCTAACCCCAAATATTTCTGAATAGCTGCAACAGTCTTCTTCTTCTTGCCCTCAGATTTCTTAGGTCTCAGCTCTGGATGCAGAATCCAACAATGCTCATCATCATGCCCCTCCTTTTTACAGCGAGTGCATGAAGCTTTGCCTTTTTGTGCAGTGTTAGCCGTCCTTGCTTTCCACTTCTGCTTCCTTTTCTCCTCGCTCTTGCTTACAATGGGTTGGGATGGTCCCCCAACTTCTGGATTTCCATTCTTTCCTCTGGCTTCTAGATGAGTAGCTTGTACAGATACCTCATCTATAGTAGTGGGATTAAACATGAGGATGGTATGACTCATGTAGCTGTGTAGACCACCAATGTACTTCAAAAGAGTCTCTGGTGAGTCTAATGAGATACCCAACATCAATGCTCTCTTTCTAAACTCTTGAGTATACCCTTGTACACTTTTCCCTTTCAACTGCCGAAGAGTTTGCCAACTCATCATGGCTTGTTGCATGTAGGCCAATGGATAGAACTGCTTTTTTATTGCAGCAACAAATTCACTCCAGACAGAGATGGTCTTACCATGCTTCTTCATATCATCTTGGGTTCTGCCTTCCCACCAAACCAAGGCAGTGCCTCCTAGGCGTAGGCTTGCCAGCTGAATCTTACTCTTGTCTGAGTCTATGTTTTGTACCCTGCAATACACATCAATTTATCTTATCCAATTGTCCAACTTTTCAGCATTTAGCTCTCCATCATATATAGGCAAATCAAATTTAACATCTAACTTAATCAAAGATGCTTTCTTATCATGCACAGGGCTATTAGGAGGTGTGAGAAAGCTTTACTATTTCCCCTTTCCTTTAGAGTGGTCATGGAAATTAGACTCATATTTTTCTTTATCTTGTTTAGAGGCTGATGAATCTTCATCCCTATGCTTTCTAAAGTCCCTATAAATTTCTTCTACCATAGACTTTATAGCTAGGAAACGTTCTATGAATTGAGGGTTTGGCCCTATAAAACCTTCCTTTGACATTGTCTTCCGAGAATAGACTCTCCCAATTTCAGGATTAGTTTCCACCAACTCTCCTTCTCCTAATTTGAGCTTTGATCTAGTGAGCATTCACAGCTAAACCAACACAATCTTGTCTAACCTTATGGCCTAGAGCTCTGATACCACTTGATCTGAAAATCACCCTATGAGTGACCTCAATTTGAAAATTTATTAAACAAAAGGTATTACAGACTCATGTGCTGGTGTGTGTGTTCTGTGTTATTGAACAACGGATCGATCAGATTGCCAATACACAGAAAATAAGTGGAAAGACAGCAGAGAAACACAGTAAGCAACACAAAGACATAAGAATTTTTAATAAGGAGTTCACCCTATTCTCGAGGGCTACATCTCTGGTCCAGCTCTCAGTGGTGGCCTTGCTTTATTGTGTCTTTAAGCGGAGAAATTACAAAATACAGGGACTCAATGCGAGTTCTCCTGAAGCAGGTTTGCTTGGCAGGGTGGTTCTTGGATTCCCTAAGCCACTCGGAGTACACAGACTCTTATTCTTCCTACCAGCTCTGTGACCCTTGGTCTAAAGTGGAAAGAGCCAACTGTGATGCTCGATCCGAACAGATTGCCCTATGGGAAGGCTTGAATCTTCAAGCTCTCTGGTGCTTGATACCGCCTATGGTTAGCTCAGCCCTCTGTCTCCTCTGCTCCGCTTTATTGCTCTCTGTGTTCATTGTCTCCCTTAGTTGCTTGGACTCCTCTCAATTCGGGTTTCCAATTAACTCTTCTCTTCTCTCTTTTTTTCTTTTCCGCTCGACTGTCTCTGTTCATGGCTTTAGTCATTCGATCCCTATGCCTGTTCGGTTCCTCTCCCACTGATCCGGATTTAAGCAGGAACGCAATAAATTACAGAGATAACCATAAACACAGAGATGCGATAACCATAAAGACAGATATGCAGCGGAAATAATACTTCATTTCATTAATGGAAAATACTGAAATATGCTTACAACCAGAAATGGAAATAAACCAGCTAGGGCGATGGTAGCTTATCTCTGAGAAGAGATGTGCGGCTACATGCCTCTGAACTGTTCCGAACTGTGTTACAATGAGGCTCGAAGGCCTATTTATTGTTGAGAAACAATGGAAAACCCTTCACATCCCGAAACCTAACCCGAGAAGACGAAACGCCAACTTGTGGGCCCAGTTTGGGTAAATTGGTACATCAATTTCCCGGGGTCGTAACTTTGGCATACGATCTCCGTTTGATGCGCACGATAGCTCGTTAGAAAGATCTATCCGAGTACTAACACGTTGGGAGGCAACATCGGTCCATGGACCCATGTTGCCCCAGATTCCCAAAAAAACGTCGTTTAGGGCCTCAAAACGGCTCCGGAAGTTCAGGACCCGAAAAACTGCTAAAAATAGTAAACTGTGCTACAATTTAGGAAACTGAAAAGACTGAAAGAGACAGTTGTGGGGGGTCCAAATGGGTTGGTGGGTGGCCACCAACATCCACCTGGATCATTCCTCCCCCCTTAGGAAGCAATGGTCCCCATTGCGTTGAGTTCCTCCCTGAGATGAGGAAGCTTCTGCTGAGTTGGTTCTCTGGTGAGCTGTTCTGCAATCTCTGATGTGTCGAGAAATGGCGGAAATCATGGTCGACGATGGTCCACATTGAATACTAGGTGCAAGCGAAGGAATGGAGGAATGTTGTGCTTCAAATCATTGTTTCCCACAGCCTTGGTACTGTTGTAAGGACCATGTCGGAGTGGTCTGAGCTTCTGATGGGTTCTGGTAAGGCGTTCTCTCTGTCGATGCAACCAGACTTTGTTGCCCACCTGAAACTTGTGTGGTACCCCTGTGGGTGAGGAGAAGTTGTTCCTGTGTTTTGTCATGACCGTATCCTTTTGCTGCTGCTGCTGCGTGGAGGAACCCTTTGCAGGGGTCATGGAGGTAGCAACGATCTTCCCCTTACTTTGGGAGTGAACTAGACAGATAAATTTCCTGGTCTGTGAGATGAGCTTGCTGCCTTTCTTAGCAGTGATCAAAGATGTGGCGGTAGGTGGGGCTACCTCTGGTATCCTGTATAATGAATTACTCAAAGAAATAATGACAGCACGAGGCCTTGACTCATACACAGCATGTCGCCTCCACAAGTATGGCTGGCCTAATAATACATCACAAACATCCAGAGGTGTAACATCACATAATACCTCGTCGGTGAAGGGCTTGATGTTGTAGGGAAGGCGGCACTGCTGGCGAACTTTGAGATCTCGTCCTTCATGAAGCCACCCAATACTGTATGGCTGCGGGTGTGGTGTAGTCGGTAGGCCCAACCGCTTCACGACCTCTGCTGAAACCAGGTTCTTTTGGCTACCACTGTCAACAATGAATCGCAGTGGTGAACCCTTCACCCACATCTGTGAGTGGAAAAGACGCTCCCCTTCCTCTGGATTTTCGGGCTCATCTTTTTGGATCTTGGCGGTGGCAACAGTGGCGCTGGGATCCGCATCAATGATCTGCTTCCCTTTGCCATTACCCTTGTTGGGTTCTGGCTCAGGGTCGGAACATGCATCTGATTCGGAAGCCTTCAACTCAGCCACCAGCGACTGCTTGGTCCGACACTCACTTGTGTTATGAGTGGGACTTTTGTGGAACTCACACCACTTTCCTGTGTCCTTCTTTGGCTTCGTGGTGTTGTTCTTTTCTTGCGGCTTCGACGGGTTGTCTTGGGTCACCCCGCCTTGGCTTTGTCCTTTGGGCTTCGGATTTGCAGATCCAAAGTCTCGCTTCTTTTGTTTGAACTTTTGCTCGATTTTGACAGCGTATCGGTATGCTGTGCCGAGTGAGGAGATGTTCAAGAACACCATCTCTTTCTGGATGTATCTGTGCAGGCAGCCACGGTATTTGAGTACTAGATGCAGCTCAGAATCTTTGATACCCAACTGTGTGCGAAGGGTATGAAAAATGTTTGTGAACTCCGACATATCTTGGTCTCGTCCCTGCCGCAGTGTGGTCCATTTGATGTATTTGTCCTCATAGGTTCCGACAGGGTAGTACTGCTCCTTGATGGCATCCCGGAAGTCATTCCAAGTGGGTGCGGCTGAAAATAGTGAGCCTGTACTTTCATCCTTCTGCTCGCAGTAGGTTTCCCACCAGTCCTTGACGTGGGGGGCTGCTTTGAGAAGAGCGAAAACAATCTTTTCCCGACTTGAAAATTCGTGAACAGAAAAATACCCATCTAGCAGATTTAACCATTTATCTACGGCATCTGTGTCTATTTGACCCTCGAAGATGGGGATTTCAAAATTAACTTGTACCTTAAACGACGTGGCGTTTCCAGAGTCGCTGTTGGAAGTCAATGCGTCACCTCTGGGTAGTCGCTGAAGGATCTGCGCAAAGCTATCCATCATCGCGTTCCTTTGCCGCTCGAGCGCTTCTTCGAGCAAGATTTTGATAGGATCTCCTGCCCCCTCGTCTTTCTTCTCATCCGCCATGGGAGGCCGTCGGGATTTGCGAGGCTGGTCTTGCAAAGGTTCGACCAGTTCAAGCCCTAACTCCTTATATCCCGACCTCGTTGGGGAAATGCAAAGAAAAACAAAGAAAAAGCAGACCGCTCTGATACCACTGATCCGGATTTAAACAGGAACGCAATAAATTACAGAGATAACCATAAACACAGAGATGCGATAACCATAAAGACAGATATGCAGCGGAAATAATACTTCATTTCATTAATGGAAAATACTGAAATATGCTTACAACCAGAAATGGAAATAAACCAGCTAGGGCGATGGTAGCTTATCTCTGAGAAGAGATGTGCGGCTACATGCCTCTGAACTATTCCGAACTGTGTTACAATGAGGCTCGAAGGCCTATTTATTGTTGAGAAACAATGGAAAACCCTTCACATCTCGAAACCTAACCCGAGAAGACGAAACGCCAAATTGTGGGCCCCGTTTGGGTAAATTGGTACATCAATTTCACGGGGTCGTAACTTTGGCATACGATCTCCGTTTGATGCGCACGATAGCTCATTAGAAAGATCTATCCGAGTATTAACACTTTGGGAGGCAAAAAAACGTCGTTTAGGGCCTCAAAATGGCTCCGGAAGTTCAGGACCCGAAAAATTGCTAAAAATAGTAAACTGTGCTATAATTTAGGAAACTGAAAAGACTGAAAGAGACAGTTGTGGGGGGTCCAAATGGGTTGGTGGGTGGCCACCAACATCCACCTGGATCACCCGCCTGCGGTGATTCGCCTTCTGCAGCTGTGCTTGGAATTCCTTGTTCGGTGTCAACATGAACGCTCAGGAAGTGGCCACGTGTCTCCATCTAATTGGTGCCAGCACGCTCCGTTGGTTCGTTTCTTCCGCTACGTCGAGTATGCGTTCTTTCTCCACCGTGGCAGTCAAACGGACTCCAAATATCTTTAGAACTCAGCTTAATCCCCTATTGATTCGGCTTCCTCCATCGGGCGTAATCTCAGCTGTCCGATCTGGGCTCCTCCAGATCCAACGTCATATGCACTTCGAGCGCGGTTGACTTGCTCCACTGATAGCGCGCGATCAACGACGGTTTTTATCTCACCTCCGCTACCACGCATCGATTGCTGAGTGGGATCGCTCCGCTCTCCTCCAAAACCTCTTACCATTCAAGGGTGCCCCGATCAATACCGCTGGTTTTCTAGAGCGTGGGTCTCGCCTTTGTCCTTTAGGGCTTTTTTTTTTTCTTCGCATGTGGTTCTCCGGCTCCCAACGCAACCGAGTGCTTAAGGCTCTTCCACTTTGGCCCTATTCTCCCAGCGATCACGCATCAACATCGCCTCCTTTTCCCGATCTGGGGCTCCCAGGGGCTGCTTTGACCTCTTACGCAGTCTCCATGGGCCTTGGTCAGCGCGCTTTGACCGAGGTCCTCATTGTTGTATGTCAGTGGCCATTGCCACTGGTTCAAGGCATTTTTGATCACTGTTTTGGAATTTTCAAGGATTTATTCAACTCGATACAGTCAAGGTTCTTGACAGTCTTTTGTGGATCCAATTCGGATCAAGAGCAATGGGCCTGAACTTCTTCGAAGTACTCGGATGAGCTTCTTTGGGGATGAGAGTTATGAATGTCACATTGAGAGAAGGAAGTAGCCAATGCATAGCTCGTGATTCTTCTACCACATTCTAGACTTCCTCTTTGATTAAATCCCAAAAATGATGGTAGAAGTTAGAGGTGAAGCCATCAGGTTCTGGAGCTTTCTCATCTTTCAATTGATCTGGAGCCGCTTCTACTTCCATCAAAGTAACTGGTCGCAGCAAGAGCTGATTGTGCTCCTCTGTTATAATTCTGGGAATATGCTGGAGTATTTCGTTTATTGCAGGTTGTCTATCTGTAGGCGGCTCTTGATGTACTGTTTTGAAGTGATTAGTGAGCTCTTTCTCAATATCTTCCTATTTCTCCATTCTTTCTCCCTATGGATTTTGAATATGCGAGATGGTGTTATTCATTCTTCTTTGGATAGTTGTGCAGTGAAAGAATTTGGTGTGTCTT
This sequence comes from Pinus tabuliformis, assembly GCA_031772625.1. Classification (NCBI taxonomy): domain Eukaryota; kingdom Viridiplantae; phylum Streptophyta; class Pinopsida; order Pinales; family Pinaceae; genus Pinus; species Pinus tabuliformis. The sequence goes on from CM062818.1 coordinate 1,787,075,491, forward strand.
TCCCCTTCTTTTAGCCATTTGATTCTTGACTTTTGTTTCCAGAGCATTTCCTCTTGTTTCCTTCTTTCTTCCAATTGTGTGAGAAGAGCTTGCTCTTGACTTGCTAAGTTCTCGATTCTGCCTCCTATGATGATATTTTGCTGTAGCTCTATCATACTTTGCTCGAGCACTTTTTGATCTTGAAAGATATTACCAAATGTGGTGTGATTCTAGCTCTTGATTTGTCTTTTGATATGCTTCAACCTCTGTTGGAATTTATACATAGTTGAGCCGCCATTGGGAATAAAGCTCTCCCACGCTGATTTGACCATATTTTTGAACTCAGGGTGAGTGAGCCAAAAAGTTTCAAATTTAAATAGTTTCCTGTTTGAATTTCTAGGATCCTTCCATTGTAGGGAAATAGGCCAGTGATCCGAGTCTGAAATGGGGAGTATTGAGGCGTTGATATCACCTCCTAGATGTACAAAGTTATCTGAGATAAGATATTTATCCAACTTAGATGAGATTTGTTGAGAGTCCGTCCTTTTATTATTCCATGTGAAAGTACCATTATGAAATGGTAAATGAATTAGCCAGTTATTTTGAATGTATTCTTTGAAGCTACTGCTTTCACTGTACAGCTTCCTTCTGCCTCATACTTTTTCCTCTAGTTGATTGATCATATTGAAGTCATTGCTTGTGATCCAGAGTGGATGTGTTCTTGTAGAATTAAGAATTTCCAGCAATTTTGGCAGCGTATTCTTTGCATAGTATCTTGAGGGAAGTATACATTTGTCAAGTGACCATGTATATTGGTTCCAATGAGGTGGAAAGTGGCTTGGATAAAATGATGAGAAGCATGGAAATCTGTAAGGGAGACATGTTGCATATTCCAAGCTATAGAAAGCCCCCCCAAAGCTCCTGTTGCGTCTACCATAACAGTTTGGCATCCCGACCAGGCTTTGGATAAGATGGAAGCTAATTTGCTAGTATTACATTTTGTTTCCTGCATAAATAAAATATGTGGTCTTTCTTGCTGAATCATCTTCTTTATCATCCTGTATTTCATGGGACTATTAAGTCCTCTAACATTCCATGAGATGAGCTTCATGGTTGACCAGTAGGTAAGGATCTGTAGTATTTAGTCAACTTGGAGCACCTTCTGGACTCCACTAGCATTTCCCCAATGAGGATGGTGCATTGTAAATCTGTCTTTTTGCCTCTTTTCTTCCCATCTTTGGTAATGTGTTTCCCATCCCACCTGCTTCCTTGTTGTATGCCCAGTGTGTTGTGCTGATGCACTCTTGAGAGTACTACTTCCAGATTTTCAAGTTGCCTGTCCGATATTTTGTCAAACTCTTTCCTCTTGCATGCTTGTTCTAGACTGAAAATGTCTAGGTCCCCTAGATCAAAGCTTTCAGGTTCTTCTTCCATTAGACTTTGTTGACTGCTCTCATCCATGTGGTGTGTTGAATTAAGAGGGTCTGTCAGCAGGTTATCAATGTCCATTCCTTTTGCGGACCAAAGGGCTTTGTTGTGATCTTGAATGGAATGGGTTGCGGGGTTGTTGGTTGCGGATCAGAGTTATTTGCTAATGATGGTTGACTGGCCTCATTAGGGTTAGGTACAACAAAAAGTTTGGTGGATGGCGCAGAGGTTGTCTTGGCTATCTTGGAAGGATCTGATTTGGGCATATCTAGGTTTGAAAAAATGTCAAAACTATTGCTGGAGGATGGAGCATCATAGGATGATATTACATTTTTTAGTGCTGTAGGGGGTTTTTTATTATGCTTCTTTCTACTAGCAACTTTGGTAAACCCTTCCGCATCAGATTTTCCCCCATAGTCTGTAGATTTAGGAGGGGCATTTAATGGACAATCATGGAATAAATGTCCATGGGCGTGGCATTTCTTGCATCTAAAAATCACATGTTCATAGTCTATGGGTTGAATCCATTCAAAGTCATTGTGAAGGAGACTTACCGAATCCGTGAGTGCCTTGCCGAGTTTCATATAAACGCAGATGTGAGCATATGAGGTGTACCGACGAAGCTTTGTTTCCTCTGCAGTCTTTATGAATTCTCCTAACCCATTGCCAATAGCTTTAAGTGATTCTTCATCCTAGTATTCCAGAGGTAAGGAATACATGCGAATCCATACTAGTGCCTAGCTAAAGTCTTCCTTGTCTGGATTGAATCTTTCTATCTAGTCTCGTAGATATAGACCCACTGCATTGAAGAAATAGGGTCCTCCATCTAGGACGCGATTTCTGTCTTCAATGCAGTTGAAGATGGCTGTAAAAAAACCTTTGGGGCCTAGTTGTAGGGTAACATGTCCCTTGGGCTTCCATTTTGAGGTTATCCATCCTTGCAGAGCTTTTTCGGTGGGCCAGTAGCCTATAAATTTACCTATCAGTGCATGGTCTTTCATATATTGTATTTGTGCATTGATTCTGTGACTGGGTAACTCAATCTTGGGTCGTTCTGTTGCAATGGGCTTGCAAGTGGAAGATGATGCCTTCTTTGGTTGTTCAGATGCTGCAGGGTTATTTTCTGTTTCATTATTCAGATCTGCCTGTTCGTTCTTCTCCTGCTGCTACGTAGGCTGTACCGCTGGCTGTTCTGCGCTTCCAGTTGAGGGCTTTTCATTTCCGTCTCCATGTGGCCAATCTCCATTGTTGCGGCCTGTGGGGGGAGGCCCTGTTGCCTCCCCCATCGGGATGTTCATTGGTTGTTGCTACCAGATCCGCCAAACCTGCACTGGCAGCAGTACTGCTTAATCCTGAGAGACTGCTTGCTCTGTCTCTGCGCCGTGTAAGGGTTTGTCAGAAACCCTAGTCCGCCATTTTCCTCTGCCGCAAGCTCTCCTCTTGAGATATCACATAGGAAACAGTTCTACAGGTTTCTGCTGTTACAGGTTGATGTTGTTACATATTGTGGTTAAACATCAGATGCTTCTATTAAACTAATATTAACTTATTTGTAAAACTAAAATTATAATTTTAATAAACACTTTATTATATAAACTTATTTGTAAACTAAATTATTTTTTATAAAAATAATTTTCTTTTCAAAAAATGTTTATTATTATATATTTTTAGAATATATAATAATCGTTTTATTATATTATTATTTCTAAATTAAATAATTATAATTATATATACAATTTTTCTTTCTTTTTAGAGCAAGTATAGCCTAATTATGAAACTTTTTAGATACACATAAACTTAGTTAATTTATCAGGAGTATTAAGAGTAATGTAATATTTGATTTTATTTAAAGTTTGATAAGTTTTTCTCGGTGGTTTTAATTATTTTGAAAATTTTGAGTGGGAAATAATATTAATTAAAGTGTTATTTATTTATTGTATTTTTTATTATATATATATATATATATATATATATATATATATATATATATATATATATAGATATATATATATAGATTGATTGTAAGGTGAATTTTATTATCATTTCAAATAGAGATTTTATTATGATTTATAATTAGTTAGATCTCTCTTACTAAAGAGACTATATCTTATCCAAAAGTATATTCTTTTTATGGAGAGAGTAATAATTGGGTTCAAAATGCTCCAAAATTTAATAAAATATGACTAATAAATTGTCTTAAATGACCTTGTATCTAAATATATGAAAATAAAAAGTGAGTAGCCAAAAAAAATGTCACAACTAAGGTGATTCGGATTTATGAAGGAATGAAATGAAATACAAATTTAAACCGAACACATAAATACAACAAAATAACATAACTTCAATTCATTAACAAAAGTACCTAAAACTGTTTACATGCAAAATGGAACAAACTAGCTCATGCAATGGTAACTTATCTCTCAGAATAGATGCGACAACTACATGCCATCTGAGTTGTGTTATAATGAGCCTTAGATGCCTTTTTATCATAAAGACAACATGTGAAACGCTGACCCTAGGAGATGAAGCACTAACGGTTTTTTTCCCCTTTGGGGTAAGTTGGACTGCCAACCTTCTGGGTCATAACTTTGGCATACGATCTTCATTTGGCTATCATAATACCTCGTTTCAAATATCCCCACGAGGAGGTGAAATTTGAATTTGTGATGCATATTTTGGTAAATTCTACTTTCTCTGTTTTCCTAAAAAATGTCTTTTAGGACCTCAAAACGACTTTAGAAGTTTAGGACCCAAAAAAATGCCAAAAATAGAAATTTGTGCTATAATTAAGGAAAATGAAAGGAAAAAAAGATGGGGTTCCAAGTGGAATATGCAGGTGGCCACCAATATCTACTTGTATTAGTCCCCTCCCTTTACGAAGCAATGGTTCCCATTGCATTGAGTGCCTCCATGAGATGGGTAAACTTCTGCTGAAATTGGTCCTTGGTGAGCCACTTGCCTTGGTGCAGGAGCTGTTTGGCTTTGACAACCCGATACACTTGTATATTATATTGGCGAGTGTACTTAATCTGTGTGTCCATCATTCGGTCAGTCATGGCCTATTTAATGCAATTTGGGTTGATCTATGTTGGTGTCAACTTCTCAACAAGGTCTGATGTGTCCAACAATGGTGGAAAGTATGGTCGAAGATGGTCCACATGGAACACTCAGTAAAATCCAAGGAATTGGGGGAATGGTGAGCTTGAAAGAATTGTCACCCACAACCTTGGTGATGGTGTAAGGCCCATATTAGAGTGGTTGAAGCTTCTGATGGACTTGAGTAAGGCATTCATTCTGCAAATGTAACCAAACTTTTTCACCTACTTGAAACTTATGTGGCACTTGATGCTAATCGTGACATTGTTTGTACTTGGCATTGCCTTTATCCAAGTTATCATGGACTTGCTGGTGGATGTGTTAGATGTGTAAAATAAATATAGTGGCTTTATTAGATTCATATTGAACATGAGTAGATTCTTCCTGTGTAGTCGCAATAGGCATTGCAACATCAATGGGACACAAGGGTTGAAATACCATGCCCACTTGAAAGGGGTTTTGACCAGTCGAGCTATGGAGAGCTTTATCATAATAGTGTTGCACATAAGGAAGACTCTCATCCCAAGTTCGTTGATGCTTGGAGTTGTCATACACATTATGTGAACTATCATCCTATTGACAATTCCACTTTGGCCATCAGTTTGTAGATGGAATGCAATCAAATTGGTGATATTAGTGTCCAATAACGACAAGATGCTCGACTAGAATGTGCTTAGGAATCTTCTATCTCGATCTAGTATAATGGTCTGTGGAATCCCAAAATGAACCCACACTCTTTTGAAGAATATTTTGGTAGTGTCTTCTGTTGTGATGCTCTTCTTATAGGCCATCAATATAGCCATCTTAGAAAATATTTTGACGACCACAAATACACAGTCATTACCATGCTTGTTAGAAAGGAGGCTAGACATATAGTCCATGGAGATGGATTTCCAAGGTTGGCTAGAAGTAGGCAGAGGAGTATGCAGGCCTTGTTTCTTAGTGGTTGGCTTCGCAATGGCACAGACAATGCAAGATTTGATATATTTTCCAATGTCATGTCAGAGTTTTAGCCAATAAAAATATTTCTACAACATTTCCATTGTCTTCTTGACACCAAAGTGTCCTACGACCCTACTGTAATGTGCCTCTCAAATAAGCTTGGAACGTACAATTGAAGGAACACAAAGATGTCCTAAATAGTACAAAATTCCATCCTAAACGTGGAAGTCTAGAATTGGCTTTCCATTCATCATCATCTTATAGGTGGACGTGAATTATGGGTCACTTTCATATAGCTATGGCCATACAAAGGTCTCGTGCTTGTAAGAGTAGAGAATTGTACTCAGTGAGATAATTAGAGGTCGACTAAGGTAGTCTGAGACATGATTGGTGCTTCCCTTCTTGTACTTTATGTTCAGATGGAATTATTGTAGGTAAGTGGACCATTTCTAACGACGATCGTTTTGCAACTTCCCCCATGTCTTCATAAATTGAATAGGCTGATGATTTGTGTAGATGATCGTCTGCTTCCCCTGAATATAATGCTTCCATTATGGGTAGTCCTGCATGATAGAGTACATCTACTTATTATAGGTGGGGTACCTACGATCAATATTAGAGAGTGTCTCATTGTGATAGGCCACCGAGCGCCCTTGATGAGAGAGGATTGCACTAATAACAAAATTTGAGGCATCTATCTCAATCTCAAATGGTTGTTGTAGGTCTAAGAAGGTGAGGACTGGTGCAGAGTAAAGGTGATGTTTTAGTTCAACGAATGCCTCTTGTTGTGCCTTAGACCAAAAAGAATTTGCTTTTTCTTTGCCCTTGGTAACTTAACTCAGGGGCTAAGTAATATGAGAGAAATCCAACATGAATCTCTGGTAGAAATTGGAAAGGTCCAAGAAGCTGTGAAGATATGTCATAGTCGTCGGGGCTAGACAATCCTGAATGACTTAGATCTTAGCTGGATCCACACACATGCCTTGCTCATCAATTATGTAACCCAAATAATGGAACTAGTCCATGCCAAAGGAGCAATTGTCCAGATTGGCACATAACTTGTGTTGTCGCAAGGTTTGAAGGACCTACCAAATATGTTGCAAGTCCTCTTCCCAACTCTTGCTGAAGATGAGGATGTCATCCAAATATAAAACAACAAACGAGTTTTTGAAAGGCCACAAGATGTAATCCATCAAACTCATAAAAATTGCATGGGAATTTGTCAACGTGAAGGGCATGACCAACCACTCAAAAAGTCCCTTCTTGGATTCGAAGGCGATATTCCATACATCTATGGGCTCTATTGGAACCTGGTGATATTGGGACTTCAAATCAAAATTGCTCAAGTACTTGGACCCCTTGAACTATTCAAGAAGGTCATCAATCTATGGGATCAAGTACCTTTTTTGATGATTATTTTATTTAGTGCCTGATAATCAATGCATAGTCTCCATGCCCCATCCTTCTTTTGTACTAGTATAATTGGGCTCCCACAAGGTGAACAGGTTGTTCGAATGTGCCCTTTTTGTAGCAGCTAATATATCTACCTCTTGATTTCATTGTTTTCCAGAAGAGAGTGGCAGTATATTGGCCCATTGGATAGAGGAGTTCCAAGAGTCAGATCCATCGAGTCCTTGAACTGACAAAGCATAGGTACTCCTGTGGGTGAGGAGAATATGTCCTTGTATTCTTCCATGACCTTATCAACTTGCTTTGTCTATGTAGAGGGACCCTTTCAAGGGGCCATGAATGTGGCCACAATATTCCACTTACTTTGAGAGTGAATCAGAAAGAAAACTAATTTCCTAGTATGGGAGATGATCTTGCTGCATTTCTTAGCAGAGATCAAAGAGATGGTAGTAGGCAAGGCTACCTCTGGTATCCTATGTGGTTTCCTTCCCAAAGAAATAATAATAGTGTGAGGCCTGAACTCATACACAACATGATGCTTCCAAAAATATGGTTGACCTAATAAAACATCAAAAACTTCAAGAGGAGTAACATAACATAGTACCTTGTCCGTGAAGGACTTGATGTTGTAGGGAAGGTGACATTGTTGGCTGACATGAAGATCTCGTCCTTGGTGGAGCCAACCAATGGTATATGGTTGTGGTTGTGGTGAGGTCAATAGGCCCAACTGGTTAATGACCTCTAACGAGATGAGGTTATTTTCCCCCCACTGTCGATAATGAATTGTAGCGAAAAACCCTTCACCCACATCTGTGAGTGGAAGAGATGCCCCCCCTCCTTTGGATCTTCAGGCTCAGCCTTATGGACCTTGGTGGTTGCAATGGCGACATTGGTTTCTACACCAATAAGTTGCTTCCCCTTATCAGGTTCTGGCTCAAAATCAGAACATGCATTGAAATTTGAAGCTTTTAGCTTGACCACCAATGATTTCTTGGTGTGACACTCATTTTTGTTGTGGGTGGGGCTCTTGTGGAACTCACACCACATTCCCTTGTCCTTCTTTGTCTCCATGGTGCCATTCTTTTCTTGTGGCTTAGATGTGTTTTCATGGGTTGTTCCACCTTAGATTTGTCCTTTGTTCCACTATTTTGGGTTGCTCTTTCCCTATTTCAGATTCATAGATCCAAAGTCTCACTTCTTTGGTTTAATTTTTTTTTAATCTTGGTAGCATATCGGTATGCTGCACCAAGTGAGGAAATGTCTAGGAACTCCATTTATTCCTAAATTTATTTGTGCATACAACCATGATATTTTATTATTAGATGCCACTCAGAGTCTTTGATACCCATCTTTGTGTGTATAGTATAAACAATATTTGTGATCTCATGTACATCTTTGTCCCTTTAGAGCTGTAGTGTGGTCCATTGTATGTACTTGTCCCCATATGATCTGAATCAGATCCTAAACACTCTCTAGGTTTTCATGACTATTTCAAATTATGCCAAAAAAGATTCAAGTCACAGAAAAATCAAAGCTATCAGAAGGAATCCTCGTAACAGTTGCAGTTGTGGCTAGAGCGGAGCAACGAGGACCCTCGGTTAAGCGTGCAGCCCGTTGGCCGATGGTAACGGGTGCTGGCACAAACTAGCAAAACCGAGGCCAAATCAAGAAACAGGGGTGGTTTCTGATATACGATTAGCACTAAAGTGCTAATCGCATATCACAGGGCGTCCCCCTCAATGAAGGAAAGCCTTGAAGAGCCCGAACCCGAAAACACTATGAAACACAGAAAAGTAATGTGTTCGATTCTGTAGCTTGGGATTCCAAAAACCGGCAGGATATCAGAAGGCCTCGAGGAGGTAAGAAGTTTTGACTGAGTCCTGCTCGATGCCACACATCGAGCGACACACGTCCAGTGGATGAGGGAGAAAACCGCCCGCATCGGATGGGTAAACATCATGCAACTTGCCCGCCCGATACTAATGACAACCACTGGATCTGGGGGGGCGTAGATCAACGGCTGAGGTGTGTCCCGATAAATGACCGGATTTGATAAGTCAAAAAGCAAGATTACAAGGGATTTGAAGTCTGACGTGGACGATGAGTTGGAAAATGATTTGTGTTTCACGGGCGATCTTGAAGCAAACATAATTAATGACCATTCAAAAATTATTCAAGGAATCTGACACCCAGTTTGTTAGTAAAAAGGTGGCCACCTCCCTGCAAGGCGTTACCCAGTGATGATGACGTAGAGCAGAGGAATTCAAACGAACAGAGGTAAGGAAACAAGAAGTGGGAAGAGGAAATGAACATTCAAAAGAAGAGATTGGATTTAAAGCCATGAACTGATAGAAGCAGGAAACAACACATAGGAAGGTAGTGACAAGAGTTAGCTAGATGCAGATAGCTAAGAGCAGAGAACAGAGAGTAGAAGCCGAGCTGACCTGAAGGTAGTATCGAGCTAGATGGAGCCAGAGAGAGTCAGAGAGTCTGTGTACTCCATAGAAGGCTTGAGAGATTCAAGCAAACTCCTCGGCATAGGTCTGTCATACTACTGTGACTATCAGAGGTCGAATTTCAATAAGGAGAGTCTGTGCACTCCATTGCTACTGACTTTTATCTGTTTAGTGAGACTCGAATTGAGCTCACTATTGCAAAAACTTTGCTTGAAAACCTAATAGAGAGGCCACCACTGAGAGATGGACCAGGAGACGTAGCCAAGAGCATTGGGTGAACTCCTTATTAAACTTGTTGTCTTACATTTTTTCCTGTTATGTTTTCTCTAACTGCCTCAGTGTTTGTGTATTTTGCAATCTTATTGATCCATTGCATAAAGTAACATAGGCACATCCATGCACATGAGTCTGTGATACCTTTAATTCTTTGTCCTGGATAAATTCCAGATCACCATAGCTCCCAACAGGGTAATATTGTTCCTTGACAATGTCTCAGAAAGAGTTCCAAGAGTGTGCGACTGTAAATAGAGATGGTTCTTCGGACCTTTTCTCATAGTAAGTTTCCCACAAGTCCTTAACATGGGGGGTGGCCTTAAGTAGTGAAAAAGTAATATTTTCCCTATCGAAGAAACTATGGACTGAGAAATAACCTTCCAATAGACTTAACCATTTATCTACAACATCTACGTGAATATAAACTTCAAATATAGGGATATCAAAGTTAACTTGTACCTTGAAAGGGGTGGTGCCTTTGAAGCGCCTGCTGGATGAAGATGTGTCACTTGTTGGAATTTGATGAAGGATTTGGTAAAAGTTATCCATCATCTCATTCCTTTACTACTCAAGGGATTCTTCGAGCAACAATTTGTTAAGATCTCCTACTCCCTCGTCTTTCCTTTCTTCCACCTTGGGAGGCCATCAATGTCAACATGGATGGTATTGCAAGGGCTCAACCAGTTCAAGTCCCAACTCCTTATACCCCGAGCTTGTTGGGGACATGCACAAAAAAAAAGAGAAAGATAAGACTTCTATGATACCACTAATTTGTATTTATGAAGGAACAAAATGAAATATATATTTAAACAAAACAAAGAGATACAACAAAATAACAAACTTCAATTCATTAATAACAAGTACTGAAAATTGTTTACATGTAGAATGGAACAAACTAGCTTGGATGATGATATCTTGTCTCTGAGAAGAGATGTGATGTCTACATGCCTTCTGAATTGTGTTACAATGAGGCTCAAAGGCCAATTTATCATAAATAAGATGTGTGAAACCCTAACCATAGGAGATGAAGCACCAATGGTTTTCTACCCCATTAGGGTAAGTTGCACCACCAACTTCCTGGGTTCGTAACTTTGGCATACGATCTCTATTTGGATTTCATAATATGTTATTTAAAATATCCCCATGAGGAGATGAAAAAATAATATGTGAAACAATTTTTGACACTTTTCTAATCTCTTTGTTTTCCCACAAAATGTCTTTTAGGACCTCAAAATCGCTTCGGAAGTTTAGGACCCAAAAAACTACCAAAAATATATTTTTTTTGCTAGAATTAAGGAAACTGAAAGGAAATAGAGTTAGGGGTCCAAGTGGAATAAGATTTTGGCCACAAATATCCACTTGGATTAGTCCTCCCCCCTTAGGAAACAGTGGTCCCCATTGCAGTGTATGCCTCCATGAGATGGGGAAACTTCTGTTGAACTTGGTCTTTGGTGAGCCACTTGCCTTGCTGCTGGAGTTGACTGGATTTGATAACCCGATACTATTGGATCCTTTGTTAGTGAGTGTGCTTAATCTATGTGTCCATTACCTAGTTATTCATGGGCTGTTCAATGCAATCTGGTTTGAGCTCTCTTAGTGTTAACTGCTGAAAAATGTCTGATGTCTGCAACAATGGTGGAAAGTATTGTTGAAGGTGGTCCACATTGAACACTAGGTGTAGGCCAAGGAATGGGGGAATGATGAGCTCAAAGGAATTGTCACCCACAACCTTGGTTATGGTGTAAGTCCCATATCAGAGTGGTCAAAGCTTCCAATAGGCTCTTGTAATCCATTCCTTCTAAAAATGTAACCAAACTTTGTCAACCACTTGAAACTCATTTGGCACCCGGTGTTGATCATGAGTTTGTTTGTACTTAGCATTAGGTTTATTGAGGATATCGTGAACCTGTTGGTGGATGTGCTAGATGTGTTAAATAAATCTAGTGGCTTTATCAACTTTCGACTCAACATGTGCAAATTATACCTCTGTAGTCGCAAGAGGAATTACGACATTAATGGGACACAATGGTTGAAATCAACTGCCCACTTGAAAAAGGTTTTAGCTAGTTGGGCTATGGATAGATCTATTACAATTGTGTTTCACATAGGAAAGACTCTTGTCCCATGTTCGTGGATGCTTGGAGTTGTACATGCATAGTATGTGCATGGTCATCCTGCTGACAATCTCTCTCGGGCATCAGTCTGAGAATGGAATGCAGTTGACTTGGTGAGCTTAGTGTCCAATAAAGACTATAGGCTCAATCATAATGTGCTTGGGAACCTACTATACTGATATGATATATTGGTCTGTGGAATATCAAAATGAACTCACATTCGTTTGAAGAAGAGTTTGGTAGCATATGTTGTGATTCTCTTCTTATAGGCCATCAATATAACAATCTTAGAAAGTCTATCGATAACCACAAACACACAATCATAACCATGATTGGTAGAAGGAGGAAATACATATAGTCCATGGAGATGGATTCCCAAGGTCGGCTAGGAGTAGGTAGAGGATTGTACATGCCTTGCTTATTAATGTTTGGCTTGATGATGGCATAGGTAGTGCATTATTTGATATATTTTCCAACATCATGTCAGATTTTTAACCATTAAAAATATTTCTACAACACTGCCAATGTCTTCATGACCCCAAAACTGTTGGAAATAATACTGAGAGGGGGGGTGAATCAGTATTATCTAATTCTTTTAATAAATGTTCTTTATTTGTTCTTTGAATTGTTTTTGCATGTCAGTACCATAAAATAATGAGCATGAACAAAAGAAAACAGATAGTCACACCAAAGAACACAAGATGTAAGGTGGCAACCCAATGTGGGTGAAAACCACCTGCTGCAATATGTCTCTATCTTCTTTCAAATTAGAAACTCCTTTTACAATGGTTTTGTACTGGTGCAGTCCTTTACCAGTACGCAGGCTGCAACCTGCAGAGAGCTACAACTCTCTCTCTCGTTTTCCAGTCTCTCCTGGAAGGGAGCTACAACCCCCTACTTCTTTTCTTACAAGGACCACTTTTCATAAATTTTCAAACTGGATCCATAAGCATCAAATGATGATCAAGTGTAAGAGAATCACCCAATCAACTGTAGTAACCAGATCAACAATAATAGGACCAAACCCAGAACACAACAATGATAAACAAAGATTTTAAGAGAAGTAAGCACCCTGCTCAACTGCTAGCCTGCTTATGTAAGCACCCTGCTCAACTGCTGGCCTGCTTACAGTACTCACCCTGCTCAACTGCTTGCCTGCTTACAGTACGCACCCTGCTCAACTGCTAGCCTGCTTATGTACGCACCCTGCTCAACTCCTAGCTTGCGTACCTCGCTCTGAGTCCATTGAACTGCCTGCGGACCTCCGCACCTGCAACCCTTCTCTCCCTGCGTACCGGCGCACCTGCAACCCTTCTGTGCCTGCGTACCGGCGCACCTGAAACCCTTCTGTGCCTGCGTACCGGCGCGCCTGAAACCCTTCTGTGCCTGCATACCGGCGCACCTGAAACCCTTCTGTGCCTGCGTACCGACGCACCTGAAACGCTTCGTTCCTGCGTATGTACGCACTTTTCTTTCACTGTACCTGCGTACCTTCGGGCATAGATGATTTCAAGATTTCAGAAATAACCCAGACAGTTAGATCTACAGATCTGAACATGCGCCGAAAAGATCTCGGTCCATCAGTAGATTCGCCTTATTTAGATCTAGACCAGATCTAGCCCTCATAAGATATTCAACCCAAAACATGCCTAAGCCAAATGATCTCCTTTGCTTTATATAGGAAAGCTCTTCCTTAAAACATGGATCAATACCACGAGCCGACACCATAATAACCCAATACCGTCGGCTAAATACCAAGAGTAAAACATAAGAAAACCCCACATGTGAATTTCTTTGCCTTGAAATGTGTGCACTGGGGGTACGCACCTCCTGAACGGCTGACCTGCGGGTATGTACGCACTCTATGTAACTCCGACCTGCGTGTACGCACCTTATGTAAGGTGTACCTGCGTACCCCTTATTTTCTTCAATATTTGATAGCTGATCATCAATCTCTGCTGCTGACTTGAAGTATTGTGATCTATCACCTGAATGGGTTGCCATCAAGGACAACACTTTAGCCATAATGCCAACAAAAACATCCTTCGACCCTTCTATAATGCGCCTCCAAAACCAGCTTTGAACACTCACTTGAAGGAACACAAATATGTCCCAGATAGCACAATAGTCCACCCTAAAGGTGGAAGTATGTAATTGGCTTTCCATCCATCAGCTTCATGTAGGTGGAAGCGAATTTCAAGTCATTTTCATATAACTGTGGCCATCCAAAGGTCTCACACCTGCAAGAGTTGATAATTATACTTAGTTCCAGAATCAGAGGTCAATTGAGGTATTTTGTGACATGATTAGTGCTTCCATTATTATACTTTATGTTTAGATGGAATTGTTGTAGGTATGTGCACCATTTCTGATGGAGATCATTCTACAACTTCCCCTGTGTCTACATAAATTGAAGAGGTTGGTGATCTATGTAGATGATCGTCTCTTTCCCCATAATATAATGATTCCATTACTGGTAGACCTGCATGATAGAGTAAATCTCCTTATCAGAGGTGGGGTTCTCATCAACAGTATCAAAGAGTGTCTCATTGTGACATGCCATTGGGTGCCCTTGCTGAGTGAGGACTACACCAATAGCATAATTTGATGCATCTATCTCAATATCAAATCGTTGTTGTAGGTTTGGCAAGGTGGGGACTGGTGTATATCAAAGATGATGTTTCAATTCAATGAATTCCTTCTGTTGTGCCTCAGACCAATTTTTTTTTTTCTCCACCCTTGGTAACTTGATCCAGGGGCTAAGTAATATGAGAGAACCCTAGCATGAATATCCTATAGAAATTAGAAAGGCCTAAGAGCCTTCAAAGCTTTGTTGATGTCATCAGAGCTGGCTAATCCCAAATGACTGGGATCTTAGCCAGATCCACACGTACACCTTACTCGTTGATTATGTAGTCCAAATATTAGACTTGTTCCATGCCAAAGGAGAACTTCTCCAAGCTAGCACATAGCTTGTGTTGCAGTAGGGTTTTAAGGACCTACCGAATATGTTGCAAGTGCTTTCCCCAACTCTTGCTGAAGATGAGGATGTCATCCAAATATACAACCAAAAGCAAGTTGGTGAAAGGCCGCAATATGTCATCGATCAACCTCATAAAAATTGCAAGGGAATTTGTCAACCTGAAGGGCATGAAAAACCACTTGAAAAAGCCCTCCTTGGATTTGAAGGTAGTCTTCCATACATTTCTGGGTTATATTAGAACTTGATGATACTATAACTTCAAATCAATCTGCTGGAAGTACTTGGCCTCCTTAAGCTAGTAAATATGGTCATCAATCCATGTGATTAGGTATTTTTTTCTAACAATGATTTTATTCAGTGCCTCATAATCAATGAAAAATCTCCAGGTCATATCCTTCTTCTGTATGAGTACAATTGGGATCACACAAGGTGAGAATCTTGGTTGAATGTCACCTTCTTTTAGCAGCTCCTGGATTTTCCACTTGATTTCCTCATTTTAGGGAAGAGAGAGGTTGTATATTGGCCCATTGGGTAGAATAACTATGAGAGTCAAATCGATCGAGTGCTTGACATGACAGTGTAAGGGTACTCCAGTGGGTGAGGAGAATATGTACCTCTATTATTCCATGACCTTATAAAATTGCTTTTGTTACATGGAAGGACCCTTTATAGGGGCCATGGATGTTGCCACAATCTTCCCCTTGAATTAGAAAGAAAAATTGTTTCCGGATCTATGAGATGATCTTGTTGCATTGCTTAGTAGAAATCAAAGAGATGGTAGTAGGCAGGGTTACCTCCCTTATCATGTATAGTTTCCTGACTAAAGTAATAATAACAGTGTGAGGCCTAGACTCATACATAGCATGAAACTTCCACAAATATGGCTGGCCTAATAAAACAACATAAAATTTAAGAGGAGCTACATCACATAGTGCCTCGTCTATGAAGGGTTTTATCCTATAGGGAAGGCATCACTACTGGGTGACATGGAGATCTCATCCTTGGTTGAGCCACCCGATGGTATATGGTTGTGGGTGTGGTGTGGTTAGTAGGCCCAACCTCTTAATGACCTCTACTGAGATGAGGTTCTTTTGGGTCCCAATATCAACAATGAACTGTAGCAGAGAACCCTTCATCCACATCTGTGAGTGGAAGAGACACCCCCCCTCCTTTGGATATTCATGCTCCATTTTTTGGACCTTGGTGGTCGTAATTGTAGCACTAGATTTTGCGTAAAAAATATGCTTCCCCTTTTCATTCCCCTTGTTGGGGTTTGGTTCATAATCAGAACATGCATCAAAATTTGAAGCTTTTAGCTCGATCACCAGTGACTGCTTGAGAAGACACTCATTTTTGTCATGGATCGGGCTCTTGTGGAACTCACACCACTGTCCTCTATCCTTCTTCATCTTCGTGGTTCCATTATTTTGTTGTTTCTTTAATGAGTTGTCCTTGGTCATTCCACCTTGGCTCTATCCTTTGTTCTATGGTCTGGGGGGGCTCTTTCCCTGCATCAGATTTGCAGATCCAAAGTCTCATTTATTTTGTTTAAATTTTTGTTTAATATTGGAAGCATATTAGTATGTTGCACCAAGCGAGGAGATGTCCAAGAACTTCATTTCTTCTTGAATATATTTGTGCAAACAACTGCGGTATTTGAGCACCAAATGTCACTCATTGTATTTGATACATAACTTGTAGATTATGAAAAATATTTGTGATTTCATGCACATCTTGTCCCCTTTTCTGTCATACGTGGTCCATTGTGTGTACTTGTCTTCATGGCTCCCAACAAGGTAATATTATTCCTTGACGGTGTCTCAGAAAGAGTTCAAAGAGGATGTGGTTGTAAAAAAAGACAGTTCCTTAACAATTTTTTCACAGTACATTTCCCACCAGTCCTTGACATGGGGGGCAACCTTAATCAATGTAAAAGTAATATTTTCCCTATCAGAGAAACTATGGACCGATAAATAGCCTTCTAGCATACCTATCCATTTATGTACAATATATGCATCTATTTGACCTTCGAATATAGGGTTACCAAAGTTAACCTACACCATGAAGGGGGTGGTGCCTCTGAAGTGATTGTTGGATGAATATGCATCACCTGTTGGCATCCACCGAAGGATCTGGGCAAAGTTGTCCATCATCTCGTTCCCTTTCCGCTCAAGGGCTTCTTCAAGCAACAATTTTATAGGATCTTCTGCTTCCTCATCCTTCTTTAACTCCTCCATGGGATGCCATCGGTGTCGGTGGAGAAGGTCGTAGAAGGGCTAAACCAGTTCAATTCTCAACTCTTTATACCCCGACGCCGTTGGGTACATATGCACAAAAAACAAAGTAAGATCAGACCGCTCTAATACCACTGATATGGATTTATAAAGGAACGAAATGAAATGCAAATTTAAACATAATACAAATATATAGTGAAATAAAAAAAACTTTGATTCATTAATAACAAGTACAAGATTGTTTACGTGCATAATGTACGCATAATGGAACAAACTAGCTCGGACGATGATAGCGTATCTCTGAGAAGAGAGGTGACAACTACATGCCTTCTAAACTCTGTTACAATGAGGCTTAGATTCCTTTTTATCATAGAGAATATGTGTGAAACACTAACCCTAGGAGGTGAAGTGCCAATAGTTTTGGGCCCTATTGGGTAAGTTAGACCGCCAACTTCCTGAGGTCATAAATTTCTCACAAAATATCCGTTTGGATATCATAATACCTCGTTTGGAATTATATATCCATGAGGAGACAAAAAAATAATATCTGAAACAAAATTTGGCACTTTACTAGTTTCTCTGTCTCCCCAGAAAACATCTTTTAGGACCTCAAAACTGCTCTAGAAGTTTAGGACTCGAAAAACTACCAAAACTAGAAAGTTGTTCTAGAATTAAGGAAACTAAAATGAACAGAGTCTATGGTCCAAGTTGAAGAGGTAGGTGGCCACCAATATCCACTTGGATAATAAGTCGACAGGTCAAATTCTGATCTAGCAACCTAGATCAATGATTTCATATCTTCTAAATGTCCTCCAACCATTGGAGGAAAGCTTAGATGTTGCTCAACCCTGTCCATTCTCTGATCTAGATCCCTTAAGTGGTCATGCAAATGTTCAAGAGAGAATAGAATATCCATGCAGATCTTATGTTGATCAAATATAGTTCATCCCAGAAGAAACTTCATTTTCTAGTAACAATTTATGGTCTACATGTATTTATTAAAGCATCCTCTCATATGCCATGTATCTAGGATCCAATTAACCAACTCCATAAGGACCTCCTTATCTGAGAAGGTAGTCCTTTGCGAGAATGATTCCCCCTTAATCTAGGCAAGCTCCTCCCAAAATTTAGCTAGCTTGATCTACTTGTAGTACGAGGCAAAATCTTCTATTTGGTGATGCATTTGGTAGTGACCTCTATAATGGCCCTCAATATTACAACAATAATACTACAACTCCCAAGATTCTTAGATTTAATTTTTAGCCTAAGGTTCTTACAAATTAAAGAGGGGCCAACACTATGTGTGTAGTATGTACTTTTCCTTTTCCTTTGCTGAATTTTATATGGGTGAAAACATTGAGATGAGATCTAGTTATTTAGAGACCATACTAACTGCTCTATGCTATAGGAAAAATTCAGAATTGCAGGAAATGAACAATAATATACAAACTATGCTAATTGAATGAAAAGGAGGAAACCCATCTTAAACATTATTAAATCAAATCATGTCTATTCTACTGTTCAATGAAAGCAACCTCTCAACTAAAATAGAGCATGCAAATGACAAGCCCTAATTCTATAGGAAAAAGATAATTTCTACAACAAGTTAGGTCAAGTAATCTACTTGGTCTCTTTGCTTCTAGATTCCATATTTGGGATTTTATGGATATTTTAACATATTAAGGAAGGTGAAACATGAGTTGGATGCAAGTTTGGATATGTTCAGAAGAAAAATGCACAATGCAAGAAGTGTTCTTTTTTGGCTATAGGAGATAGTCCAACAAGCAATGGAATGTGCTGAGGAGTGGCAATGTGAAAGAAAAGGGAGGCTAATGAAGGCTAAGTAATGATAAAGTAATTATGTTAATGTCATCATGTCAATGGGTTTTCCAAAGAATGAGTGGAAGTAGAGTCTCCTATAACTTTGCAAAAAACAAGGAATTGTATAGCTGTAAATGAAATAATGATAGAAAATAAATAAATATCAACAATTAAAGTTAATTTAAATGCATGAAAAGATGATGCTAAAAAAAAAAAACTGTTAAAGCTACCATCTAGTGCTCAAAATATTGTGCAAGAAAAGTTTTAAAAGAAAGCTAACTAATTAACCATGCATAAAACAATTCTCATAAATAATTTGCAGAAATGGAAAAGTGCATAAGGGGTATTGAGCACCTAGGGTGTTCCGTAACCCAAAGAATATCAGATCCCTAAAGTAAAATATTGTAAGAACCAAAAGTTTCTTTCATTAACTTAAAAATTTCATGTACTTCAAAGGTTGCATAATTGAAACTCCTAAAGTTTTCTACTACTAATTCTTCCACTAAATTCAACTATCTTGATGATTCTTAATGGGATACCTAAGACCTATATTTATACAAGATGAGTGAGGGGAAATTCCTTGAAAGGAGAAATACTTTCCTTAAAAAACTACTAAAAAATAAGATCATGCTCCTTGAGTGGCTTCATAGCTATAGGGAGGAGTATTTAGTGCTCCAACGTAGCTGAGTTTGATCTTCCTATATCAGGGGACATGTCCCATAAATTTATCTAATTAGATATCCTCGTGATATGTGCCAAATATTCTCAATATCCTACATCATAACCACATTAGGCACAAAAAACATGATAAATTTGTTTAACCTTCCTGATAAATAACTTAAGTTAAAAAAACATTATAAAGTGCAAAAGGGAAGGTCTAATACAACTTTTATGTGCTTAGGAAAGATTAGATGGGTCTTATTTTTACCTAATTGGATGGCCCATCCTAACCCCCTATTGAAACTGTTGTTTATCCTCTAAGAAACCTATTCTTCTTCCTCTCTATTTTTCCTCATTCATTTCCCTGATGACCTGTTTAATATCCCATGTTGTGCTAGAGGTGGTCATCCCTACTAAATAGAAACCTATATTTTTATTAATGTCCTACCACTCCCTTGATTCTTCTTCTTTACTTTGATGCTCCTATAGACCTAAAAACAATGGAGGATTGAATATATGTCCAGTCTATTAGACTTCTAGCATCTACTGTTCGGTCCCTATAATACTAGTGATTCCCCCATTATAATTTTCATTGTAGCCCCTTATTGTTATTGTTGTGCCCCTGTTGTCCCCACATTGTTATTATTCTACCCAATAGAAACCTACTATGGTTATTGTTGTGCCCTTATATTATTATTGTTATGTCAACTTTGATTATATTGTGACCCCTTAGACTCCTATATATAGAAAGGAGGTTTTGTCATTTGAATCATCCAAGAATTTCTCATTTGTGTAATGTAAAGGAGGTTTCCCCCTCGAAGAGGCTTCTTTTGAAGTCATTGATATATCTTGTCTTCTATTTTGTGAGTTGTTTGCATAACATTTGGTATCAGAGGTTTGGATTTTAGGGTCTCACTGCTCCAAATAGGTCATCGTGGAATTTTCACTATAAATTTTTTTATACGATGTTTCAGAAGCTGAAAAAAAACCCATTTGAGCCGAAATCTTGATGATCCTCTGTTTCAAATTTCAGAGCTTCTCGCACTATATTTTCAGATATATGTGTTGAAAATGACAACAAGAAATGCTAAAAATAGAAGTGCTAAAAATAGCACTACTATAAATAATAGTTTCGGTGCTAGTGCTAGATTGAGAAACAGGGAATGAAAAATGGAAGTGTTAAAAATAGAATTGCTATTTTTAGCAGTTCGGGATGAATTCCAATTTTAGTCAGTAACTGGACTAAAATAGGAAGTAAAATTCGAATTTAAACTTAACAGCTATTTGAAAATAAATTAATTAATTCACCATGAGTTAATTAGTTGTGAAAAATCAAACATGAAGTCTATGTGAGGACATGCAACAATTTCTCCATTAATTGAGGAATTTAACCTTCAGTTAAAGAGATAAGTATGAGTTGTAATATTGAGTTGTAATCAGTTGACTTAGTTTAACTTAGTCAAGTCTAGTTAGATTAATTTAACAGTTTGTTAAATTAATGAGAGTTCAGTTAGTTAATGCATGTTTGCATATAACAACTGCACTTCAGATAACTGAATATTCTCCCATGAATAACTCATGCATGTCAGTTTAGTCAGAGACCCAGTTGAGATGAGAGGAGGGACAATGTGCTATCATTTGGATGGATTTTTCCTATAAAGGAAGCTCATCCATGGAGAAGGATTTATCTCCTTCAGGACTGTGTAGTTGGACCAGAGGTTAGTGATTGTGTGAAGATGCCAATTCACACATGTGACTGCACTGGACCCCAATCAGAATTGTGCAAAGAAATAGGAGGCTTGGAGGGTAGACCAGAGGTTAGATAGAGGCCTTTGACTGTCTATGAGCAGTAGAGGTATTGCAGAGAGAGCAAGATAGCTTTTGAGCTGATTCTTTTTGTAATATGGCTATATTTCCACTTGTATGATAATACATAGTTGGGGTTTTAGGTTGAGGCTTTCTCCGGGTTATATATTCTATGTTATGCATGAATTATTCCTTCTTATTAGTTATATGTGTTCTTATTGATGTTGCTCATGTTCGATTAAGCTTTCGCTAAATTGTTTGTAGAAGTAGATCAAGTGTTTTGCTTTAGTACATTGCATTACCATGTGATATACAGTGGGAATTTCTACATGGTATTGGAGCGAGGTTTTGTAGAAAAAGTTCTACATGGTATCAGAGCAAAGGTGATCAAGGAAGAACAATATACAAGTAGGAGAAGTATGAAGTTTGGTTTCTAAATATTGAATTGAGTTCTTATCACATCTATTTCACTGATGGCCTTCAATGGTTTAAGACTCGAATATGCCCTTGATGGCAGCTCGAATTATATAGCCTGGAAGGATCACATGGAGGCAATATTAGAAGAAAACGGCCTAAAGGACTTCATTGATCAAGAAGTCCAGAAGTCGACTGATGCTACTCAATTGGCGGAATGGAAAAAGTGTGTGGCTAGAGCAAGGAGAATCCTCTTGGAGGGAGTTCGAGATCACATTGTCTCGAGCCTCCATGGGAAGGAGACTTTGTTTTCGATGTGGAAAACATTGAAAGATATTTATCAAAATAGCAGTGATCAGAGGAAGTTGACATTGAAGGAAAAACTTCGAAAGATCAAGTGCAAAAAGGGCAACACAATCTCTACATTCCTGAACAAGCTCACCACATGCAGGGATGAGCTTGCAAGTGTAGGGGTCGTGACTGCTGATGACGACATGGTGAGTCTAGCACTCCTTGGTCTTCCAAAGAGCTGGCATAGCTACCAGGACTCGGTTAATGGAAGAGAGAAACTGCCAGATTGGGAACGACTTTGGTTGGACCTAATGCAGGAGGAGATAAGGCGGAGCACTAGGGATGGATCTTCATCAAAACAAGATGATGAAGAAAATCTAGCTTTAGCGAGTAAAGCTAAGAAAGGGAAAGGGAAGGCGTCCCAATCCAAATCTTCTCATGGTGGGAAGAAGGTTGACAAGTCGAAGGTGCGATGCTTTCACTATCATGAAGTGGGCCATTATGCTATGAATTGTCCACAGAAGAAATCCAAGAAGGGTTCCTCAAAGGGATCTGATGGTGATGCACTAGCTTCACAGTTTGAGATAGATTTCTCACTTATCGCATGCATGGTTTCATCCATGGTGGGATGTGTTTGGTACCTGGACAATGGAGCTTCTTTCCACATGTCGGGTGACAAGAATCTTTTCAGTACATTGGAGGAGAAGGATCTCTAGATGCGGATCGAGATGGGCGATGATGGAAAGTATTGTGTCTCAGGTGAAGGTACAATTGTGTTTTAGAGGGAGCATGGTGCTCCTCTCACCCTATCTGCTGTTAAGTATGTACCAGGTCTGAAAAAGAATCTTGTGTTTGTTGCTATGCTAGAAGATAAAGGCTATGATGTAGTCTTTAATAAAGGAAAATTGTTCTTGAGGCATATTGGCATCGGACAGACCAAGCGAATTAGGATTCGAGTAAAGAATCTCTACAAGCTGGAGGTAGATGACTATGCTACACTGAGTTCCAAAGCAAAGGTGGTGCAAAGCCAAGATGTTGGAAAGCTATGCCATAGAAGACTAGGTCACTTGCATCACGGGGCCATGAAGATCATGCAACAAATTTCTACTGGCTTACCCAAGGGAAAACTGGAGCAAAAAAATACATGCAAAGGATGCACCCTGGGTAAGTATGTGAAAGCTTCCTTTCAGGATCGGGATAGTAGAGCTGGAGCAATCCTGGAGCGAGTTCACTCAGATGTATGTGGACCATTCTCTACAGCCTCCACCACTAAACAAAGGTACTATGTTATTTTCATTGATGATTTTTCTCGTAGATGTTGGATCTACTTTATGCAAAAGAAGGATCAGACCTTCTTGAGGTTTTGTGAGTTTAAAGCCTTGGCAGAGAAAGAATATGGGAAGAAAGTAAAAGCCTTGCATAGCGACAATGGTGGAGAGTATGTTTCCCAAAAGTTTAAAGACTTCTGTGTAGCAGAAGGAATTAAACGAGAATTGACGGCACCCCATAACCCACAACAGAATGGGGTGGCCGAAAGGAAGAACTGATCTACAGTGGGAATTTTCCTTAGACACATCATCACTAGACAGGTGAAGCAGATTGGTTCATGGGTTAAGAAGCTATATGCTCTTGAGGTTCAAGATGCATGCAAAGACTTGAGCAACATGGAAATTGATGGAGACTTGGCGGTTGAGAGGGAGAGTATATTACCTCTCAACATGCAACGCCAAAAGAAGTCTCAGATGATTGTGGAGGAGCCACGATTGGTGCAGCAGCTTCAGGAGGTTGTGGAGCAGCTACAATAGGGGAAGATGAGAGGAGATTGAGTAGAGACATCTACTCATGCAAAGACGTCGAGTAGGGGAAAACTTCGAGCCAGGTGGGCAGAGGGATCACATGCAGCCATACCTCCAGGTAGGAGGTGGGGTGATGTGGAGTGTTCATCCCAAGGAGGAGGGGCAAGATCCTTGAGGTACCCAACCTCTTTGATTTGACTTTACTATAGGAGCCCCGATGAGGAGTAGCGGGACTGACTGATTGGGTAGAGATAGATGTGGATGGAGTGGCAGAGAGAGCTATAGTGCAGGAGTCCCAGGACTGTGTAGAGCTAGTAGGTTGCAACGATGCGAGAGGCACAGGAGTGTTGCACCAGTGTAGGATGGCACAGAGAGGTGTGCAACGGTGCGAGATGCATGGGGTGTTGCAGCAGCTCAAAGGTCAGAGAGGGAGCACTTGTTAGCAACAGGTAGAGCTTCAGCATGAGAGTATTTCTAGCCCAACAAAGAGGTCAGTTGGGAGTTTTTTTTTTGTTCCGAGAGTTGTTGGAGCAACCACACTTGGTAGAAGTGTTGCATGCAGAACATTCCGAAGGTATAGGATCGGGTTCGAGAGGAAGCCTTTCTTGTTGAGAGGGAGTGTTGAAAATGGCAACAAGAAATGCTAAAAATAGAAGTTCTATAAATAGTAGTTTGGGTACCAGTGTTGGATTGAGCAACAGGGAATGAAAAATGGAAGTGCTAAAAATAGAATTGCTATTTTTAGTAGTTTAGGATGGATTCCAATTTTAGTCAGTCCATGGACTAAGATAGGAAGTAAAATTCGAATTTGAACTTAACAGCTGTTTGAAAATAAATTAATTAATTCACCATGAGTTAATTAGTAGTGAAAAATCAAACATGAAGTCTGTGTGAGGACATGCAATAGTTTCTCCATTAATTGAGGAATTTAAAATTCAATTAAAGAGATAAGGATGAGTTGTATTATTGAGTTGTAATCAGTTGACTTATTTTAACTTAGTCAAATCTAGTTATATTAATTTAACAATTTGTTAAATTAATGAGAGTTCAATTAGTTAATGCATGCTTGCATATAACCGCTGCACTTTAGATAACTGAATATTCTCTCATGAATAACTCATGCATGTCAGTTCAGTTAGAGACCCAGTTGAGATCAGAGGAGGGACAATGTACTATCAGTTGGATGGATTTTTCCTATAAAGGAAGCTCATCCATGGAGAAGGATTTATCTCCTTCAGGACTGCGTAGTTGGAACAAAGGTTAGTGGGTGTGTGAAGAGGCAAATTCACACATGTGGCTGCACTGGACCCCAATCAGAATTGCGCAAAGAAATAGGAGGCTTGGAGGGCAGATCAGAGGTTAGATAGAGGCCTTTGACTATCTATGAGCAGTAGAGGTATTGCAGAGAGAGCAGGATAGCTTTTGAGATGATTCTTTTTGTAATACTGGCTATATTTCCACTTGTATGATAATACAGAGTTGGGGTTTTAGGCTGAGGCTTTCCTTGCATTATATCTTCTATGTTATGTGTGATTAATTCCTTCTTATCAGTTATATGTGTTCTTATTGATGTTGCACATGTTCGATTAAGCTTCCGCTAAATTGTTTGTAGAAGTAGATCAAGTTTTTTGCTTTAGTACATTGCATTACCAGGTGATCTACAGTGGGAATTTCTATAATATGATCCAAGGAAGTTAGGGTTTTTGCAGGATCCCAAATTACATCCCAAAGAAGTGACCGTGGGAAAATTATCATAACCTTCTCTCTGAGTATCAGATTGAAATTTCATAAGAAGTTACAGAAACAGGATGGACTATAATTTTTTGTGCATCATTTTTAGGTCCAAAAGATGAAGCAGTGACCCGTGGCACTTCATACAAGTTCGCTCCATGGAAAAAATGTATAATCAGGTCATCTTGGGAGATTCGACATAACTCTTTCTTGGAGAATCCAATTTCGATAAGACTGGTGGCATTCGAAAGAGGACTCAGAGGGATACCACAATTCACAATTTCAGGCCTTAGAGATCCAAATTTCAGAGATACATTAGATTCAATATCAAGCTCCTACAAATAAACAAAAGGTGTGTAGTCATTTTAAAAAATTACATAAGTTTTGTTTGAAAAATTAGTTTGAAGTCATTAAAAGGGAATAGTGAAGAAAATTATCATTAGTTGATGCCTCGAAGAAGGAAAATTGGAACACCTAGTAAGCAACCCGAAAGCTCTTCTATGACACATAAAGAAGAGGAAGAAATGCAAAATGATCTATTAAAATTACGAGACCAAGTGAAACAAATTTCTCTCTCACAAAAAGTAACAGAAGCTAAGATGGATGGTTTGAAGAATGACATCAATGGTATGAAAGACAACATTGAAGATTGGAAGAAAGACATGGAAGGGTGGAAGGAATGTTTGACAAAGTTGCTACAAGAAAGGCTTTATAATGGCGAAAAGGTGGTAAAGAAAACTCATAATGAAAACAAAAGAAATGTTAATCATGATTCAAAGAATGAAAACATTGAATATTTTAAGAAAGATGTGGAAGGTTTGACAAAGTTGCTACAAGAAAGGCTTCCTAATGGCGAAAAGGTAGTAGAGGAAACTCATGATGAGAAAAAAAGAAATGTTAATCATGATTTCATAGACTCTAACGTTGGAATAAAGACCCACCATGTTCCAAAGATCGATATGAGGAAGTTTGATGGCAAGGATCCTCTAACATGAATACTACAGATGGAACAATATTTCGATCTCCATAATGTGAAAAAAACACAAAAGATATGCATTGCAACTTTATATTTGGAACCCAATCAGTTTGTATGGTATCGATGGCTTTGCTCTCGTAAACAAATTGTCACTTGGTCAATTTTTATGGACAAAATGATATCACATTATGAGGTTACAAAGAGCAACACTTTCTTTAGCCAATTGATAAATCTCAAATAAAAGGGTTCAATGGTGGAGCATATTGAGGACTTCCAAAAAATGAATATAAGGGTAAATGATATTCCATAGGAGCATATGATTGATGTTTTCATAGGGATTTTAAAGAATAACATCCAACATGAGGTTCGCCTTTGGGAACCTGATTCATTGGAGAAGGCATTTAGGTTGGCAAGAAAAATTGAAAAAAAAATTATGGCAACAAGGTAACCTATCACTCACAATTATAAATATGGAAGCGTTGCTGCCCCTAGCCTTCCACAACCTACAAGGTTGACACCACAACAATTGGAAGAAGAAAAAGAAAAGGCACTTTGTTACAGTTGTGATAGCAAATACACTAAAGGTCATAAGTGTG
Organism: Pinus tabuliformis; assembly: GCA_031772625.1. Lineage (NCBI taxonomy): Eukaryota > Viridiplantae > Streptophyta > Pinopsida > Pinales > Pinaceae > Pinus > Pinus tabuliformis. The sequence goes on from CM062818.1 coordinate 1,787,102,497, forward strand.
TTGAGAATAAATTATTTTACATAGATTGTGAAGAGGAAGAAAAGGAATAAGAAATTTCAAAAGAAGTGGATATACATCAAGAATCAACCATAAAGAAAGAAGAAATGAATCCAACGATATCTTGTAATGAATTGGCAAGAATTACTACCCCTCAAACTCTTAAGATGGAAGGACATATCAAGAAGAAAAAGGTAATAGTGTTGATTGATTTGGGTAGTACCCATAATTTTATTCATTGTAAGATAACCAAGGAATTGAATTTATTCCTATATCCAACACCAGAGTTTCAAGTGATGGCTGCAAATGGAGGAACCATAAATTGCTCTGGAAAGTGGCATAATATCAAGCTATCCATGGGAGAATATGTATTGAATAGTCCCATGCTTTCTTTCCAATGGGTGGTGTTGATGTTGTACTAGGAGTCCAATGGATACAATATTTGGGTATGATAGCTTTTAATTTTCAAGAAGTTTTCATGAAATTTTGTTGGGAAGGAAGTTGAATTAAAGGGTATCCCAAGGAAAAAAGGTGTTATCACCAAAAAATTAATCATCTAGCCTAATTTACTAGACAGATCGAAGTACACCATGTAAAGCCAATTTTACCATAGTCAAATTGCTTTCACTTTGAGAAATTACTTAATAAACGACCTTTGTTAATTAATTTATAGTTAAACCCATGGAGAATAATTAAATAACTATTTATTTGATTTTCTTTTAGGAATAATTAATTAAACCATTTTTCAATTATTATTCCTTGTCATATTTGACCCAATTATGAAAAATAAATAGATAAATCATTAAAGAGTTTAGACTTCTGTGATCCATACTTGATTGTGGGAATGATTTCAGCAAAGTCACATAGAGAATCATTTGTCGGCGCGTTTTGAACCAACTAGTAATTAATTAATCACTAATTAATTATTATTCTTTGTAAAATTTGACTAAATACCTTAGGAATAATTAAATCAATCCTTATTTATTTATTATTCCTTAATCAATTTCTTGAGATGATAAATAAATCATTTATTTATTTATTATTTCTAAATAAAATCTTAAATACTTTTTCCCTCCTAACCAAATATAATAAAATATTCCAAATGGTTATTCGAAGAATGGGGTTAATAATATTTTATTATTGCTCATTATTCGAGGATAACTCAATAATTTGTTATAGATATAAGGGTTTTCCATTCATTATTCACTTTTGATTATTTTCATTGTTGCACTCACTGTTTTAACTCTGATTATTTTCATTGTCGCACACCATTATTTGCTGGGTTTACATATTATAGAGGAGAGAGACTCTACACAAGCTGAAGATGTTTGAGGATAGCCAAGAACCTATCCCATAGAGGGGGACCAGTAACATTTATTTGTTCCCTTCATAGGTGTTATAATAAAAACTATTCTTTGTACATCTAGTTTCCATTGGATGATTGGAGTTATTAATGTGTCTTTTTGTTGTTTAACTATGATTGTAACATAGATTAGGACTTTGGCAGGTTTTGTTTCTATCAGTTGCTGCAAATCTACAATGTTTAGCAGCCATTTATATTGTTGAGATTGTTTTTCATACACAATCTTAAGTGGGTTCTTTTCGTACACCTTTGAGAAGAAAACACTACAACACCAGGAAATATAATCAACTCTAACAACATGAAAAAGCTTCTAAAGAAAGAACAACGTGGTGTAATTGCACAATTATGTTCACTAGAAGTTTCCACATTGAAATCATCTATTTCTCTAGATCTCCAAAATTTCTTGGACGATCATTCCAAAGTGTTTGAAACTCTTAAAGGCCTCCCACCTATTCATGATCATGATCATGTTATCCATTTGATTCCAGGAAGTGTTCCTCTGAATATCAGGCCTTACTGACATCCTTATGCCCAAAAGAGTGAAATTGAACGTATGGTTGAAGAAATGCTAGAGGATGGTATAATTCAACCTAGTCAAAGTTATTTCTCTGCTCCAATAGTATTGGTGCATAATAAGGATGGATCATGGCACATGTGTCTAGATTGTAGGGAGCTCAACAAGCTCACTATTAAAGATAAATTTCCCATTCTTCTCATTCATGAATTATTGGATGAATTACATGGAGGAATTTACTTCACTAGGTTGGATCTTCGTTCAGGATATCATCAAAACATAATGAAGACTGAAGACATTTCGAAAACAACATTTAGAACTCATGAGGGACATTATGAATTTTTGGTCATGCCTTTTTGCCTTACAAATGCACCTTCTACATTTCAAGGTTTGATGAATTCCATTTTAAAACCCTTCCTTAGAAAATTTGTGTTAGTATTTTTTGATGATATACTAATCTACAATAAGTCTTGGAAGGATCATGTTCAACATGTTGACAGGTGCTCAAACTATTGGAGGAGAAAAAATTATATGCAAAAACCTCCAAATTTTTCTTTGGAGTATAGGAGGTAGAATATATGGGTCATATTGTATCTCATGAAGGTGTTAAGGTAGACCCTTGCAAAATTAAATCCATTAATGAATGGAAAATCCACACATCCATAAAGAATCTATGAGGATTTCTCAGGCTAACAGGGTATTATCGCAAAATTGTTAAGAATTATGGGAAAATAGCAGCACCTCTAATAACATTACTGAGGAAAGATGCATTTTATTGGACTCTAGAAGCAATCTACCAAGCATCGGTCTTAGCTACACCAGACTTCACAAAAACCTTTATTGTGGAATGTGATGCCTCGAGAAATGGGATTGGCATTGTTTTAATGCAAGAAGGAAGACCCATTGCTTTTGAAAGTCGTCCAATAAAAGGAAAGTATTTACACAAAGCTATTTATGAGAAGGAAATGCTAGCAATATTACATGCACTTAAGAAACCCCGACCTTACTTAATGGGAAGACACTTCAAGGTAAAAATAGATCATGATAGTCTTAAATACTTTTTAGAACAAATATTATCTTCAAAAGAGAAGCAAAAATGGGTCCCAAATATGTTGGGTTATGACTTTGAAATCATCTACAAAAAAGGGAAGAAAAATGTTGTTGTAGAAGCACTCTCAAGAAAGGATGAGGATGTGAAAGAATTTATTTGTGCCATCTCTATCATCCAACCAGATTGGATAAACGAAGCAAGGGATGAATGGAAGAATGAAGAAGAAGTGTGGGCACTCATTCAAAAGTTGCAGTAAGATCCCAGTACATCTAATACATTTAGCTAGAAATATGATTCATTATGGTACAAAGAGCACTTATACCTCTGTAAGAATTCCCAACTCAAAGAAAAGATTCTTATGGATATGCACACCTCTCCCTTAGGAGGGCACTCACGATTTTTAAAAAATTACCATAGGCTGAAGAAGGAATTTTTTTGGGATGACCTTAAATATGATATTCAAAGGTTTGTGGTGGAATGTTTGGTTTACCAACAAAATAAAGTTCAGACAATTAAGACCCCGGTTCTGTTATAACATTTATCCATTCCAAGTCAATGTTGGGAGGAGGTTTCAATGGATTTTATCACAGGTTTACCCAAGTCCGAAGGAAAGAGTCTCATCATGGTCATAGTTGACAGACTTACCAAGTATGCACACTTTTATGCATTATCTCATCCATTTAAATCCCATATAGTTGCTACTACATTTATGGGAACAATTCAAAAGCTACATGGAAACCCAAAGATTATTGTAAGTGACCGAGATCCCATTTTCACAGGAAATTTTTGGACTGAATTATTTTCTTGTATGGGTGCTTAGTTAGCTCATAGTTCATCTTATCATCCTCAATCTAATGGGAAAACTAAGATAGTGAAAAAATGTTTGGAAGGATATCTTCATTTCTTTGCATCTGATAAACAAATACAATGGGTCAAGTGGTTTCCTCCCCATTTATGGCACTTTATGGACATCATCAACCATCCATCACAACATATTTAACAAAAAATTATAATGTTCAAGCAATGGAAGATCACATCGAGCATCAACAACAGGTTCTCCAACTCTTAAAGGATAACCTCACTTTGACACAACATAGAATGAAACAACAGGAAGATCAATATCGTAGTGAAAGAAGTTTTGATGTAGGTGACTCGGTATTTCTACAGATACAACCATACAAACAAATGTCCCTCAAGCAAGCTAAGAAGGATAATAAATGTCCCTCAACCATACAAGGTGTTGCAAAACATTGGTACTATGGCATACAAATTGGAGCTTTTTACATCTTCCCGAGTGCATCCAGTTGTCCATGTTTCATGCTTAAAGAAGGTTATAGGTGACAAGCTCCCAGGTCAAACAATATATCCAGAACTTGTCGAGGAAGGAATATTCATATTGGAACATGAAGAAGTCATAGAAACAAGAACTTGACAACTACGAAATCGATCAATTTCAGAGTATCTCATCAAGTGGAAGAACTTACCTGTTGAAGATTCCACATGGGAGGATGAGAATTTTATATAGAAGCATCCATAACTACTCAAGCATTGAGGACAACACTTTTTTGAAGGATATTTGCATGTTAGGTCCCTATAATACTAATGATTCCCCCACTACTATTGTCATCATAGGCCCTTATTGTTATTGTTTTTCCCCTATTGTCCCCACATTGTTATTATTTTGCCCCCATAAAAACCCACTATTGTTATTGTTGTGCCCTTATATTATTATTTTTATGTCGGCTTTGATTATATTGTGACCCTTTGGACTCCTATATATATAAAGGACGTTTTGTCATTTGAATCATCCAAGAATTGTTCATTTGTGTAATGTAAAGGAGGTTTCCCCCTCGAAGAGGCTTATTTTGAAGTCGTTGATCTATCTGTTCTTCTATTTTGTGAGCTGGTTGCATAAAATATACATTATTATCTTATATAGAGGATTTTTGGCTAAGGAAACTTGCAAATTTCCAGGGGAATGGTACTCTATGATCTTCATGCTATATGGTAGTGTTTTCCATCTCCTCTGGAAAACTTGTGAGCTATATTTTCCAAATAATCTCAACGTATCCTCAAAGTGGATGCAACCTTCATTTTCCTCTATTTGGATACTTCCAACACTTTAATATCCTTTGCTATGAGTGCATGGTTGGAAGTGAGGATGGATAGATTAGGGTATTTAGGCCTAATCCAAAGTGGTTCCTTCATCTTTACCTCTATTGTATTTTTCATTTCTTCAACCTTAATATCTTCACACCTTAGAAACGATGCTAGGGCCATTAGATGTGCATCACCCAAATATGGATTTGGGTACCATATTGATATCATGGAGCACAAGGTTGTGAATGTAAAATGCAACAACCTTGGATTATCTTTGGTACAACATTGGAGGAAAAAATCAATGGATTATTTGTCATCCTGTAGAGGGAGATATCCTCTTTGTGCAAGAATTTTTATTTTAAATTGGAACCACTACTCATTTAGGAACAAGAAGTAGGTTTTGAATGGTTGCCTACAGTTCACTGCTTCCAAAGAAAGTTGTGCCATGGTGCCCAAATTTGTTTCTAGGGTTGCAACCTAATTTTCCTTATCTTGCAATAATATTTGTGTTTGCTATAATTGGGTATTTAGCTATTTTTTTTCTCTTTCCATATGATCCCTTCCACTTGCTGCATAAAATATTAATAGTTCCATCTCCTCCATCATCTTCCTCATTTCCTCTTCCATTTTTCCAATATCAAAAACTCCTTTGGATTGTGAAATTTTCTTCCATTTATGAGTCTTAGCCTTTTCTTTCTCGACCTCAAGCAATAACCATGGTGTCAAGTGCATAGGGATCATTTTTCCTACCTCAGTCCAAGAATAGAAGGAAGTAGATCTTCTTGGGTCTAGTTGATCTGTTTTTCTGTCAACCTCCTGTAGCTTTGCTGCTTGTTACTGTAGCTTTATTTTTTTCTCGTAGCTTTGAAATTTGTGCCCATAACTCTGTCGGATACCCTTGTTTTTTAAAACTTGGTCCTTCTGGTTGTATTTGTTAGAAATTAACTAACAAATCAATGGAACACAAAATATTGTAGAAACACAAATACAAAAAAAACATAAAACAAGAGAGACACAGATATAAATGGTTCACCCAATTTGGGATATGTACAAAGAGAAAAAACCAATCCTTCCTTTTATATATCAAATAAAATGAAGAGATACAACCTACAACAAATCCTCTATTATTTCCTCTTCACTCTCACACAATCTCCTCTTTTTTCTAGCAAAAAAAATAAATCACCCACAATACGATTCCCTCATATAAACCGAGGGTTTCCTTCTAGAGTAAAAAACCCTAAATTAACATAACTTCTATCACCAGATCTTTCTCCTAATGAACAGTCCAAATTGAATACGAAATTACAATATTTTACAAGGCAATTGTTTATCTAATTTTTCTTCAGGGGAAAGCCCCCTCATACCCCCTCGTCATAGACTGGGATCCAAACGTGACTGAAACAAAACCCTTGAATTAGGAAGATAATCAGGCTCCACACCCAACAATAGTTGTAGCTTCATTTATTCATGAGTTGTTGGTGTTACTCTTGTTTGTACCACTAATGTCATTGATTTTGTTAGAAATACTAAGGGTGGGGGGGCAGGGGTGAATTAGTATTCATGTTGAATCAATTTTTACCCAATTTATACTTTTTTTTGCATGTTAACTAAATTTCCATTTAGCTAGTAATCACATTACAACATACTTGTTCATCATAAATTAAAGTGAAACATAAGGTCACAACACATCAACAAATCAACATCATCATCATCATCATAGAAACACCAAATATTAGGTGGAAAACAGAACTAGGAAAAACCATCACTGTTTTTGTCTTTGTCTTCTTTCAATAATCTTCAAAAAATCATCTTTTACATCTTTAATTGGCATAGGATTTTACCAGTGTGCAAGATCCTACCTTTTGGAGGCTACCACCTCCTATTGTTTCTCCAACAACCACTAGCAGGAAGCTACTAGTCCCTAATAAAGTTCTCTGACTACCACCAAAAGGAAGTTACCTCTCACTCATTGAAGGCTCCAACCCTCAGACCCTTTGTGGACCTAATTTTAAAATATTTAAACTGGATCCACTTGGAATACAAATTGAATCATGTAGGTGAAGTTTCATCTAATTTTCAAACTAAACCAACACAAACTTTATGCTCAGTCATCGAATACAATTTTGACCATACAATCTCCTCTTCACAACTAAAAATAAGCTCTCTCAGTAATAACCAAATCATCTAATGGAAAAACATAGTTGCACTCATCCTCAATCAATATGATATACAAGCATTCACAATATCTAATGACTAATATTTTCTCTCATTAGTAGAAAGCTTTCATAAACCATAGTAGCATCAAATCCTCTGTCCATACATCAACAACATCATCACAAACCTAACCTAAACATTTCTTAGACAATGGTCAAGACAATCAACAACTAAGATCAATCATCAAAACCTCTCTCAACCATACACGCCTTCACATGACATTATTTGGTAGCATACCCATTCAATTCTTATCAAGTTGAATACAAAGGTAACAATACATATAATATCAAGTTAGAAGACACAACATTAATTCATATAGCCATATAGTCTCTCAAGAATACTCATGCAGTGTCGGTTCTTTGACTGATACTCTAGTCGCAAATCTAGTATCCAATTCTTTGTCTCAACTCAAACATCAAACTTATAGGAACAAAATCTATTATGCAACCATATATAATTATGTGACATACATTAAAACTTACTCTGAATTATGGATTTAATCGCTGCAAGCAAGATACTAGCACATTAGATTATAACTTTGCAATATGAAATCAATAACAAAAATACACACCCTGTAGACTACCAAGTTATAACAACAATACATCATCACTTCAACCAAGGAAAAATTGTGAAATTCTCTCAGAAAAGTTACAATAAATACATAGCAGTTAAAAGGATTTAATTAAGGACAAGTGGAATTTTGTCTTCATGAATTACCACAACCCTAGCAAGCATCAATCAAGTCCTAGAAATACATTGACATTAGTAACCAACAACAACTATGACGATTCTACTCTCAAGATCATATCAATATTTTCCATACGACCTTAGTATCCATTTAATGAAAAAACCCTAGCATGTGAGTATTCTTATGCTAGTGTCCTCCAAAAACTATACCAATGTCACGTCCCTGCAAAAATCATTGTTATTCATTATTCCTTTGTCCATATATGCTCCAATAAACAAACTCATTCAATTTGTACCCATACAATCAACATCAAACCCTAATTCAATGACAACAACATCATCAAGAAGCGAGACTTAGTACAACATCATCTCAGAACCTCAAGAACAAACTCCGACACAATAATACACTCAATCCTCCATCAATACATCATCATACATATCATCAAGTTACAATCAAAATAATTTGATGCAATAGTAACATATATCAATGAAATCATCAACAAACTCTTCATTATAATGAAAACCCTGGCTCAATAAATAGTTTTTCTCAATTCACTTAGCTTGATCTCAACTTCAATCATTAAATCCTCTCTAGTAGCAACATTAAACATTCTAGGTAGCATATATTCTGACAACAATCTCATACTTTAATAACTCTGCAACATATTCAACTCTAATAACAACAAGAATTTTAATGCAATAACCTCTACACAAAGAAACATATGCAAGGCATCTAGAGGAATCAAACATTCTTGACAAGGGCCCTTGCTCAACCATAATAAATAAATCTCATGATAACATATTGCAGAAGTAAACAAAGTAGCAAATTAAGCACTATCATCATTGATTCCTGATCTATGCATATTCAACATTCAAGATCTCTACTACAACAACATAAAACCATTAGCAAAATTATGATGCAATAAAATCATTGTTAGCCAATGTTATTAAACCAACTCACAAAAGATAGAAAAGATAGATCAACGCCTTAGAAATCAGCCTCTTCGATGGGGCAACCTCCTTTACATTACACAAATGAACAATTCTTGGATGACACAAATGAAAAAACCTCCTTTCTATATAGGAGTCTAAGGGGTTCCAATATAATCAAAGCCGACATAACAATAATAATATAAGGGCACAACAATAACAATAGTGGGCTTCTATGGGGCACAATGGGACAATAGGGGCACAACAATAACAATAAGGGCTACAATGACAATAGTAATGGGGGAATCACTAGTATTATAGGGACTTAACAGCCAAAGGAAATGCTATACTTCTACTATAAGTATCTCTGCTACATAGGTATCTATCATGCCTACACCATCAACATTGGCACATCAACAAATCTATAAAAAGTATTACTAATACAAATACTCTGTCCATTCACATCAACTGATCAATCCCTAATCCAAAAGTAGATCTCTTATTGTTACAACAAAACAAGATATAATTTCGATCTCTATAATAAATAACATGCTACATGTGTGTACTATTCCATTGCTCTGTTTATTCTCATCATAGCTCACACAAGTGTGGTATATCTGCATAAAACAATGCTACAGGCATAACATTACCTCATTGGCCCTTGTCTTACTGTCAACACACAAAAATATTCATCATATAGCTAATGAAAGTAATTTATGTGCACATCTCTTCTTCAAATCTACTCTCTTTCCATGGGTTAATTTTCACTATGACTCAAAAATCACCTCATCGAGCTTCAACTAGATTAACACTTGTGCCCGAACAAAATATGCAAAAAAATACAATGATATTCAATGGAAAACAATGTCAAATTAGACTTGCTCAAATGCAATCCATGATAAACTACTTGCGAATTTTTAAGTCTTTTTCCATTTGATTACCACAGGAGAAACCATAGGTTTGTTTATGGATTTTGTTGATTGGACCAAATATATGTTACCTTAGGTAATTCAATGGTTTGGCCCTTGGTTTTTTCAATTTTCTTCTGTTGGAATCATGGTTTCCATTACACCAAAAAATAAATGTGTTAGTAAAGAGAAAAATTGACAAATTTCGTGAATCCACGAGAGGAAATTAAAAACATGTCGCGGAACACACTGGGAGCGTTGGTTTATCCAATGTCCAATAATCTTGCCCCTAGAACAAGCCAGGTGTGATTCGAACTCGATACCATTGGATTTGATACCACTTGTTGGAATCCCGATTGTTGTTACACGAAAACCTACAGGTGCCAATAAATGAATGCATCTCTAGAGTTCATGGATCCACCATAGGTGCTTCAGAACATGTCATGAAACACTTGGGGAGTGATAGTTTATCCAATGTACAAAAATTGATGGCATTTTTGTCATTGATGGAAAAGGAGCAACAAGAGTATCAATGCAGGAGTAGCTTGGGCATAAGAAAAACAAAGGAACGATAATCGAATCAACAAAGAATAAGGAAAAGGCATATGATGGCTTGGCATATGAAGTAGAAGAAAATACCATGACACAATTGGTGGATGCAAAATTGTATAAAAATGCATGTGTTTTGCATTGATACTTTCATATGTTGTGTGTTGCATGATTTGAAGACTAGTTTGTTGGAGAAAATTGTTGTGATTCAAGGCAAGACCCCATAACAACAAATGCAATACTCCATGACACACAAGAGAAGACTCCATGACAACAAAGGCAAGGTTGTTGAGACACTGACATGAAGATGTTGTGATGCAAATCCAAGGAAAAGGCAAAGATGTTGGAGAGATTATTGTGATGCATTAATGGAAAATGTTGTTATTGATCATGATGAACGGATGCTCATTTATGTTGTCATATGTTATTCCTATAATGTTATATGATGTTGGAATTATGTTAATGAATTTCATCATTACATGTGGATGAAAATAATATTGGGTGGAACATTTACTTTTGTGTTCTAATATTCAAAATATGTAGAGTTTGGAAACTAATGAGTGGAAGGCAAAGAGTCAAGCCTATTCACTTCATATTCTTATGTGGAATACAAAAAGCCATCAAACTATCTTTATAAAATATGTGATTTCGGAGGGAATATTGGTTAGAGAGTGAAAGAATATTTGAGAGTGATTAAGGTGTTCTCTATTAATTACCTGACACAAGAAGATCTTATGTTAAGAAAATTTGAAGAGGAGGAGAAAAAAAACAAAGATGAAGGTATGCAAATTCATTGACCAGGTAACCAACATATTTTTTTTCTTATGTATTCAAGGATTGTAGTCTCCTTTCAAGTTGCAACTTGATAAATGTTAGGTTGGAGCCTGTTGAGGTAGGAGCCTCATGTGGGTTGTGTTAGTGTCGGTCTTGAGCCCTCCATCAGTGATCAATAACTCTTTGCATATGCATTTATAGGTGTCTCATCAGTGTCAGTTTTGCATCCCGCTAGGCATGCCATAACACTGAATGGAGGAGCTGGTCTTTGTCTTCTTGGCTTTGCTGGATCAGGTCATACAACAATATAATTGAGTCAGGCTTGTTCTTGTTTTTGTCTTAAAGTCCCATGGTCTTAGGTTTAGGGTTTTGAGTCAAAATCATTTTAAGGTCATGAGTCATGGTCAGTAAGTGCCCAGCAAGCCGGAAGGAGTTTTGTACATATGTTTCATTGTCATCTTCTTCAGCTACAGCTCATTTTATGCCTTGGATTTAAAAACACTGTTTTTAATTACAAGGTCATGTGGATTTTGAAAAAATAAAGAAATTCTCAAAAATTTGTAAAAGTGCCGGCAATAACCCTGGTTCCTTCACTACAGTCCCTCAGGCGGTCAACCTGCAAAAAGAAAGGAGTTAAACGCATCAAAAAGCTCATTCCAGGACAAAAAGACTCTAAAATAGTGTTAAAGAGAATACAAAAGTTTAAACATTATAAAGTGGGTTTTTAAAGTCAATTTTTTTTTAAATATGAGCCTATAAAAGCAAATTCCCTCTTGAAAGGTCTTCATTGTGCATTTGGAGCAAGAAATTACAAGCAAAAGGCGATTAGAGGGCGGAATTGGGCAAATTGCAGAAGTTTCAGTCTTTTGGAGGCTGCGCGACCAAACGGAGGGGCGCGACCAAAAAAAGGCCAACGCGCTGTGTTAAATTACACAGGCGCGACCAAACGGAGGGGTGAGACCAAACTGGCAGCTTGCGCGACCAAAAAGTCTGCCCGCCCTAAAAACTCTCCCAAACGCTCAAATTCACTCAAATTCACTCCAATTTTTAAAGGTATGCCTCCTCCACGTTTTGTGTAATGGTGTTGGGGTTGCAAAAGAAGATTATGGTCATGATTTTATGCAAGGAAATCCATAGAAAATAGGTTAAAATGACTTGATGTTTTTGCATGCTAATGTTAGGTAGTATGTTTGTTTTTCAAGGCAATTTTTTCCTTAGTCCCTCCATTCATTTTCCCAATATAAAATCACAGGTGTTAGGATGTCATTTTTATTAATCTCATTTGCAAAGAAAATACTCAAAACCTACCCCAAATTCCATGAAACCCTAACCCCTCCTGAACCCTATTCCAAACCCTGTTTCTACCATGTATCATGCTCTAACCCTAAGCACTACTACACACAGCAATTCATGTATAAAAACACAGCAAAATGAAAAAGAAACATTATAAAAAAAAAAAAAAACAAATAAAAAGTGATGACAAGGCATGCACTCAAAAAATTGTAAAAACAGTGAAATATTCCATTTTGCATAGCCTCAAAAAAAAAATAAAAAAAAAATAAAGAAAATGTCATCTTGTTGTATGATGTCAAGGACTTGAAAGCTGAATAAAGTCATGACAAAATTCATTTAAATGTACAGCTGCATAGTTATCAAAAGAAGCAGTCTTGCTGTGTTAGGGTTTTGTATTAGCATGGTTTTCATCCCCTTTCTCAAAACTCTGTTTTTCCCTACCTATTTCCCTATGTAAACCCCAATTCAATTGCTTGTCCCTTCAGATTAAACTCCCTAGGCAATTGAATGTCCCTCCCTATGATCAAAGCACACAGTCAAACCCTAATTCCCCATGGTAAAAGCATGATGAAGCTGCCACTGTCCTAAATGAATTGCTGTTACAAAAATTAGTTGGCAGTGATTATTAAAAGGGTTTCACTGTCCCCCCAAACCTAATTCCTAATATCCTCTCTTTTCCCTAATTCCCAAGTTATCAATTCCCTCTCCCTTCCATTGTAACATGATCACAGCAATCCCCTTCCCTTCTTCTTACAATCTAATACCCAAAATCCCTGTTTCATATTAGCATCAAATGGTCATTTCAAAATGTGGAAAAAACAGAGTATGCTCATGAAAGATATTTGAAGACAAAATATAAAAGCAGCAGCCTGTTAAATGTTTATGATTGATGCTACCCTATTCCCTTATACTTTCATTCCCTCCATGATGAAAATCTATATTGTCCTTTCCCTTGGTGATCATAAAACATATTTCCCTAATACAGTATTCATTTGCAAATGATGAAAGATGGAATGACATGTTTAGCATTATGTGATGTTTTCCTTCAGAATTCCCTGCTTATATATATATTTTTTCCCTTTCCTATATGTAAATTCCCTCCCCTAACATATCCCTCATGATGTTTCCCCTTGAAAACAGCATACTTCACAGCATTTTGCAGGCAGGGCAGCGGTCATTTTGACTTATTTGTTCCACCTTGCTCAATAACACCATGTCAACCACTGAGACTAATGAGCAAGGTGATGACCGATCATCATCTACTGAGATTGAGATACAACAGAGGCCTCGTAGGGGAGGCAAGGGTGGTCACCATAGGAGGGAAGAGCCCACATCATTGACAGAGTTGCAGGCTTGCCCATTGGCAGTGTCTTGTTTTCAGCATATGGCTTGTTTTCAGTTTTGTGAGAGGCTGTCACACATCCAGCATCATAGAGACTTGGCCCGGTTGTTTGTCCTCCATCTCCATGACAGGCAGGTCACCCTTGCAGGGGTGAATTTTGTGTTTTCTCCAGAGGCTATCACAGATGCTACCGGGATACCCAATGTGGGTGAGGTGTGGCCGAAGCGCAAGTGGGTGGACCTGGTATACTATGAGCCATATGTTAGGCCTGCCCATGTGCATCACTTGACAAGGAACTTTCCTATCAAGTTCCTCCGAGCAGAGTATATAGACACCATGAGACTCATTATGCACTACTTCACATGTGAGGGGAGATTCTCACGAGTATTTTCTTGTCATATCCGCATGATGATGCACTTCACCAGAGTGAGGATGATGAACATTTCGGCATTCTTATTTCATGACATTCAGAGGATAGCCACTACCTTTCGGAGACAGACTCCAGTACAACAGCTCCGGAGCCTATGCCATCATGGTCTTATTCAGTTAATAGTTTCCCATCAGCTGAGCCAGCAGGGCATCCCTTGGGCGGATTTCATCTCCCGAGATGTTTTCACACAGCCACATTCAGGGCCTGAGGCAGTTCATGAGGAGGGAGGGCCATCACATCAGCCCGAGACCAGCATCCCGAGACACATGGCTTCTTCTCCTCGGGTCACATATCAGAGAGGTCACAGGACCTTATTTGCAGCAGCCCGACGAGTACTTTCTCTACAGCCAGTGGAAGGGGTCTCGTCTTCATCATCAGAGCAGCGAGTGTTATCTCCACATCAGGTGGAAGGGGCCTCGCTTTCTTCATCGGCACAGGCAGTACGAGAGGGCAAGCAGCCCATGGTTGAGGATGAGGCAGTTGGCGAGGCACATGATGATTTCACTGGTCGTGATGCTCATTCTCCTCCTTCTTCAGATTTCTATGAGCTCAAGGAAGAGAACCTTGTGTTGCAGCGGAAGCTTGAGATGGCTCAGTGGACTATCACTTATTTAGAGCAGCGGACCAAACAGCTGGAGACCGAGAAGGAGTTGGATGAGTTATGGAGGATGCGATTTGACCGAGTCATCAATCGCAGGAGGCCTGGGGACCCACTGCCCATGGATAGAGAGTTATTGCTCATCCGAGCAAATTGGCGCTTGGAGGGACTGTTAGACAAGGCAAACCGTGACACAGTGTCTTGTTTTCAGCATATGGCTTGTTTTCAGTTTTGTGAGAGGCTGTCACACATCCAGCATCACAGAGACTTGGCCCGGTTGTTTGTCCTCCATCTCCATGACAGGCAGGTCACCCTTGCAGGGGTGAATTTTGTGTTTTCTCCAGAGGCTATCACAGATGCTACCGGGATACCCAATGTGGGTGAGGTGTGGCCGAAGCGCAAGTGGGTGGACCTGGTATACTATGAGCCATATGTTAGGCCTGCCCATGTGCATCACTTGACAAGGAACTTTCCTATCAAGTTCCTCCGAGCAGAGTATATAGACACCATGAGACTCATTATGCACTACTTCACATGCGAGGGGAGATTCTCACGAGTATTTTCTTGTCATATCCGCATGATGATGCACTTCACCAGAGTGAGGATGATGAACATTTCGGCATTCTTATTTCATGACATTCAGAGGATAGCCACTACCTTTCGGAGACAGACTCCAGTACAGCAGCTCCGGAGCCTATGCCATCATGGTCTTATTCAGTTAATAGTTTCCCATCAGCTGAGCCAGCAGGGCATCCCTTGGGCGGATTTCATCTCCCGAGATGTTTTCACACAGCCACATTCAGGGCCTGAGGCAGTTCATGAGGAGGGAGGGCCATCACATCAGCCCGAGACCAGCATCCCGAGACACATGGCTTCTTCTCCTCGGGTCACATATCAGAGAGGTCACAGGACCTTATTTGCAGCAGTCCGACGAGTACTTTCTCTACAGCCAGTGGAAGGGGTCTCGTCTTCATCATCAGAGCAGCGAGTGTTATCTCCACATCAGGTGGAAGGGGCCTCGCTTTCTTCATCGGCACAGGCAGTACGAGAGGGCAAGCAGCCCATGGTTGAGGATGAGGCAGTTGGCGAGGCACATGATGATTTCACTGGTCGTGATGCTCATTCTCCTCCTTCTTCAGATTTCTATGAGCTCAAGGAAGAGAACCTTGTGTTGCAGCGGAAGCTTGAGATGGCTCAGTGGACTATCACTTATTTAGAGCAGCGGACCAAACAGCTGGAGACCGAGAAGGAGTTGGATGAGTTATGGAGGATGCGATTTGACCGAGTCATCAATCGCAGGAGGCCTGGGGACCCATTGCCCATGGATAGAGAGTTATTGCTCATCCGAGCAAATTGGCGCTTGGAGGGACTGTTAGACAAGGCAAACCGTGACAACAAGCTGCTCCGGAACATGAAGACACACTACTGGGCAAGATTACATGTTTGCAAGGCGAGAATAAAAATTCTCCAAAGAGAGCTGTCAGAGGCCCGGAAGAAGAAGAAAAGGACAAATCCACTCCGCATCTTGGCTGAGGCATCCCTCACTCATCATGGTACTGATCAGCCTTGATCTAGCATCAAAATCTGAAAATTTTGAGAATTTTGGAGCATTTTGCAAATTTTTGGTAAAATTACAGGTTTTGCCCACGGTTTGGTCTCACCCCGGGTGAGACCATTTTGAAGGGCTGCTCGGAATTTTGCAAACTTGGCATTTTTGGAAAGGGCATGCAAAAAGAAAAATTACCAGTACTTGGGGGCAGCCTAATTTTGAGTTTTGAGCCTCCAAAAGCTCAAAATACACCTTAAAAATGACTTTCTGCCCACTTTTTGAGTTGCAGAAAGTGACCTTGGGAGAAATGGTTTTTGAGGGGTCAAATCAACACCAAATCCAGAAATTCCACTTGGGATGGAAAGTAGACAGGCCAAGCTTTCCAATGAGCCATCTTGCACCTGATTTGGATCAGTGGAACCCACTCAAAAGTAGCTGCAAAGGGGCGCGACCAGAACTTCCAGGGGCGCGACCAAAACCTCCAGATTTGCCAATTTTTGACTAGTTCGGCCAGAAAAGCACTATTTTCACTTTGGTTGACTATTTGGGCATGTAAATGATGGATTATTGTGTAAATTTCATGGCATTAGATACTTTTACTCTTCTTTACCACTTCTAGAAGCTTCTTTGATGTAAATAGTGAATATTTAATGCATAGATAAGCTTCCTAAGTTTTAGAGGTAAGTTGTTGAGCTGGCCTATTATCTAGTGACTGATTTAGAATTAGTTGCAACAGCTCCTAGGAAGCTGAGCTCGACCCCTAGAGGTGGGGAAAGAGGTTTGACCTTCTATATTATGCCTTCTCTTTCTCATTTTGATGGTTGGACTCTAGAGGGAGAAGTGCTATTGTATTTTTGACTTGTATTTTCTGCAATTTGAGGAAAAGGAAGGCCAGGGTTTTGCAGACTTCATTGAGGATTCTTGTGGATTATTATGTTGATGGTGTGTCTCCTACTGTTATTGTAAGTGTGTTTATGTGTTCCATTTCTTGATCTCTTGCTGCTATTTAAACAAAAGAAGTGATAAAGTGTGAATTCATGCATGCCATGCTCAGCTTTCAATTTTGTTTAAAATTTATGTTTTCCACTGTCTAGAGAGGATTCGAATTCATTGTTTTCCCTCTTTAGCCTCTTTTCTTTCTTCCCTGATCATCTCTTTCAGTTAAAGGCATCAGCATAGACTCCTACCTTGCCCCAAAGACCCACCTGCAAAAACTGAGCTCAATCCCCGCACCCTAAATTGCACTCCCTCTAATTGCCACCAAAAACCCAAAAAATCTTTAAATCAACCCCCCTTATCAATTTACTAGCCTAATATCTTTGATCCTAATTGGTCAGCTTATTATATTATAAGATCTATCAAATCTGACCCGAGAGAGCCTTCTCATACCTCGTAGGGCTAGCTACGAGGTGAAATGGTTTGATGTAGCCTTGAGAGTTTGTCTATCTCAGCCTAGGTGAATTCCAAGCGCTAACAGGTTGTAATATACAAAAATCTTTGTGGGAGTTGGAGCTTTCATGTATGTTGTAGCTTGTAGAAAGATTGAGGTAGTGGCATCCTATATGTTGAAGCTTAAATAAAAGTATATATAATAAGGGAGTAGGAATCTGGTGTCCATATGTGTTCATTTTCTGTGTTGAGGTGGTTTTTTGGTTTACTTATTACTTGTTATTTGCATATTAAATCTGCTAGTCATTATGTATCAATCTTCTCATTCAATGGTTTAGTTAATGAGTTTAAAGAAAATAAAATTAATGTCAATGAATGTACTAAATTGATTCACCCCCCTCTCAGTTTAGTCAACTTTTCATCAATTGGTATCAGAGCGGGTTCCTTCTTTGTAAGCCTAACAACTTGAAGGTAGGCCTGGTTGATTCATAGACTATCAAAGTGTACGTGTTTTGAGTGCAACAAACTTTTATGAATGGAGAGATAAGATAAAATCTGAATTGATAGCTTGTGGATCTAGTGTATGGAAACTACTATGTGATGGCTACTGTAAAGATTCCCCCTCTAGCAAGAACAACAATGGAATGCTAAGGAAAAATGCACTATTAATAAAAATATTCATAATATGGATCTTGATATAGTAATAAACTTAAATTATTCAAAAGAAATACAGGATAGATTGTAGCTCATGCATGAAGGAGAGACTAGTAGTAGCACTGCAAAAAAATAAAAGAGAAAGAGGAAGAAGAAAAATCCACATCAAAAGGAAAGCCTTCAATTAAATGAAATTTCTGCATGTGTAATTGTACCTAACTTTCATGGGGAAAATACAAATGAAAAGTTAATTGAACACCAAGCTAGGCTTGACTTATCATCAACTAGCATAGATAGACTAAAGAATGAAAACCAAGACTTGAAGAAACTTGTATAGATATGTGATGAGAGAGAACATCAGTACAAGGAATAAATTGTTAGCCTGGAGACACAGCTTGAAGAAGCAAGGAGATTAGGAGAGGTTATGAGTAGAAAATAGAAGGAGAAATAAGAACAATGTGAAAGGTTAGAGGCTGAGACCAATTCAGCTAGAAGTGAGTTAGAAGAAAAAAATAGAGTGTGTAAGCAGTTAGAAGAGGAGGTTGTTTCAATGAAGAACTCTGAAAAGTGTAGTAGATCAAAATTAACCTTAAAAATATCTGTAGAAGAAGAATACAAAAACAACATGAGTTATAAATAAGAAAGGAAAACAAGCAGCAACATCAAGAGTCAAACAATGAGGTTAAGAAAGTGTCCTTAGAAAAAAGGGCATTTCCTCCTAGGTATGAGTTGAAAAAATTGTAAGATCTCAAAGGAGATTTTATGCTCCTGTGAAACATATCAAGTGCCTTTCCTATCTTGGACCTTGACATGTAGTAGCAGAATGTAATAGAAAACAAATAAAATCTAATCAACAACATATGCAACAAAAAATAAGAAAACCATCCACCAAGTACACAAATTATTTTTATGGTTATTGTTACTTGTGCAATGGATTTGGACATAAATTTGTTGAATGCAAAATGTATATAAATAAGAACACGAATGCAAGAATATACAAATCATTCCCTCTATTTATTTACCACATAAGATGTTACTGTGATAGACTTAGTCACAAATCCAAGGATTGTGAGATGCATTATTCCTTAAAGAGCTCCAAACAGAAGATTAAAAGAACTCCAAGTAGGCCAAACTTTCAATTAAAATGAAATACAAATAGTATAAGGAAACCTACTAAAGTATATAAAAAAAACAACATGAAAAAATGAGGGGAGCTTAAGAAAGAAAAAGAAAAAATCATTTAGTGTTACAAGAGAAACACCATTTTAGGGGAGAGTAGCCCCATAGTGTCTTGGAAGATACAAAAAAATATAAGAAGATTAATTCTACTTGGTGGGTTCCACTATTGCAGCAATAATGCTGCAACTCCTGGGACTCCCTTCTTTACTTTTATCAACCCGGTAGTTCGTAACAAACTTGGAAGTGACAGTGCTATATGCACAAGTACTAGCTCTTGCCGCACGCTGTCATTGGATCAGTTGGCACAAGTACGCTAGGAGCTTAAGCCAACTTCTATGAGCTCTTAGAAGAAGCTTTTAATGGTGATGGATGGAAACTAACTCAAAGGAAGCTAGTCTACTTGCAGAAAGAAGCTGAAAGTGGAAAAGGAATGCAAACCCTAGCAAACCCTAGTTTTACAGACTAACCCTACTGGTGCAAGAAAGGAGATGAAAGCAGTGGAAATGGATGCCATTGGCTTCTAGAAATGTAGAATGCATGTGACTAATCTACTCTTGCAGTGAAATCTAAAAAGGAATGTCTTTTGTATTTTTGAGTAATCTTGTAGAATTATTATGTATGTCCTTAACTGTTTTGACTGTGCAGAGGTTGATTGATGGAAGGAAATGGTGAGGGCGATTGGAGGAGGTTGGGAAGGTGAGAAGAGGGCCTAAGGGGTCCCTAACACCCTTCCAGAGAGTTTCCCCATGATCAGATCTCGAAAAACCGCTCTCATGATCTTCTACAAGAAGTCTGTTGGGGTTCTACAGGAAGTCTGCAGGGGTTCTACATGATGTTCTGAAAGCAGATTTTGGAGGATTTAAGGTGGAAGAAAGGTGGAGAAGTGGAGATGGAGGTTGGATGAGGGTTTGAAGAGGTTTAGAACCTGGAAAATGAAGCTTAGAAGTGATGGGGATGGTTGGATTTGTTCAAGGATGGATAGAGAAATGTTGCACAAAAATATGGAAATTAGGTCAAAGTGAGAAAATGTGGCAAATGAAGGGCAAGAATTTGAGTTAGGGGATGGAACAAGTTGCACTGATGGCAGAAGGGTAGGCAGAGAGGTAGCACAGGTTTTCTGCACACTACTTCTTGAAACTGACCAAACAAAGACCATGCAAACCAAATATCTAGCTATTCTAACCTAATTTGACCTAGGAACCAGCACCCATGATGAACAGAAATTTATTGGTAGAAAATTATGTAAAATAACTTATGAAAACCAAGCGAGATTGGATCTAAGCATGTAATCACATCTGGTATCAACTTTTGCAGCTGAGAAACTGACACTAGCAATTGCATGAAGAAGCAAAAATAGTGTTTTTGTGGCACCAAGGACACTTGGGTCTCAGCTCATGGTCCCGAGGAGGGAGAGGTGAGATCCAGGGTTTCTTGATGGGCTTTTTTGAAGATATTTTCTGTTGTCAACCTATCAAATCACTCTGAACCATGAAAATCTCTTTCAATCATAAAAAATGACCTAGATAACCAAGCAAGATTCTAATCTACTAGCAGAAATTACTTTATGAAGACAACAAAAGCATATAACAGTACACAGAGGAGGCCGTGGCGCTAGGGTTAGGCCCGACCCCAAGAGCTACAGGCTCCTAAAAAGAAGCTTAGAACTGATGCAACATGAAACTGGTTTCCATTACTAAAAAAAAACCATGTCCAAAATGTGTTACAGCAGAAGCTCCAAAATGGGCTGAGAAACAAAGCAGCACTATAGTGCGAAATAAAAATGTTCAACAAGTAACCTACGAAGGCTGGAAGCCTTCCTATTTATGCACTACGAGGACCTCCAACAGTCCTCCTTAATTCAAGGGGCTTGGCTGCTCAAAACTGCAAGTACTCAGCCACTTTACAAAAGCTGCTCGGTTGCCCTTGGAAATCAACTTTGGTGGGCTGCTGAACTCCGAGCTGATGGTGGAGAACTCGAGGAAGGGGCCATTTAGTGCAGGAGACACCCTTCCTACAAATCCTCAGCCTTGTCCCCTCGTATTTGGCTGTCAAATGGCCCATAAATGCTTGACTTTGGTCCAAAAGTTGTCCAAAAATCTGTAACAAACACGTATTAGCTTTCATGGTCAAGTGACTATTCTCATTCATTCAATTAACATAAAAATACTTCAAAAGCATACATAAACTATGAAGAATGGTGGATTAATGGAGAACAATAGGCAAAATGAGCCCAATAAGTTACCCATTTTTGGGGCTCATCATCACCCCCCTGCTAAATGGGTTGCTCATCCTCTGAGCAACTAATCCATCTCATCATCTTTGATTGCTTTGACTGCCTCCCTCACATCCTAGGCCTCTGAGGCGATGTCTTCTTCTCGGTCATGAAATCCTGCTTTTATTTCTACTTCCTCCCACTCCTTGTGTTCTTCTTCTTCTTTGGCTCCTTCTAGCAATCCTAAAAGCAAGGGAGGACTGAACTTTAGGCCGATCCAGTTGGCCTGCATATTTTGCATTGACTGTTTATAGAGTGGCACCCTTGCCAAGGCCTCCCTCATCCTGGTTGGGGAGTGGTATTCTCTTATTTTCAAACTATGGGGCAGTGTGTTCCACCTCCTTGTGCAAGCATGAATGCATTTATCCCCCAACAATATTTCCATGTCCTCAAAGTGAGCAATGGCTTGAGCTTGTCGTTCAATGTAATCTGGTAAAACCTGAGGGTTGTTGGCCAGGTGCTGATGGGCATATATTAAAGTTGATGTATCCTTTGGTTCTGCCCTGATCATGAGTGGTTCACTTAGCTCCCTGTTCATAATATTCTGAATCTCTGCTGCCCTCCTTTCCTCATGATTTAACCAAGAGGCCATGTCCATAAGTTGCACATCTCCCAATGTAGCATTGGGGTCCCAAAGAGTCATGTTTGGAAGGGCCAAGTTGTGTAAATAAAATTCGGATAACTTGGCCTTATCTTCTGCTGAGCTGCTATCACACAAAGTCATGAATTGATGGTAATTTTGAAATGGAATGGTGCCCCTTTGGGCCAAGGTGTTAATTTGGAACTGCAACCATTGATCTTTAAGATATAAGGCATATGACTTGGCAGGTTGCCTACACTGCAAGGCCTCTACTGCCCAGCTGGCCATGCAGGCCAGTTGGGCTTCCTTTTCTTGTACCTATTGCTTTAGAGACTGTATTTCCTCTGCTGCCTGTGACTCCTTCTCTTGTAGCTGTTTTGTTAGCGCCTCAACCTTGGCCTGCAGCTCGTCCACTCTCTCTGTTCATCAGAGGTTTCTTTGTCTGCTGGAGGATTTTCCTGTTGCTGCTGTTCTCCTAGAATGGAGGGCCTATCTCCCTTATGAATTCCCTGTAGCCGTAGCTACTGTTTCAGCAGCTCATTCTCTTCCTGTAGTTTGGACCTTTGACTGCTTTCCACATGCTTCACAATGGCCAATTGTTGTGGGGAAAAGTATCCAACATGGAATGACCCTATCCCACTCTAAGGGTGATAGTTCCTTAGCAACAGCTGAAGCAAAGCTATCTAAAGTTACTTCTTTATGACATGCAAGAGATGAAAGGAAGAGATCCACTTACCGATGTCTTGCGCAAATGGTCGATCCAATCTCCTCTATTTTCCGCTTGCTCCCAGCTCCAAGTCTTCTCACGGGCCCAGCTACACGAGATCCTGCGAACAAGACAAGAAAGGGAAACTACAAGAAGCATGCATTCATAATTGATTCAAGGATTAGCATAAATCAAATACGCAAGTAAGACAATACACCATTGAAACACATGCGAATAGAAGAACCTCAAATGCTTTATTAATATAAGGAAGTAAGGTTCAGGCGGTGATACAACCGTGAGAGGTCCAATCCAGCATCACCTTCCCGACGGAAAGAAATCTCCTCTTCACCTCCCTCAAGCAATCACCCAATACTCACAACTGTAAACCAACAGCAATTCTTTGCACAAAATTCCGGCCTCCAGATCCCATGGGATGAGATCCTTATATAGAGTTTTGGAGTGAAGATAAGTCAGCTTGATGTGTGACTTGTTGTCCTCTTCAACTCCAGTTGTTCTTCAGTCCTTGAGTCCACTCGGAGTTTCTACCTTCCACTTGGAGTTTTAGAACCTCTTTACTCATCATTAGGCGAATCTTCTGATCCAAGTGTCATTTTGGAAGCTTCCTGGGCACTGGCACATTGAGAAAAGATTCCTCCACATGTCAAAGTACGCCCAGCGCAGGTAGCCTTTGTTGCACTTGCTATGCAGCGCAGGTACACCATAGAGCTTTTGACATTCAGCGCAGATGCTTAGTGGAGCAGCTGCTTTGATCCAAAATTGACCTGTTTTTGAGTGTTTTTCAGTGGAGAACTGATCTGTAGTGCTGTGGTTTGCTGACCTTGTTCCTCTAGGGGTAGGAACAACATGTTTAGGGACTTTGGATCCTTCAGATTATTGACATTTCATGCTCCATGATGTAAGGCACAAAAATGTCTATAACAGTTGCCCCCTAAAGTATGAGGTCGTTTATCGGGTGAAATGCTTTATTAGGAGGATCCGAAGTTCATTCAATCGTCGGGAGGTGACCTGTAACAAAATACAATACAATACATTATCTTTTCATACTTTCTTTTCATGATCTAGCTGATGCGGGCATTTCCCATGCTCAGCTTTATAAATACATTTGCTGTACATAAACAGACGATCGTCTGATAATAGACTGATAATTCTCTGCTTTTAATTATCATCCCTTTAGTAGGATGATCATCTGCTGCACATGTCTATGTTTTTATCTCCTGAATATATATCGCAGCCCGGACGGATGAAACTAGATCCGGGGTCTTCAAACTTGTCCGATCTACACTCTAGTACAAGTCGATCCATGTGAGAGTTTCTCGAAGTCGAACATGGAAAGACATCGCTTGATTACCGGTCAATAATGTAAACTGTTAACAAGCACGAGAGGAATCACCGATAATGATGATGACCCTCAAGGTACTGCAGCACAATTCACGTGGCGTGAATATAGGATCTGACGTCAAACACCACGCAAAGTCTCCCGGTCGAAGGTCATTAATGTATACCTATTGCCGGAAGTGAGAAACTTGCCATTGAGGCATGCAAGCTTCAAAGTACTGAGGGGGTGTTCCTAGATCAACTTCTTGGATAGTGAGCTGATGTCGACAAGAAGTGATCCGTCAAAGGAGGGCCTTAATGAATCCCACATCAGTGACACGGAACGGAGCTAGTGATGATGGTGAAAACGATCTGTGAAATATGATTCAGGGTGGCGGTCATGGAAGGATGAAAGATGATGTATGGTAGTGGATGGGACCCGGTTGACACTTTCTGAATGACATCTCTTGAACATATAACGACACTGATGTGATGGATCGGTAGCATTACCCCATGTATGGATGGTATGGCGAGACCATGGTGAAGGGACCGGTGAATGATAATAACCCAACCCGATATTTACGGAGGCAAAAGTGTCATGTTCAAGAGCGACTTGCTACCATTAAGCTTTGAGGTTCTCCCAATTTTTCCCCAGTGATTTCTGACCAGTACCTCTTTATTTTTGTCAAGCTTGAGGAGGATAACATATGCTTGTTCTATAACCTGCCCTTCGGGCAAGCCCATCGCTATGTTTTAACGAGCTTAACGATAGGGAAACTCGTTCTCGTCTAAAGACAAGTTTGTCGCTATCTAATATTTTTAACGAGCCCAGCGACAAAGACAACTCGGTCCTTTTCATCTTTAGAGAGTCTGAAAAGGGTACATAAAGTGGACTCCAGGGGTCCTTTTTCATCATCTAATCCCTTAAGTCTGAAAAAGTATAAAACAATACAGAAGGGATGAATGTTCAATATCTTTATCGAGCCGAACTAGACAAGCGCTCGATCTTTTTGTGCAATAATCCCTCAGGTCCAAAAAGATTAAAATATAGAGGAGGGATAGCTCTTCCGGTCCTTTTAACGAGCTGGAAGGCCAAAACTCGGCAAACTTTTCATATTTTACGAGTCAGTGAAAAGAGCTCAAAGAAGACTCGTATTTTGAGGAACGAGTGATAAACAGGGATAACAGCAGATTCCAGGTACAGGTTGGAATTTTCCAATCACGGCAGTATTACAAGGATGGTTAAGTGAAATCACTCTTCGCAGTTGTTCCTCAAAATAGGTAAACAATCAAGTGGATGTGAATGATCGGCCAAGTGAAAAGTGGAGGTGACGGCGCACAAACACGACCAAGGCTTTTATGGCTGATGAATTTACGGTCTCAAATGGTTATTTACCGGTTCATTTTTTCTGGATGAGCTTGAACTCTGGGGGAAGCTTGCTCACATGCTTATGTTTATTTTTTAACGAGCATGAAGTCCGCGTTAAAACTGCTCAGATCTTGCGTTTATTTTTTAACGAGCATGAACTTTGCCAAAACTGCTCGTTTGATAAGGTCAAATTCATATTTTACCATGACTAGTTTTTCTTTTCCAGAGATAGTATTGTTTCATCAATTGCTGCAACAAACTTGTTAGAAACGGATAACATGAAGTAAAAATACTAATATTTCACTTTGAACTACGTAAAAAGCAATTAAAAGATGTTTTTACCTCTCATTTTACCATTTCATGTGCATTTGGTTTGTTGGAGCTTTGGAGGTGCCTCTTCCTCTCGATTTTTCACCAGCTGATTTCGGGGGATTCTGTGGGCGATTTTTAGCGCCGTTTCCACCAGGTAGGAGCTAAACCCTAGCTCTATCTTTTCATGGTCTTATTTCTCAGTTTTATGCTTGTTTTCCTGCCCCCATGAACCCCTGGGGTTTCTCTAGGGCGCTCTGCCATCAACGCAGGTGCCCCATATCGAAACCTGCGTTGGGGGTTTTCATTTTCAAAGGCAGTTTGTCTCCCAGCGTAGGTGAGACCCTTCCCCACCTGCGTTGGGCGCAGAAAACTTTTTGGTTGCATACTTTTTCATGAGAATTTTGCCATTTTCTTTACCGAGTCAGGGATCTTACTCCTCCTCTTGTTTGTTTTGCAGAGTTTATTGGAGCAGAATGACTCTTACGTGGCGAGAACGAGAGCATGAAGAGGAGGACATGATTGCCCTCCATGATCCTGTTACCGTGAGCGCGTTGCGGAACTGTGGCTTGCTAAAATTCTTCCGCATATCTAGCATGAGGGCACAGATACGTTTACTGCAGTACTTGCTTGATGCTTGGGATCCTGTTAACCAAGTGTTCCAGATTAGGGGCAAGTCCATCCCTTTGACCATAGTGGACATTTACTTCTTGACTGGGTTGTCAAGGCGGGGTGCCCCCATTTCCTTGTCCGGTTCGGCCCGGGGGAGCGATTCCGTGAAAGATTATATCCGTCAGTATTGTAGGGAGGGATCCCAGCCGAGCAGAGACGGCAAGGTTTCTATCCGTGATATCACTGACAGGTCTCTCAGGTCCATTCTATACACGATTTGTAGGATGGCCGGCAGCGCATCCCCTCATGTTGCCAACAGGTCTTATGTGCAGCACGCCCTGGAGTGTCTTCAGCCGAAAGTTTTTAACTGGTGTGATGCAGTACTGGTTCAGATGAAAAACCAGTTGACCAAAGTAAAGGACGGGAAACTGAAGAATTTTGGCTTCGGTTCAGTCTTGACTGCCTTCGCTTTGGAGAAGATACCCCTGATGCAACCTCAGTACATTGTTCTCGACTTGCCATCTCCTACTGAGCCACGCATGCAGAGGTGGGTCGACCACATGGCTAGACATGCAGGTCAATCTCAGATTACTTTTACTGATGCCTTCTTTAGGTGGTTCGAGTGGCAGGAGATGGCTTTTTCCGAGCATCCATATATTGGCATGGATTTTCGAGGTGATCCGGATTTGGTGCTACCGGATGGCGAGCAGTGGGGTGATCTTGGTAAAATCTTGACCTTATCACTATTTACTGTTTTATAATGTCTTTGTGCTTTACTCTATCAAGACTCTAACCAAACTCATGTGTGCATGCAGATGTTGGTCCCGTCCGTCTAGCAGTTCGTCCGAGAGCTCTGGCCGCTGCCCCAGCAGGGGAGGCTCCTGGGAGAGCTATTCTCCGTGACCTTGACTTGGCCGAGACTCTTGCAGCTGTGCAGGAACAGGTTGAGGGTCTTACCCTTGGGATTCCGGATGTACGGATCGACGAGCTGCCTCTACGATTGCAGCGACATACTACTGGTGTTCCTAGACGATGGTCTCGTCTTCTGCGCATGATTGCACAGGCTGTGGCATGTTATCATGAGCATCACTAGGCTAGGGTGCCCCCCAGCCATTTTTGAGTTTTGGGGTCGTATGACCAATTTTGTCTTGGTTACAGAACATTATATGTAAACCGTAAACAGTTATATATATTTTTGATTTTCGGGGTTTATTCCAGTTTTTATGTGATCCATGTATGAAACATCGATGATGCTTCTCTTTTTATCAATTTTGCAAATGTCTATCTAACACATAGTTTGCTAATGAGTCGGTTAATGTGTTTAAGTTTCTGGAAATGTGTTGATATTGGATAAAATAAAACTGTCTTTCCAAGATTTCAACTCTTAGGAACTTGCGATAAATAGCTGGATTTCGGACAGAGTAGGTACCATTGAGCTGTAGTACCACGAGCTGTGAGTCTAGCCTGACGACTAGCCGGCGTATGCCATGGGTGATGGCATCAGAGAGGAGCTCTATCGACGCGCTATACTCAACGATATTATTTGTTGATTGACCAATACATACCCCCCTGAAACTCACTAATTCGCCGCTTGGGTCAAAAATGGCCCATGCTGCAGAGGATAGGTTCCTCGAACTACGACTCGCTCCGTCAGCATATCCAAACCACGGTTCCAATGGATTTGACATCTGCAATAAGTGTAAAAAGCGGATTACTTAAACCGGAACAAACGCTTTAGCGAAAACAAAAATGTAACAAAAGCATACAGGTTACTATTAGGCATAGTAATGCTTAAGGTACAACCCGTTGCGGGGTTGCGCCAGTGGAATCCCGTCATAATCTACCAACTCGTAGGCTCCTTTTGCTAATACACTCTTAACAATATAAGGGCCCATCCATAAGGACTTAAATTTCCCAGCTCCCAATTTATCAGATTCTTGGTCATAAAGCAAGACCAAATCACCTTCCGAGAAGACACGGGGTTTGACATTTTTGTCGAACTGCGCTTTGACTCGTTTCTTATGGGCTTCGTTGGCCAAGGCGGCATCACGATGGGTTTCATCCAACTGGATTAACTCCAAGAAATGAGCTTCTTCTTCTGAGGTTCCGGGGAGGAGATCAATTGCGAGTTTAAGGGACGAAATTTCACACTGGATTGGTAGGATCGCCTCTAGGCCATACACCAGTTGAAACGGTGTGAACCCAGTGGCATTCCTTACCGATGTTCGGTAGGCCCACAAAGCTGAGTACAGGATCAAATGCCATCTTCTTTTGTGAACCCCCACCATCCTTTGCAGCATGCGCTTCAGGACTTTGTTGATTGCTTCAACCTGTCCGTTAGCTTGCGGATAGTACGGAGTAGAGCTGTCGTGAGACAATCCTAGTTTGGCAGTTAATTCAACCATCATGTGATTGTGAAAATGCGATCCATGATCTGTCACTATGGCCTGTGGTATGCCGAATCTAGCGACCACATGATTAAAAAAGAATAGGGCTGCTGTTTCACCAGTGTTATCCAATGTAGGCATCGCCTCGGCCCATTTGGTAAAATAGTCAACTGCGACTATAATATACCCATGCCCCCCGGTCGAGGTGGGGTTACATTGCATGAAATCGATCCCCCACTTGGCGAAAGGCCCCACATCTATTATTGGCTGTAAAGGAGCGGGGGGTCTTCTGGTTTTGCTATCAAAAATCTGACATGCATGGCAACTTCTAACTGCGGTTATGCAATATTTGAACATGGTTGGCCAGAAGTATCCTGCTCGTAAGATTCTTTGTGCTGTAGCATATCCAGATTGATGCCCCCCACAGGTGCCTGAATGACATTCATTCAGGGCTTTTTCGACCTCCTCATGGGTTAGACACCTTCTCAGGACCGTATCGACACCACGACAGTAAAGCGTATCACCGACGATCATGTAGTCTTTTGCTTGGTATCGACTGCGTTTTTGTTCTGAGTGAGAGGTGTCTGGCCAAAACTTTTGGGTTTGGAGATAAACTATTATATCTCCATACCAATCATCACTTGCTGATATCAGAAACAAACTTTCATCCACGATCGATTCTTTGGACGTTTCATCGTTAAACGATGATGGGAGATCGCATAATAATTCTGCGAAAACTAAAGCTTTCTTTGATTTGGATTTCACAAATTCCAGATCAAACTCTTGAAGGATAGCTATCCACTTTGAATATTTGCCCCCAAGCAACTGTCGCGACAGTATATAAGTCATGGGGTTGCAATCTGACAATACGGTGGTCTTCCTGAAGAGGACATAATGCCGAAATCTTTGTATCGCTTGAACAGCAGCCAATGCTAGCTTTTCAACATGAGAATATCTACTTTCTGTATCATTTAAGTTTTTACTTAAATAATATATAGGGTGTTCAATTCCATCGACTTCTTGAACTAAAACCATTGCTATGGTCGTATCTGCTGCAGCCAGATACAGGTTAAAGTCCCTTAGATAGTCTGGGGCGTACATTAATGATGCTTTGACTAGCGCTTCTTTCAAAGCATCAAAGGAAGCTTGTGCAACTTGGTCCCAGACGAAAGGTACATCCTTTTTCAGGAGACGGGTATAACCTTTAGCAAGTTCTGCGTAATTTGGAATGAACCTCCTCAGAAAGTTTGCTTTCCCTTGGAGTTTCTGAATCTGAAGCAAGTTCGAAGGTGGAGGCAAATTAATGATTGCCTGCACCTTGCAAGGGTCGAGACGAATCCCATCCTTGGAGACTATAAAGCCAAGTAAACGACCAGAACCGACGCAAAACACACATTTGTGCGGATTGAGTCTTATCTTGTAGTGTCGGCAACGTAGAAATATTGCTCTTAAATGCTGCGGATGATCAGTCCGCTTTTGCGAATGAGCCGGAAGATCGTCGAGATAAGGTTGAACGATGTTCTTGATGTCATGGAAAGCATAATTCATTGCTCTCTGAAACGTCGCCCCTGCGTTCTTTAAACCAAAGGGTAATTTTCGATAAGCGAATGTGCCCCACGGACAAATAAATGCAGTCTTTGACTGGTCCTGTGGGCCGATATTAATTTGATTATACCCGGAAAATCCGTCCATAAACGAAAAGATTTCACATCCGGCGCATTCATCAATTATCTGGTCGATGAAGGGTGTAGGGTAGTTGTCCTTTGGACAGGCTTGATTTACATCCCTATAATCGACGCACACTCGTATTGTTCCTTGTTTTTTCATAACAGGGACAATATTCGATACCCAATCGGTTAGAGGAACTGGGTAGATGAAACCAGCATGGAGAAGCTTCTCAACTTCTGCTTTAATGGCAGCGGCCTTCTTGGGGTGTACCTGCCGAAGCCGCTGTCTTACTGGTTTGACATCAGGATACATCTTAATTTCATGTTCAACGATACTCGAGTCAATGCCTGGCATTTCATCATATGACCACGCAAAGACATCTCTAAATTCGCGGAAAAGAGCTTTATATATTTCTTGTTCTGAAGGGGAACAACCTTTGCCGACATAAATATTCTCTACAATGTCTGTTTTGGTCGAGATATTTATGGCTATAGTTTCTTCTATATTGGATAGGTTTCTCTCGGAGTCCACCGTATTTACAGTATTCGTTAGGAATTCAAATACTGAGGGGTAATACAGGTCGCCTTGAGTATCTTCCTTAGGAAGGGAACGATGGTGGTTATCATCCCATGGTGCCCCCTCAATCCACATTGATTGCAGGATTCCTTCGTCACTTGCATGCACTCGTGACCAAGGATCCAAAGGGGTACCACATTCTCCTGACCTATCTACCCAAACGCTTGACGAGCATTGATTTGGGCTCGCCTCCCATGCCTGACACATTGATTGCTACAATATTTCGATTGGGCTTGGGTGCAAGACCATTGCCCGATCCATGATGACTTTGTCTTTTGCGACCTTCGTGGAAGATATCATGTTGCAGGTAGCCACCAATGGTACATTTCCTATGTACATATGATTTGGTAGCGAGAAAGTCCCCATCATCGTGGGGTCTTTCAACAGGCCTACTCCTATATCTTGAATTGAATGATCGCTTTCATGGATCATGGGAATGCTTCCCGTAACTTGTGAACCATTAAGGAGGAATTTCTGTTGGTCGACGACCGTAATCCCTCCTTCAAACGGGAATGCGATCTTCCTAAAATAAGTCGACACGACAGCGGCCATGGCATAAATCCATGGTCTTCCCAGTAGGATGTTGTAATCCAGATTTCCATCTATGACTTCAACATCAATCTCTACTGTTTTTCCACCTAGTTCAACCTTCAAG
The DNA here is from genome assembly GCA_031772625.1 of Pinus tabuliformis. Lineage (NCBI taxonomy): Eukaryota > Viridiplantae > Streptophyta > Pinopsida > Pinales > Pinaceae > Pinus > Pinus tabuliformis. Next base: position 1,787,134,487 of record CM062818.1, read on the forward strand.
TTACTTAGAATACCGTAAGGGGTATATGTCCTACCGTCGAAAGCCTTTAGTGTTGTCGAAGATCTCGACAAGGTTGGCGACCCTAGCGTTTTCCAGCAGCTCATCGACATAATACATGTAGATGCCCCCTCGTCAATAATTGTTCTGTGAACAGTTTTGTTGAGGGCCTTCACTTGAATAAGGAAAGCTAGTTGAGCTGGTAACTGAGAGTCATACCCTTTGTGATCAAAGGACACAAGATTGGAATCCTTAGGATCAACCCCCCCTATTGCCGATAACAATGCCTGCCTTTGGGATGGACAATTTTGTAGTACTTCTAGAGTCGACATAGCGGATGGCGATTGAGCCAAATCTTCTACTATGTTATAATGCTGCACCGCTCTGGCATGAGGATTAAAAGTCGACTTGTGTACTACACCCTTAGGTGGTTTTATCGTTAATTCTGGCATTATGGGTGGGACAACTTCTGTCGAAGTTGTTGTCGAACTACTAGGTTGATCTTTACCTTTTTCGTTTGACAATTGCGGATTCCCGTAATCTTTGTTCCTTGTCGAAATCAAAGCATCGTTCTGCTGCTTGGAGATCGATAACATCAGCACTTGCGACGGGGAAGCATTTCCACTATCAACCATATTTTGACCTGGATTGGGAAATGGATTTGTCAACACAGTTGGGTTCTTTTGACTTTTAAAGAATCTCTTGAGCTCAACTTTGTATGGACAATCTGTTGTCTTGTGATCTTCGTCACATATCATACAGGGCCATTTCTTTTTCCCTTTCTCAGGAGGGTTTGAAGAAGTTTTTTCAGGTGACGGATCATCCTGTTGCTTCTTCCTCCCTTTGTTTTGTTTCTTCTTGCTTCCTGGTTGATTGGTTTCTTTGCCTTTATCTGCTGATATGGCATTTACTTCCGAAGCAAGAATCTCTTCATGGGCATTTCGATCTAAAGTCTTACGGGCTTTCTGAGGTGAAGCCTTTTTCGACTTCGCGCTTGCAGTGCCAATCACGCCATCTCCGGCATGAGAGTCAATATTCGATTTAGGAGGGGGAGGAATTGAAAATTCAGGTCTGGGGGCATCAGGTATTTTGTCGTAGAGCGTGCCAGACTGAGTATATACCAAGTCTAAATATTTAGCACGAGCAATCACTTGCTCCTCTGTTACGACCCCCCCCCCTTGGCCACATCTTCCGTTATAGCTGGAAGTAATGACTTTATAAACCATTCGGCTAATAGCTGATCAGGAACGTATGTTTTCACCATCCTACGACGGTGACGCCACTCATGTATGTGATCATATATGTGAGTAGCTGTCGTCTGTTTGAAGTTGGTTAGTATCTCGGTTCCTGTTTCATACCTGATAGGTAATTGAAAATGGGTTAGGAAAGTCGTGGCTAAGGAGCTGAAATTGTCGAAAGAGGTTCTTGGAAATTCTATATACCATTTAGCCGCCGGACCTGTCAATGTCCTCTGGAAGAGGCGAAGTCTTATCGAATCATCGTTCAGAGTGTTCGATGAACACCATAGATGAAAGGTCATGACGTGATTCGACGGGTCTTCACCTGGATTTCCATTGAATTTAGGAATGTCGGAGGGAAGTTTGTGAGGAATTCCTGGCCACCAAGGGGCATAAGCAATCGGATCGTTCGTCAACCAATGTAAATCGGGTAATTCTAGAGTTGCCACGAATGGCAGCTGTTGACTCAGATTAGGCGAAGCGTACCCAGGATACGAAGGGATCGCCTGAGCAGTTGGTCTTTGCATACCGGCATAATGTATTTGATGCTGGTATGATTGATACGGTTGGTGGACTACCCCACTGTAAAGTGGTTGGTTTTGACCGTATTGTAGGTACGGTTGTCCATTGTTTGCAAAAATCTGCTGCTCGGTACCTTGGTACACTTGCTGGAACTGCGGTTGTTTATACTGCACCAACCATGGTTGTGATACCATTGGTTGTTGTGCGATGCTTACCACTGGGCCAAGATGAGGGGTAAGGGTACCCGTTTGTGCTTGTGTCGCCCCGCCAATCGGCGATTGTGGTTGGGTTGCAGGGTCAAAGGGTTGTTGCATTACAACCTGGGAAAACTGAGGTTGACATGCAACAGGTATCGTTTGAACTTGCGACACAGTCACAATTGCTGGTGTCGTCGGGATGTTCGTCACAGGCATCTGTTGTTGCATAGAATACACAACTCTTGGTTGCTGGGGTAGCATAGGTATCCAACCACTTGTAGTTATTCCAGTATAACCTGAGTATGGTTGTGAGCTCCCGTATGGGTAACCTCCCGGAGGGGGTAATGAAAAAGCATATTGCCCCCCATACGGTGGTGGTCCGGAACCGAGAGGATTTATTACACCTCGAGGACCGGATTGCCCAAACTGATTTCCGAAAGGATCAATCTGTTGAGTTCCAACATAGGAGTTACCGGGTATTATCCCGGGAGAACAAACAGGAACAGACCATACTGTCGTCACGGCCCCCGAAGGGACCCCCTCCAGCTGTTGAGAGTTAGGGACAGATGGTATGCCGGCGAACATTGTCGGAATGACTGCAGGGAGTTCTGCTGTCGCTGTGTCATTTGGCACAGTCCTAGATGTTGACAGTTGTTCAGACATTTTGAGTCTATCCAGTAGATTGCCTAGTGATTCTTCAGGAACTTCTCTGGGTGATAGGCTAGCTTCTGATGCAGTAGGAAGTAGAGTGATCCCTGCTCCAAAATGCGTTGGAGTAGTTGCTTGCGGATCTTCTACAATTTCTTCTATTGCAATCAGACCGGGTGGAAGAGGAAGACCGTCAGGTCCATAGAATATTTCTGGTGCCGAAGAAGGGGTTGTTTCGACAGCGACAGTTGTTTGAGGAGCAAGACTCTCTGAACCGATCACTGATGGAACTGATTCAATAACACAAGTATTTGCTCTTAGACTAGGATCAGTGTTACTGTCCTTCTGGGGCTGTTGAACTTCTTCAATAGGGGCAGGGTTTCCAGAAATGTTTGGAGTAACTGGAACCTCAGATGTCGTCGGAACACTTGTTCTAACTTTGACAGGAGATTTGGAACCAGTTGAACGAGATCGCTTTGCCCGGGTTGTTTTCGATTCCAGAGACAAAGACGGTTGACTCGTGCGCCTCCGCGAACGACGGTTCATCGATTGACTTTCTTCCACGGTTGCAGATTACTTGATCAACCAACAATGCACAGGGTAAAAATGTGTTTACGAATTGAATTAATTTTAGACGCTTTTTAAGACACAACTTGCTTTTTCATGTTTTAAGAGTCGAGAAAAAGCTAAAGATGACTCTAGTCTCCTTCGATGTATTAACGAGCCCGAAGTGACAAATGCTCGGATGGACTTTTTCAGTTATAGAGTTTGAAAAAGGCCAAAAGAAACTACTCTGGAGTTCTAGGCAGAGGGTGTGCCAAACGTTTCGCGAAACCACAGAATACGTTTTACGGTACGAGTGGTCGATCTTCGTGAATGCTGTGTTCACTGCATCGCGATCAGTAGGGCGGCCGACACGGCTTCCTATGGATAAAGGCTTTATTCCTATAGGGGTCCCCCAATATACGCGACGGTACGCGGGGGCACAAATCCGTATTAGTGCTATCGTCCCTCAGGAGGAATCACCCACCTTCGTAGAGATCGACGGTCACTATGTTTAACGACGCCGGAACACGTCTCTACCTAGACCTCTACTGTGTTTCGTTATGTTTCAAAGCGTTGTTAGATAAATTCAGTTCTTTTTAGGTTGATCTTGCTTAGCAGTTTGCCTTTATGGATCACCAAGTGATGTATGATACAACTCCTAAATGCAGTCTAAGAATGATAAGCAAGCTTTTTCAATTCTTTCAACTTATGAAAATCTTAACTACTGAGGGAAAAGAAAGACATCATCTTTTCAAACAGATCATAGAGCACACACTGATGCACTTTTCCTAAATCGACATGCAAACTGTCAAAATGCACATGCACATTGCAAGTATTTCTTTTCTTCTTTCTTAATGTTGATGTATTACAAAAAGAAAGCTGTTGTATAATTTTGAATTCAATTTCAAGTGAAAGAAAACAAGTTTTTGCCCAATAATCAAAAGAACACCTTAAGATTCACTCGTTTCGACACAAGAAATACTGAAATTCGAACCATATAACGAAAGCAAATGCTCAAACAGCTATGAACAGCAATAAACTAGCTCTTAGAATCACAACGACACTTTATCACAGGTCTAGATTCAAGAGGTCACAACAAGACTAGTTCACTTTCGCTACGGGAAACTGTGAATGAAAGCAAGAAATACAATAAGAACAATCACGGTTTCTTCATACAACTGAGGCGAAATGAAGGCAAAGAAAGGTAGTTTCAGCTGGGTATACAGGTTGACAACAGGCTGCAAAAACAATATTGAAAACTGGGCAACAGACAGTGGGGAACCCCAGTTGCACAAGGTAGAACTGGATCAGCGCAGGTGCTGCACTGTCAATCTGACATGCAGCGCAGGTGGCCCCTTCGGGACCTGCGTTGCAGCGCAGGTAGCCTTTGCTGTAGCTGCACTGAAGAGACCACTCTCGTCTCTCTCAGATTCCGGGTCACAGTTTGCTCAAAAATCAATGGTTTTTGGCCAAATTAGAGGCTATCAGTCAAGTATACACTAGAGGATGATTAAGGAAGATGAACACTATCACAAAGAGCTAAAAAGAGTCCTTGTGGATCAGCTCTTCAAATCATAAACATGCCCAGCACTGAGCTAGAGTAGCTGCCCTCTACTTTGCATTCGAAGTATTCGAATGCAGTTCGATTCGGTACTCCCTTTGTTTAGGAAATGAATAGCAAGAAACACAAGGTACCAACAAGACACGATCCCCAGCGGAGTCGCCAGTCTGTTGTGGGGAAAAGTATCCAACACGGAATGACCCTATCCCACTCTAAGGGTGATAGTTCCTTAGCAACAGCTGAAGCAAAGCTATCTAAAGTTACTTCTTTATGACATGCAAGAGATGAAAGGAAGAGATCCACTTACCGATGTCTTGCGCAAATGGTCGATCCAATCTCCTCTATTTGTCGCTTGCTCCCAGCTCCAAGTCTTCTCACGGGCCCAGCTACACGAGATCCTGCGAACAAGACAAGAAAGGGAAACTACAAGAAGCATGCATTCATAATTGATTCAAGGATTAGCATAAATCAAATACGCAAGTAAGACAATACACCATTGAAACACATGCGAATAGAAGAACCTCAAATGCTTTATTAATATAAGGAAGTAAGGTTCAGGCGGTGATACAACCGTGAGAGGTCCAATCCAGCATCACCTTCCCGACGGAAAGAAATCTCCTCTTCACCTCCCTCAAGAAATCACCCAATACTCACAACTGTAAACCAACAGCAATTCTTTGCACAAAATTCCGGCCTCCAGATCCCATGGGATGAGATCCTTATATAGAGTTTTGGAGTGAAGATAAGTCAGCTTGATGTGTGACTTGTTGTCCTCTTCAACTCCAGTTGTTCTTCAGTCCTTGAGTCCACTCGGAGTTTCTACCTTCCACTTGGAGTTTTAGAACCTCTTTACTCATCATTAGGCGAATCTTCTGATCCAAGTGTCATTTTGGAAGCTTCCTGGGCACTGGCACATTGAGAAAAGATTCCTCCACATGTCAAAGTACGCCCAGCGCAGGTAGCCTTTGTTGCACTTGCTATGCAGCACAGGTACACCATAGAGCTTTTGACATTCAGCGCAGATGCTTAGTGGAGCAGCTGCTTTGATCCAAAATTGACCTGTTTTTGAGTGTTTTTCAGTGGAGAACTGATCTGTAGTGCTGTGGTTTGCTAACCTTGTTCCTCTAGGGGTAGGAACAACATGTTTAGGGACTTTGGATCCTTCAGATTATTGACATTTCATGCTCCATGATGTAAGGCACAAAAATGTCTATAACACCAATTCTCCCCTTGACTCCTTGAGTTGTTCTTCCAGGTGGCCTATGTCTGCCACACCCTTGGACTTGGCAATCCTTATCCAAGTGTAATTCCTAATTCTTTCTTCTTCCAATGCAAAGAAGAGTGGCACCGCAAATTTCTGGGGAATTATTTTCCCGGCTTCTAACAGGTTATAGTATGAGCCCAAGCTGGGCTGAGGGCTTGGTTCCAATATTTCCTCTATCTTTTCTTCTTCTTGTGATTGTTTGGCCGCCTTTTCCTCCAATTTCTCGGTCTCTTTTAGCTTAGTCCAAGTTTCCTGTAGAGATTTCTCAGCTTCCTGTAGAGCTGTCTTTGAGTCCATTGTCTTCATTCTCTCTCTCCACGTGGAGGTTTTTGGGCTTCCTCGTTCATAGGTGACAGATATCTTTGAAGGAGACCCTTCTTTTGGTTTAGGTGTTGTGTCCTCAATGACAATTGGCTCCTTTGACTGTGGCTGAGGTCTGCCTACTTTGATCCGTGTGCTCCTTCTTACTTTAAAGTACATGGACGTTTGCCTCTTTCTCTTCCCTTTTTGTTTTGGAGGTTTTTATAGGGCGGCAAGCACAGCTGCTGCCTCCCTTGCCAATATTTCAGGTGATTTCCCCCTTTGTTGTTCTTTTTCCATGCTTCTTGTAGAAGTCCCTATGTCAACTGTTTCTGTCTGTATTGCGGCCATTTCAGGATCTGTCTTTCCCTTTTATTTCTGTGTGTCTGCTTTGGCTGTGACAGCCTTCATTTGGGGTTTTTCTGCCTTCTCTTCTCTCCTCGATATTCTCTTTTCCCTTGGTGTTTGTGCTGTTGTTTCTTCCTCTGTTTTAGGCTCAACAATCTGGCCCTCTCCCCCTTTTTCTTTCTGTCCTTGTTGTGCTTGAATGTCCTGTGTTCCTTCACCATTGGTTTTCTTTCCTTCTTCAGTGTGTTCTCCCTCCTCACTGCTGGATGAGGTGATGTCTTCGGCCATAGTTCTAATATCGTCATCCCGGGACATGTTTCGGAAGATTTCCCAAGATATGGGGACAGTGTAGGTGTGCAGGGCATATTCCACTAATAGCTTGATGAACCCATGATGGGCCAGCTGATCTGGGATCCCTTCATTTGATTTTATACCACATTCAATTAGTGACTGAAGAAGAAAATAGGGAATGCTCACCTTCTGGGTTGGAGGTGAATCAATCCCATGCCTTAGTTCACACAGCAACCTGAAATGATATCCATAGACAATGCTAACCTCCCCTCACATGTAATGTACTTCATAATTTGAAAACTGACCTCACTCCAGAGAGGAGGCAAGCTGGTTCTCCTAACCCCGTTTTTGTCTTCTAGAGGATGTTCCTCAGGTAGGAAGAATGTTTTCTTGGCAACTTGGCCCAATGACCTCTCTTCTTTGCTCCAAGGGAGCCCTAATGGTAGACCAATAACATGACTAATGAGCTTAGGGGTAAGTTCTAGGGTCAAACCCCTAAAACTTACTGTGGCTTGTGTCTTTAATTGAGGTCTCAAGGACATCAAAAATTCCTTTGTTATCTCCTCGTCATGACCCCGAATTTTGTCAAAAAATGACATCTAATTGGCTTAGGTGAAAAGGTCCACCACCTCAGGATGCTCGTGCAGTTTGCTGGTGTCCGAGGGTTCTTTCCTTATGAATCCCCTGGCATGGTGAGAGTGCTCTTTTCTTTTTGCTTTGATCAGAAAAAGGAATGTTGTTTATGGTTTTCCCCCTAAACTCAAGAAGGGATTTCTCGGGTATCAATATTAATTAGTAGCTATTCCCTGGTTTTCAAGACTATTGTTGCCTAGAACTCGACTACCTGTTTATGAAGGGAAGAATTTCGTTTCTACAGACAAAGTACAGAGCTCAATGTTTCTTCTCAGCACATATACAGATATACAAATTCAAAATTTTCATACACAGGCTGGCCCCCACAGTTGCATATCTTCCCTACAAGAGAATTTTAAAAATAAGAATGTGGAGGAGAATCTGGATGTAGAAACAATTGAGAAACCCAGTGCAACACACAGGAAAACGTTTTACTTCCAATCCCCAGGCAGATTTTTCTCTGGTTCCCTAGTCTGATACCGTTCAATTCACCACCTTTTCAAATCATACCATGCATAGAAGAGTTTTTCGAGCCTACCTCGGTTGGAGCTCCAAATTCGATGAAGAGAAATCCTAGGCTTCTCTGCTCCGGAAAGTTGTGCAGGCTTTCCTGTAGAACCCTTCCTGTAGAAGACTCCCCAGTTCCTGTAGAATGTCTTTGTGCCTCTGAGTGAGCCCGATACACGGGAGATTCTCAAGAACAGGTAGAAAAACTGGTGGTGGACGACTGGTTAACAGTTTTTGGAAGCGGAGGACGCGTACTTCAGTCGAGGACGTTGCAAGTGAAAATGAACAGAGGGTGGTGTGAGTTTCAGCCGAGCATCTTTTAACTGCAGCGTAATTCGTGGTGAGGGGATGAGGTGGCCGGACTGAACCGTTGATCCAACGTCACGACCATGCGTGTTTTTGGCCGCCATCACCTTCCCTCTACCGTTAACTGCCGCCACCACTACGAGTCCTGACGATTTCTCCCTGAATGGACACTCCACACGTGTTGGCTGCACATCTCGTCAGCAATTTTGAATGTAACTGAGCTTGTTCGGATCCCACGAGGCTATGTAACTGGCCGAGGGTGGCCAGTTGACTGGCCACCGATCCCATTCTATCCGAACCATTTCCATAGGCATGAAAATTTTAAAATATAATTTATGCAATTGACGAATGAGTTTAGGCACTTACCTGCATGGTCATGGCTGCATTGTGTAGACTTCGGGTCTTGCAACCATTCCTTCGTTTGTTGTTGCTTCCTGCATAGGTTTTGGAACCCATTCTTTCATTCGTTAACGCTGCATGCACGTGTTTCAGAGCCCATTCCATTGGTTGTTGTCGCTGCATGCTCAAGTCTTGCTTGGTTTCGGCTGCTAATGATGTTTTCGCATTCAAGATGAGCTCTTTGCATGTCTCCTTTGCTATTTTTCGACTGTCCTCGTCTCCAGAGTATGTCTTCCAGAGGGATCAGCTGCTATAGGATTCCTGTAGGATGTCTTGTAACTGCTTCTCCTCCTGGGATGCAAGCTAAATGAGCAGGGCTATACTTCCGACGAAGGATTCAGCTGATGAGGAGTCCAGATGGAGATTGACAGGTAGGGAGAGCGAAACACCACTACTAGATTTGTCACTCAAAGTTCTTGTTGGCAGTATGAGGAAAACAAGGGTTTTTTTTTGTGTGTGACTGTGCAGGAATAAATGACAGAATGGGTGCAATGGAGGTGTAAAGAGGTGAAACAGGGTGATGTATGGTGATGGACGTAAACTGGGGTGGTTGCAGGTCTAGCAAGAAGATTCCAACCTTTGGATTCCCTTCCAAGATCAATTTTTTCCTGTCTGGAGGTTCTACAGGATCTTTGTGTAGAAGATATAGAACTTCCTGTAGAAGACCCAGAACTTCATGTAGAAGGTGAAATCTTCGCCTGAATGTGATCAAATCCTAGGAAAAGGGGGGTGGTCATGGAGAAAGTGTTTGTGAGGGATGCTTGCAGCCTGTTGCTAACCTCTATCCTTGTTTTGCGCAACCCTCCTAACCTGCAATGTCTTCCCTGTTGTTATCGGGAAAAGTGTCTATTTAGAACTGCTCTATCCCACTAAGGTGTGATAGCTACCTTAGAAACAAACAGAGAAAACTACTTTTGTATTCTTCTTTATGAACCATAAACAAAGAGGAATAGGATGAACCAACCTGTGTCTTGCGCTAGTCCTTCGATCCAATCTCTCTTCTCTTTGACAGCTTCCAGCTACCTGCTCCCTTACTTGCCCAGCTTCACCAAGTACCTGTAAGATCACAGAAGAAGGAAACTATACAAAGACATGGGTTTATATTCATAAATAACTTAGGATCAGATTTAAGTTAACCATACAAATGTAACAAGCATCAATGAAACACAAGCATGGAGAAGAAACTCAAATAGTTTTATTGATATTCAAGAAGATCCAGGAGGAGTTACAACCGATGATTCCTGACCCAGCATCAACCTCCCAGCAAAGAAGTCCCTTCTTCACCCCCAACAAAGCATAGATCACCCAATTCTCTGATATGTATCTCAAAACCAACAACAATTCCTTACAATGTGCAAAATTCCAGCCTCTGGATCTCTGGGATGAGGGATCCATATATAGATGTATGCAAGGAGGATGAGTCAGCTCATGATTTGATTAGTGGCTTCTCTCTGTCAGTTCTTGCTTCCACTTGGAGACTGAAAGCCTCTTACTCATCCTTGGTCGAATTCAGTGAGGCAAGTGTCATTTGAGAAGATTCTGGAAGCTTCCATGGTCTCTCCACCTCGTGGAATGACACTGCCATTTGTCATTTCCCGCTCAACGCACCCTGGTAGTGCATTTAGGTGTGTTGCAACGCACCTAGCTAGTGGATTTAGGTGCTATGCAACGCACTTGGCTAGTGGAGCAGCTGAAATGATCCTGATTTGACTTGTTCTGAGCAGTTTCTGGTGGAGAACTTCTGGGAGAAGCTGTAATTTGTTGACCTTGTTCCTTTAGGGGTTGGAACAACACTTTTAGGGACTTAGGATCCCTTGGTTTATGGACATTTCATGCTTAGAGCTGTAAGGCAAAAAAATGTCTATAACAGTTTCCCCCTAAAGTATGAGGCCGTTTATCGGGTGAAATGCTTTATTAGGAGGATCCGAAGTTCTTTCAATGCTGGGAGGAGACCTGTAATAAGATACAATACAATACATTATCTTCATACTGTTTTCATGATCTAGCTGAGGCGGGCATTCCCATGCTCAGCTTTATAAATTCATTTTCATGTACATAGGACAGACAATCGTCCGATGGTAGACTGATGATTCTGCTAGAGCCATCATCCTTTTGGTAGGATGATTATCTGCGCTGCAATGCTATACATTTCAATGTCTTTATTTTCCTGAATATATATCGCAGCCCGGATGGATGAAACTAGATCCGGGGTCTTCAATCTCGTCCGATCTTCACTCGAAGTACAAGTCGATCCATGTGAAAAATGTTTTGAAGTCGAACATGGAAAGACATCGCTTGATTACCAGTCAATGATGTAAACTGTTAACAAGCGCGAGAGGAATCACCGATAATGATAATGATCCTCAAGGTACTGCAGTACACTTCACGTGGTGTGAATAAAGGACTTGGCGTTGAACACCACGCAAAATCTTTTGGTCGAAGGTCATTGATGTAAACCTGTCGCCGGAAGTGAGAAACTTGCCATTGAGGCATGCAAGCTTCAAAGTACTGAATGGGGTGTTCCTAGATCAACTTCTTGGATATTGAGCTGATGTCGACAAGAAGTGATCCGTCATAGGAGGGCCTTAATGAATCCCACATCAATGACACGGAACGGAGCAAATGATTTTGATGGAGGTGAAAACGATCTGATGATATATGGTTCAGGGTGGCAGTCATGAAAGAATGGAGTATAATGTATGGTAGTGGGCGGGACACAGGTGGCCTTTCTGGATGACTTCTCTTGAACATGTCGGCGACACTTATGTGATGGATTGGTAGCATTAACCCCAAATTTGGATGGTATGGCGAGACCATGGCGATGTGACCGGTGAATGAAACAACCCAACCCGATTCGGGCACGGAGTGGAAGTGTCATGTTCAAGAGCGACTTGCTACCAATAAAGATTCTTTGAGTTTTCTTCCCAATTTTTCCCCAGTCATTGCTGACCAGTACCTCTTTATTTTTGTCAAGCTTGAGGAGGATAACATATGCTTGTTCTATAATTTGCCCTTCGGGCAAACCCATCGCTATGTTTTAACGAGCCTAGCGATAGTGAAACTCGTTCTCGTCTAAAGATAAGTTTGTCGCTATTAATCTTTTTAACGAGTCTAACGACAAAGATAACTCGGTCCTTTTCATTTTTAGAGAGTCTGAAAAGGTACGTAAAGGTAACTCCAAAATTCCTTTTTCGTCATCTAATCCCTTAAGTCCGAAAAAGTATAAAACAATACATAAGGGATGAATTTTCGATTAGCTTTAACGAGCCGAACAAAAAAAGCGCTCGATCTTTTTGTGCAATAATCCCTCAGGTCCAAAAGATTAAAATCTAGAGGAGGGATAGCACTTCCTGTTGCTTTAACGAGCTGGAAGGCCAAAACTCGGCAATCTTTTCATATTTTACGAGTCAGAAAAGAGCTTAAAGAAGTCTTTTTTTTTAGGAACGAGTGATAAAATGGGTAGCAGCTGATTCCAGGTAAGGTTTGGAATTTTCCAATCACGGCAGTGTCACAAGGATGGCTAGTGAAATCACTCTTCGCAGTTGTTCCTCAAAATGGGTAAACAATCAAATGGAGGTGAATGATCGGCCAATGAAAAAGTGGAGGTGACGGCGAAAACACGACCAAGGCTTTAATGGCTGAAGTGCTACATTCACGGTGGTTATTTACCAGGGGATAGTTCATTTTTTAAGGAGCTTAAACGCGGGTGGAAATATTTGCTTGGTGCGGGTTTATTTTTTAACGAGCTTGAACCTTGCGGTAACACTGCTCGATTAATCCAGTCATATGATAAGAATGTCTCATATAAAAACGACAATTTTTAGAGTTTTACCCCACATCCTTTCTTTATGCAAGTTAGGAAACGACTAATCCAAAAAACAGATAAATAATCGCTCTTTGCTTGCACTCCAAAAGGTTTGCATGCCCCCAGGTATAAAACAGATTTTCAAGGTCACCCTCTATTCGAGCTGACAAAACATTCGTTTTATCAGGAAGGGTACTACCTCTTAGAGGTTACCCAAAGATTGTTCTATTCGCGGCGCAAAAAAAACACTTCCTTGGCAATATTTACCTAAATAAACAAAGGTGAGTGGCGGTGCTCGCCAACTCACATAAATTTGACAAGAGAATCCTGTACTAGAATAACCCCCTCTTCCAATCACGGATGGGGGTACAGACTAGGCATATTCTCCCACGGAAACCTACTCTATACCCGAAGTTTTCCTGCCGAAGCAGACCAGGATGCATGCCCCCTGGGTTTCAGTCATATCCCTCCGAATTACTCGCACTCATCAGGAGGACGGACTGGGGATTGAGACATTTCTTGCATGAAAATACCATTTAGGGACGGTATATGACTATTTGCTATGCGTGATCTGGGAAATGAAAGCTGGTCCACGAGCTTGACCACTCTTCCTTCGTGCGGAAAACACATTACTCTAAAGAGTGAGGAGACAATCGCTCCCATGCAATAAATATAGTCTCGTCCAAGGAGTAGGTTATAATCCAAGGGTCCTTGAACTACCATTACGTTCATGCGAACTGTCTTCCTTCTCAATGTTATGGGCACATCGGGAAGGATCCCTAAAGGTCGACTGGTTCCTTTATCAAAGCCTATCAGATTTATCATCTCAGGCAAAAGCGATGGCGAACCAAGCGCTTTCCAAGAAGTAGAGGAAAGGATACTCACAGAAGCCCCCTCATCTATGATGGTACCAACCATGACCATTCTATATATTTGAACGATAATTCGGAATGGTACACTGGCTGGTAAACGGGGTCTGCCTAGTTGATTCCAGTCGAAGGAGACAACTAGGTTGCTTGGAGGTGGGACCGAATAGACGGCCGGGTATGGCTCTGACGAACTTCCTTCCTGCGGTAAAGGAACGGGTAAACTGCCCCCATGTTCGTCAGAGTCTGTGTTTATGAAGAGAATTTGGACGGTGTCATCCTTGTTCTCTTCAGTGACTGTATCATCTGAAGATGAAACCTTTGAAGGCAAGACCGGGTCAACTGCCGCCTCGACCTTTTGACTTTCGTCTAGTATGGATCCAGATAGTTTATCTTCAATGATAGGTGCTTCAGCCGACCACCTGAGCGGGCCAGCTGGATTCTCAACTAGTGACGGACTCGGCAAGAGTTTTTTATATCCAGGAGGAAGTCGTAACAGTGAAACCGGAAGATCATCCAAAACTCTTTTAGCTTCGTCTAAGAAGGGACAACAGTGGACGGCATGATTGCCTTCGCACAGTTTACAAGGAAATCTAGCTTTCCCTTTTTGTCCTGGGGCTTCACTTTCACTAGTTGATGGTATGCTTTCAACATGATCATCAGAGGTTGACGACACTGGGTTGTGCAAACGAGGAGACCAGTCCCTTAGTATCTGGGGGATGCAAGGACAATCTCTGTGAAAGTGGTCTCCTTTGCAAATGACACATGGCGATTTAGGCCTGGTCGGTGCAGTGTGTGGATTTTTGTTAGACGACACTCGTTTTCCCCCTTTCGCCTTTGGCTCCTTCTTCTTCTTTTCTTTCTTCTTCTTTTCCTTCTTCTCCTTAGGAACTTGGCTTTTAGCTTTACCAGCTCCATCAAGCGAAGAGGAAGGAGGAGAGGAAGAATTAGAGGAAGTAGAAGGCTGGTGGGCAACTCTGGACTCGTCTAATTGCTGATTCAATTGTTCAGGAATAATGGTGTTCTGAACGACATTGGTTGAGAAGAGCCATACCGGCAAGCCAATTGTCAGTCCTGGAAGCGACAATGTGGCCATATGGGGCGCACCAACATCTCCCCAAGAGGAGAAGGGACTAGGATTTCCACCAAAGGGAATTCCTTGGTTGGTAGGCTCCATTTTCTCAACCCAAGATCAACGTAGTAAAGGGGTATGAATATTCCGTTTAAAATAAATTTTAACACGCTTTGATGCAACTTGTTTTTTCAGTTTTTAAGAGTCGAGAAAAAACAAAAGATGATTCTAGTCTCCTTCAATTTTTAATGAGCATGAAGTGACAAGTGCTCAGATGGACCTTTTTCGTTAAGGAGTCTGAAAAGGAACGAAAGGGATTGCTCTGGAGATCTAGGTAGAGGGAGTACCAAACCAATCGCAAAACTGCAGAATACTTTTTACGGTACGACAGTCAATCTTCCCGAATGCTGTGTTCGGTGCATTGCGATCAGTAGGGCGGCCGACACAGCTTCCTATGGATAAAGGATTTAAGCCTATAGGGGTCTCCCAATATATACTCGACGGTACGTGGGAGCACAAGTCCGTACTGGTACTTATCGTCTCAAAGTGGAGGAATCACCCAACCATCAATGAGGACAATAGTTACCAGGCTTTACGACGCCGGAATACGTCTCTAGCCTAGACCTCTAAATGTTGTGCGTTACGTTCCAAAGCGTTGTTAGGTTCATTGAATTTATTTTAAGTTGATATTTCATATGAAGTTTGCCTTTTGGGTTCACCACGAGATGTAGATGTAATTCCTAAAATGCAATCTAAAGATGATAAACAAACTTTTATCTCTTTTCAGTAATGAAAATCCTAGCTACTAGGGGAAAAGAAAGGCACAATCTTTTCGCAAAGAGCAAAGAGCACACTGTAAATGCACTTTCCTAAATCAAGCCAAACAGACTGTCAATATGCAAATGCACATGCATGTATTTGTTTTTCACTTTCTTAATATTGATGCCTAAAAAGAAATTTGATGTACAAATCTGAATTTGCTTTCAAGCGACAAATACAAACAAGCTTCTTTTCGAAGTCAAAAGGTAGAGATGATTACGACACTTTATGATTTTGAAATAAATACTCATTTCGACACTAGAAAGTCACAAATTCAAACCAAAGGCAAAAGTAAAAGCATAATTGACCATCAACAGCAAATAAACTTTATCCTATGATCAAAATCGACACTTGCGACAGATCTAAATCAAAGGACGACAGTACGATTATTATACTTTTGCAATGGAAAACTGTAAACGACTCAACAAACACATAAAAGCATCTACAGTTCTTTTGTACAAATGAGGCGGAATATCAGTAAGGAAAAGGGGTTTGAAATAGTCATATATTGATCACAGGCTACAAAAATCAAAAACTGGAAAGAATGAAGCAAAGAACCTCAGCTGCACAAGGCTAGGCTGATCAGCACACCTGTTACACAGAGAAACTGCATTGCAGCACAGGTAGCCCTCTCGGGAAGTGCGTTGAAATGTAGAACCTCTTCACAGTGCCTGCGCTGGGGCAGAAACGAGAATTCTATCCAGGTTCTGGGTCACAGTTTGCAGTTTAATCTTTGGTTTTTGGCCGAGTAAAAGCAATCAGTAATGCACAATCAGAGGTAGATCTAAGGGGGTCTAAGAGCTATCACAAGGGAAATCAGTTAGTCTATGAATCAACTGTTCAAATCATAAACAGATCCAGTGAATGGATTGAAGCAGCAGATGTCTACTTTGCATTTGTTAATGGCAAATGCAGTTCGATTGCTACTTATAAGTTTATGAAATAAACAACAAGAGAAACACAAACAAACTAATTAGACACGATCCCCAGTGGAGTCGCCATTTTGTTATCGGGAAAAGTGTCTATTTAGAACTACTCTATCCCACTAAGGTGTGACAACTACCTTAGAAACAAACAGAGAAAACTACTTTTGTATCTTCTTTATGAACTATAAACAAAGAGGAATAGGATGAACCAACCTGTGTCTTGCGCTAGTCCTTCGATCCAATCTCTCTCCTCTTTGACAGCTTCCAGCTACCGGCTCCCTTACTTGCCCAGCTTCACCAAATACCTGTAAGATCATAGAAGAAGGAAACTATACAAAGACATGGGTTTATATTCATAAATAACTTAGGATCAGATTTAAGTTAACCATACAAACGTAACAAGCATCAATGATACAAAAGCATGGAGAAGAAACTCAAATAGTTTTATTGATATACAAGAAGATCCAGGAGGAGTTACAACCGATGATTCCTGACCCGACATCAACCTCCCAGCAAATAAGTCCCTTCTTCACCCCCAACAAAGCATAGATCACCCAATTCTCTGATATGTATCTCAAAACCAACAACAATTCCTTACAATGTGCAAAATTCCAGCCTCTGGATCTCTGGGATGAGGGATCCATATATAGATGTATGCAAGGAGGATGAGTCAGCTCATGATTTGATTAGTGGCTTCTCTCTGTCAGTTCTTGCTTCCACTTGGAGACTGAAAACCTCTTACTCATCCTTGGTCGAATTCAATGAGGCAAGTGTCATTTGAGAAGATTCTGGAAGCTTCCATGGTCTCTCCACCTCGCGGAATGACACTGCTATTTGTCATTTCCCGCTCAACGCACCCTGGTAGTGCATTTAGGTGTGTTGCAATGCACCTAGCTAGTGGATTTAGGTGCTATGCAACGCACTTGGCTAGTGGAGCAGCTGAAATGATCCTGATTTGACTTGTTCTGAGCCGTTTTTGGTGGAGAACTTCTGGGAGAAGCTGTAATTTGTTGACCTTGTTCCTTTAGGGGTTGGAACAAAACTTTTAGGGACTTAGGAGCCCTTGGTTTATGGACATTTCATGCTTAGAGCTGTAAGGCACAAAAATGTCTATAACACCTGCACCCTGCAATTATTCAACAGAAATTAGGCCTATTTCCCCCCCCTTTTTTTTTTGGTGAGACAGCTGGGGTGCCTCCAGGAGGTTTTCACCCTCACTATCTGCCCCAGGCGCCTCTAGAGGTTTTCACCCAAGGATATTTTTATTCTTTTCTATTTTTTTTTTGATCAAGGTGTGGGTGGAGTAGAGATAGGGCCATGCTCCACTTCCAACACTGATTTATCCAGAGTTTCAATGAACTCCTGCTTGGAAAGAGGCTTTCGGTAGATTTTCAATCGATGCCCGTTGATGAGCATGGGGATGGATTCTTCATCAATGGTTCTGATAAGGACTTAACCATTGTCATTGCATTTCTCCACTGTATATGGTCCTAGCCACCTTGTCCTCAGCTTCCCTTTGAAATCCTTGTATCTTGAGTCATATAACAGTGCCCAATCTCTTGGCTGAAATTGCTTTGCATTAAGGTGCCGGTCATGCCATATATTTATCTGGAGTTGAACTACTTCTAAGTGGAGGAGGGCCTGCATTCTCTGTATAGTAACCTTTCCTGTTGCACATGGCTGAGATCCAGGTCCAACTGAGCTGCCAACATTAATGTGTTGTACTCGAACTCTATGGACAATAGAGCCTTCTTCCTGTAGACCAGCTCATAAGGTGTGAAAGCTATTGTGGTTTTCCAATGGTTTTGTAGGCCTAGGTGGCCTCAACCAAGTGATCTGCCCAATCCTTTCTGCTGCTTCTCACCACCTTAGTCAAAATTTCTTCTAAAGCCTTATTAGTGACTTCCACCTGCCCATTTGCTTGCGGATGATAAGGGGTGGAAGTTCTGTGCTTGATCTTGTGATGAGAAAGCAGGTCTTCAATCAGGTTAGAGGTGAACTGACTTCCTTGATCTGTGACTAATTCTCTTGGGTAGCCAAACTTGTAGAAGATATTTTTCCTTAAAAACTCAGCCAATTTTTCTTCTATCGTTGCCTTGATTGCCTTTGTTTCTGCCCACTTTGTCAGGTAGTCTGTGCACACAATGATGTAAGAATTTTGTTTTGAAGGAGGGTTGATAGGGCCCACAAAATCCATGCCCCACTTCTCGAATGGCTTGAAAGTCACTTGAGGTTGGAGGGGTATTTCATCCCTTGGAGTCAGTTTCCCCATCCTTTGACATCATTCACATTGGCTGATGTATCTTCTGACATCTTGATGAAGAGAGGGCCAATAGTAGCCTGCCTGTAGAATTTTGAAGGCAGTCCTTTTTGCTGCAAAGTGGCCTCCACAGGGTTCATCATGATAGGTTAGGAGAATGTCAAAAGCTTCCTCCTCCCTAACACAACGCCTCAGGATCTAGTCTGGTCTGAGTTTGAACAAGTTGCCCCCAATCCAAGTAAAGGGGGCACTTTTCCTCACAATTTTGCTCTTCTCTTTCTAGGATAGGTGTGGAGGGAACTGTGCTGAGACCAAGTAGTTTGCTATATCAACAAACCATGGAGAGAGTACTGAAATAGAAAATAGGTGTTCATCTAGCATCTGGTCATCCACCGTCCCTTCTTCATCTGCAGGAAAATCTAATCTAGACAGAAAATCAACAACGACATTTTCCTTTCCTGGCTTGTCAACGATGGTTAAGTCAAATTGCTACAATAAAAGTAACCATCCAATGATACGAGCATTCACATCAGGTTTATTCATCAAATACCTTATCGCAGCATGATCTGTGTGTACAAATGTTTGATAACCAGTGATGTAGTGTCTGAACTTGTTTAGGGAATGGACTACAGCTGGGAGCTCTTTCTCAGTCATAGTATAGTTTAATTCTACCTTGGATAGGTTTTTGCTGACAAAGTATATGGCATATGGTAGCTTCTCCTCAACTTGTCCTAAGGCTGCCCCTATGGCCTTGTTCGAGGCATCAGTGTGGATGTGGAAAGGTAGGGCCCGGTTTGGACCTCTCAGGATTGGGGCAGTTACCAGTGTATCTTTCAACTCATCCAGAGCCTCTTGGCGGTTGTCAGTCCATTTAAACTCAACATCTTTCCCCAAAAGACCAAACAATGGCAAGGCTAGCTTACTAAAATATTTGATGAATCTTCTATAGTATCCCGCTAAGCCTAAAAAGCTCTGAACATCTCTTACGTTTTGAGAAGGTGGAACCTTTTGGATGATAGCAATTTTGTTAGGATCCACCTGTAATCCTTGCGGAGAGATTGTATGACCTAGCACGGTCCCTTCAGTCATAAGGAATTCACATTTTTCAGGACTGAGGTATAGGTTCATCTCAATACACTTGGTTAAAACTTTTCCCAGGTTAGTCAATGCTTCTTGGAAGTTGGACCCATAAGGAGTAAAGTCATCCATATAGATTTCTACCGAATCATGAACCAACTCAGCAAATATGCTCATTACTGCTCTCTGGAAAGTGGTAGAAGCATTTTATAGCCCAAAGGGAAGGACCCGGTAGGCAAAGGTACCCCATGGACAAGTGAAGGTGGTCTTATATTGGTCCTCCGAGCTGATTTGGATCTAATTATACCCGCTAAACCCATCTAGGAAAGAAAAGAACTTCTTCCCTGCCAGCCCATCTAACACTTGATCTATGAAAGGCAAAGGGAAATGGTCCTTCTTGGTGGCCTTGTTAAGTTCTCGATAATCTACATAGATTCTCCATTTCCCACTTTTCTTGGGTACAAGCACCAGAGGAGAAACCCATTCACTGTCCGAGATGGGGTAGATGAATCCTACATCCAACAACTTTTGCAATTCTTCTTTAACAATGTCCTTAAGGGCTGGATTCATTCTCCTCTAAGGTTGCCTGACTAGTTTACAATCCTCTTTAATGTAAATGTGATGGGTACAGATCGACAGATGGACTCCTTTCATCTCCTTATAGCTCCAAGCGAAAGCCTCCAAATGACGGTTCAATAAGCTACATAGCTCCTTCTCCTAAGAGGGAGATAAGGATGAGCTGATCTTCAAGGTTCTTTTAGGGCCAAATTCCACATTATTAACTCTGGGAGAGGTCGGATTGGCCACACATAGGTCCACTAGAGCGCAGACTTGGGTACCTTCCACCAACTTCTCTAATGGCAGCACACCGAGAGGTGGATTTTGAATCAAATTCTTAATTAGGTCATCCTCGGTTTAAGGACCTCCTTGGGTGGCTTCCATCATGCACATTGGTGCAGAGTAGACTTCATCCTCATCTTCCTCCTCCAACCAGAGAGGTAAGTCATGTTCTAGCAGAGGTTGGGCAGGAGGGTATAGGACTAGCTGTTTGGACATAGGCCCATTCTTGATGGTCATGCTCCCAGCTCGACAACTGATGTAAGCATCCGCAGTAGCTAACCAAGGCCTTCCCAAAATGAGGGGGTATCCAGTGAGTTTTGCCTTTGGCTGAAGGACCAAAAAGTCCGCAGGGTACTCCCAAGAATCAACAGAGACCAGGACATCCTCCACAATCCCTTCAGGAGTCACGGTGGAGCGGTCTGCTAACTACAGTACTGTCAAGGTCTTTCTTAAGGAACTCTGAAGGTTGAGTTTGAGCATAGTGTCCCTGGTCATCACATTGATGGCAGCCCCTAGATCGATTAGGGTGTGGGGGATTATGGTGCCATTAATGTGGACATCAACTATGGAACTCCCAGGATCCAAATATTTTGGACAGATTATTTGCCCCAACATCAGATCGGACAGTTGTCCTATGACATTGATAGTCGGGGCATCTCTCTTGCGCCTTCTTGGGTGCCTGAAACACTTCTCCTTGATCAATTTGTTGTAAATTGGTACATCTTTTATAGCCTAGAGAAGTGGGATTTTCACACACAACTGTTTAAGTTCTCCCAGAAGTTCGGTCTCCTCTGGGTTTGGTTGTGTGGCTATTGTTAGTCTCTCAGGAAAGGGTGGAATGGCTTTGGGTTCACTTTCCTGTTTCCCTTCCTCATCCTCTAGGGGAGGAGGTTGACAATCTGGAAGGACCTTTCGAAATCGTAGGTTGATCTCCTGAATCTCCATAGCATAGGTAGGGTATGTTGTCTCTCGAGTGTATACCTGCTGGGCCTGTCTGTTGTTAGGGTTCAGGTTTGGTTGAGCAAGCATCTGAGGTTGTCTTGGAGGAGCAGGAGGTAATGGTTGTGGTTGAGCAAGCGGTGGAGGAAAAATAGCGGGAGGAGAGTTGTATTGGGGCCTCCACCCCAGTTGAGGTGCATTCCACTGAGGTTGTGGCTGAGCATGAGAGTGAAATGAATGAGCAGCGGGTTGAGTATGGTATTGAGATGGATAAGACCAAGGAGGAGGTGCGGACCAGGAAGGATGAGCAGGGGGGGCCCAAGAAGGCATGTGAGCAGATTGGTTGGGGTTGTAATAAGTTTGGGATGTTCCTTGCATCCCCTGCTAGTAAGGTCTGGATCCATGCGGCCTCCTTTGGTTGAGGAAGTAGAGTGGCTCAGTGGCCCCTTCAGCCCCTTGGTACATGGCTTTAAGTCCGGGTAAGGTTGGGCACTGGTTTGTGGGGTGGTCTTCCTCACAAACGAAACATACCTCCACTGAGTGCAATGGACACTCATTCTTAGGATGCTTCCTTGTACATCTGGGACAAAATATGGCCAAAGCCTTCTCAGCTTCCTCTTTCTTCTGTTGGATTCGGAAGGTATCCAGTTGCATGGCAATGGTCTGTCTCATCTCACTTTTGAGGTCTTCCATCTGATTTTCAAACTCATGCTTGGAGAAGGTGGCACTAGCTGAAAGTGGATTCCCCCTTCCTCTTTTTCGGGCTGCCCTAGAGTGGTTTCTAAACACAGTCTTTATGTCCTCATAAGGTAGTTGGTAGATGTCTCCTCCAGCTAGCAAATGGAGGGTATCTAGAAGGTCTTTAGGGACTCCTCGGAGCAGAACCAACTTCAGAGATTCGGGGTCTAGTGTGCACTTGGACTTTTTATAACTAAGTTGGAACCTTTCTTCATAGTCTTCTAAAGACTCATCACTTCCCATGGTCATCCGAAAGATCTCTTCCTTCATTTCCTTTGACCTACAGTAGTCCCGATATTTGTTGTTAAAGGCTTGCTGCATCTGAGCCCAAGTTGTGATACTATTTCCAGGTAACCCCATGAACTAGCGTAGTGCTGCATCCTTGAGGGTAGAGGGAAAGAGTTTCAACTTTTGCTCGTCTTCTACATAGTCATAAGTTCGACAAAGGACAACAAACTCAAACAAGAAGGTATCAGGGTCTTCAGTGGTCAATCCATGGAAGTGAGGTAAGGCTGAGGGACTTATGTTTTTCATTTTCGTGTCCTCGTTGGTCTCTCGGATGGGAAAGGCACCTTCTATTCTCTCCTCATCTTCTATACCGTTTCTGTGTTCAACCATGGTCTCAAGAGGAATGTTTTCTTGCTCTTCTTCTGTTATAGGATCTTCGTATATCTCTGGAGGTTCACCTATAGGTTTTTCTGGATCACTGCCACCGAAGAAGAGAGAAGGGTGACTCAGTGATGTGGTGGGGGTATTGGCTAAGAATTTACCTGTATTGTCTCTGTCTACGAGGCATGAAATGGAATATTTTTGGTGGAGTTTTGGCATTTTTTCCGCTTGCACCTGCAAAAATGAAAGCGATTGAACTGCAACTAACTAAAATCTATCTTGTTGAAACGAAATTGAAGAAATGAAATGCTAAGCTACGCTTGCAGAATTGAAATTGTAGAATTGAAATGTTAATCTATGAAAGTGGGAAATATATAATCTATGCTTGTTGAAATGAAATGAAAGCAGGAAATGTCTAATCTACTTTTGCGGAAATGAAATTGCAGAATGGAAATGAAACAACTACTCTACTCTTGTTGAAATAAACTACTTAGCAGAAGATTGCAGTAGAAAGTAGAAGAAAAGCAGCAATCATAAATACTTTGATGCTTCCCTGGCAATGGCGCCAAAAATATGGTGGGTTCCAGTATTGCAGCAATAATGCTGCAACTCCTGGGATTCCCTTCTTTACTTTTATCAACCCGGTAGTTCGTAACAAACTTGGAAGCGATGGTGCTATATGCACAAGTACTAGCTCTTGCCGCAGTCTGTCACTGGATCAGCTGGCACAAGTCCTCTAGGAGCTTAAGCCAATTTCTATGAGCTCTTAGAAGAAGCTTTTAACGGTGATGGATGGAAACTAACTCAAAGGAAGCCAGTCTACTTGCAGAAAGAAGCTGAAAGTGGAAAATGAATGCAAACCCTAGCAAACCCTAGTTTTACAGACTAACCCTACCGGTGCAAGAAAGGAGATGAAAGTAGTGGAAATGGATGCCATTGACTTTTAGAAATGTAGAATGCATGTCACTAAGCTATTCTTGTAGTGAAATCTGAAAAGGAATGTCTTTTGTATTTTTGAGTAATCTTGTAGAATTATTATGCATGTGCTTAACTGTTTTGACTATGCAGAGGTTGATTGATTGAAGGAAATGGTGAGGGCGCTTGCAGGAGGTTGGGAAGGTGAGAAGAGGGCTTAAGGGGTCCCTAACACCCTTCCAGAGAGTTTCACCATGATCGGATCTCGAAAAACCGCTCTCGTGATCTTCTACAGGAAGTCTACAGGGGTTCTACAGGATGTTCTGAAAGGAGATTTTGGAGGGTTGAAGGTGGAAGAAAGGTGGAGATGTAGAGATGGAGGTTGGATGAGGGTGTGAAGAGGTTTAGAACCTGGCAAATGAAGCTGAGAAGTGACAGGGATGGTTGGATTTGTTCAAGGATAGATAGAGCAATGTTGCACAAAAATATGAAAATTAGGTCAAAGTGAGAAAATGTGGCAAACGAAAGGCAAGAATCTGAGTTAGGGGATGGAGCAGGTTGCACTGATGGTGGAAGGGTAGGCAGGGAGGTAGCACAGGTGTTCTGAACTGACCAAACAAAGACCATGCAAACCAAATATGTAGCTATTCTAACCTAATTTGACCTAGGAACCAGTACCCATGATGAACAGAAATTCATTGGTAGAAAATTATGTAAAATAACTTATGAAAACCATGCGAGAATGGATCTGAGCATGTAATCACATCTGGTATCAACATTTGCAACTGAGAAACTAACACTAGCAATTGCATGAAGAAGCAAAAATAGTGTTTTTGTGGCAGCAAGGACACTTGGGTCTCAGCTCATGGTCTCGAGGAGGGAGAGGTGAGATCCAGGGTTGTTTGATGGCATTTTTTGAAGATCTTTTCTGTTGTCAACCTATCAAATCACTCTGAACCACGAAAAGCTCTTTCAATCATAAAAAATGACCTAGATAACCAAGTAAGATTCTAATCTACTAGCAGAAATTACTTTATGAAGACAACAAAAACATATAACAATACACAGAGGAGGCCGTGGCGCTTGGGTTGGGCCCAACCCTAAGAGCTACAGGCTCCTAAAAAGAAAAACATATAACAATACACAGAGGAGGCCGTGGCGCTTGGGTTGGGCCCAACCCCAAGAGCTACAGGCTCCTAAAAAGAAGCTGAGAACTGATGCAACATGAAACTGGTTTCCATTACTCAAAAAACAACCATCAACCATGTCCAAAATGTGTTACAGCAGAAGCTCCAAAATACAGTGCGAAATACAAATGTTCAACAAGTAACCTACGAAGGCTGGAAGCCTTCCTATTTATGCACTACGAGGACCTCGAGCAGTCCTCCTTAATTCAAGGGGCTTTGCTGCTCAAAACTACAAGTACTCAGCGACTTTACAAAAGTTGCTCGGCTGCCCTTGGAAATCAACTTTGGTGGGCTGCTGAACTCCGAGGTGATGGTGGAGAACTCGAGGAAGGGGCCATTTAGTGCAGGAGACACCCTTCCTACGAATCCTCAGCCTTGTCCCCTCGTATTTGGCTGTCAAATGGCCCATAAATGCTTGACCTTGGTCCAAAAGTTGTCCAAAAATCTGCAACAAACACGTATTAGCTTTCATGGTCAAGTGACTATTCTCATTCATTCAATTAACATAAACATACTTCAAAAGCATACATAAACTATGAAGAATGGTGGATTAATGGAGAACAATAGGCAAAATGAACCCAATAAGTCGCCCATTTTTGGGGCTCATCACTACTCATGAAATATGAAAAAGGCATCTTGTATTTAATGTATCAATATTAATTTCATATATCAAGTATGCCAAACAACACATACATGTCAAGATATCTAATGAGGGTGTAGAGGATCATATCCATGGTCATGTTGAAATCCACAAAAGGATCAACTTTCCAAACAGGAGTATATGTGCATAACAACACCTAGAGAAATAAAGAGTCTAATACAATTTAGTATATCTTTTGGATGGGTTAAAATCTCTGATGTGATTGAAGCATTCAAGATCCGTGCAATATCCCTTCAACATTCTTCCACTTAGCATGATTGAAGCATTCAAGCTCCGTGCAATATCCCTTCAACATTCTTCCACTAAGAATGCTACTAGGACTATTGACATGGATCTCATTACAACTAAGTCTCTTTAGCGGTGATAAAGCTTATTTAAAAGATAAATAAATAAAATTTAAGATGGAGGACCATCTATTCGAATATCAAAGCTTGTAGAGAAGAAGTTGGTGGAGCAATGCTAGGCGTAGATGGAGTTTCAAAATTAGATGATAAATTTATTGACATTGTAGGAAAGATGACACTTTCTCAAGACAGGTCTGTGGAACTAGAAAGAAAATTGAAGTATGTAAACGAAAAGGGAGAGAAAATGCATTTTATTAAGGAATCATTATGCGAGGTTGAAAATTTGGCTAATGTTTTGCATGGGAAATTGAGCTTCGAACTAAGCTGGAAGATAACAAGAGAAAATTTTTAATGCAAGAGGCTACTGCAAAATCTGCAAGAACTAGAACCACGAAGCTTGAACAATTGTTAGAATCTCAAGCCAATAGAACCATGAAGCTGGGACAATTGCTAGTATCTCAAGTCAATAATATAAAAATGAAATTGCAAGAAACAAAAGAGATCTATGCATTTCCCAAGGCCAACAATCTAAGTGATCAACTAAACGTACTAGTAGACCTTGTCAAAGAATCTAATAAGAAAGCATCACATACATCTATATTACCTATAGAAAAGGAAGTCGAGTTGCAAGTTTTGTATGCTAAATTGGATGAGGTGGAAACATTATTGCGAGATATTCAGGGCCAGCATTTGGATAAGGAGGATAGGGCCCAAGCGGCTGAAGAAGAATGTTCCTTTTAGCTGACAAAAATTCGAAGGTAAATGGGGACTTTGCAGATATCCACGTTCAGATGGATGAATTACAAACAAATTTTCATCAAATTGAGAGGAAGAAACAATAAGCTACTTATTAGGTTAGCTCTATGACGAACATGGTTGAGATATGTAGAGATTGGCAAGTACATTTAGGGATGTCTTACAAGCAGTATTGATGGAATTTAGCAACAACATGAACAATGTGTGTCATATTGAGGAGGAGCAGTGGCATTGACAAGAATGGAACAGATGAATTGAGAGAGACTTTCAATGGAACTCTAAATGCTATCTCCAAAATCTAAAATGCAAGATGGGTAAAGAAACGGTAGAATGTGCGGATCTGAGGCGACAATAGAATATGCTGATAGTAGCATTAGCAGATCAAATTGAATCATTGAATTCAAAGGGCCCAGAGATATTACGAAGTCATTATTACAATAACAAAAGAATGGATGAGAGGGGTGTTACATTTGGCTGACAGGTCAGTAAAGGTTGTTATAAATATTTGAACGTCAAATATCAGCCAAATCAGTTGCCAAAAGTGCGTTATGAGATGAATGTGCACTAGAAGTTGCAGGAGGTGTATTGAAAACGAACATTGCATGACAGTGGCTAGAGACATGCATTGAGTATGCGCGAATAATATTACTGCAATTGCATTCAAGAAAAGATCGTTTGGTTTATATAGAATTTGTTGGAGACACTCAAGTAATAGTCAAGATTCCATGGTAGTTGTATAGGTTGGAGGAGAACAGGCCTACGTTAAATTTGTGTTGAAGTGCAACAGATACATCATCGATGTCATAAACTCCCGTGCCTAAGAAATAATTCCTTCTATGCCATCAATTATGTGTAAGGAATATATTTATGGCACAAATTTTAAATTATGTGACATATATTTCAAATTATGTGACATATATTTCAAATTATGTGACATATACAAGCTCAATCTACGACACAACCTTCTGTAAGCATGGAATCGGTGGTAATGACCCATGAGACAAGTGTTTTTTTCGTTGTTTCTTGTAGCGGACCAAGAAGAATCGAGGGAAAGGCGCCAAATTTTTACCCTTTAGCATACGCCAATGGTAATATAAGAAATCACTTTATTGAAACTATTTTCGAGATGGGGGTATAAATGTTGATAATTACTTGGTATTCTGGTCTCTTTGATTCGTTGAAACAACTCACAAAGGCACTGTTCCATTGACGTGATGATTTCTTATACACTCGACTCGTGGAGGGAGATCAAATATCGGAAACAAGAGCACCGAGTCACTAGAAAGGTGACAACAAAGATCCGAAAAGGAATATGGAGACCATTTATTGAAGCATGTATGATATATATTGGAAACATTATTACATTGGCCTTACAATTATTTTAATGGCATTGATCTCTTGGGGCAACGTTATATTCATTGGAGAGCATTATGTTTTGTTGGCAGCCTGAACATATTGATAACAAATATATTGATTGTTATGATTATGTTGTGGTGGATATATTCGTAGGATAAAATACATTTGGTGCTCGTGGATCTAATGGTGGTAGTGGAAACATTATATTTTACAATGGTGGATATGTGGATGTTATAATGGACAACCAATAAGTTGAATAATATATTACAGAGAACGTTGAAGTGCTTTAGTCACGTGTTTTACACTTGAATTCAAATTTGAAACGAAAAGACAAGCATACAATGTTAGTCTTCGCCTGCATATCATTATTAGATTGACTCCATAACCGTGACCCCACTGTTAATGAGTCGTCTCTCCTCTTGTTTCTGCTCCCGTTTTCAGAGAAGTCAGATATGATGTGCGCCTTTTAATTTTATAATGCAAAGATTTAGGTTTATGGGTTGGTTTCTTTGGTTGTATTGGGAATTGGGTTGAGGCATAAGCGTTATGGGAGTTCGTGTTGTTCCTCCAATCCATTCATTGCCTCCTCCCTCTTGTTATTTGATTTATCGATGTGCAAAGGTGGACCGTTGTATTAGATAGCTGTTGACCAACATAGGTTGTGAGATGTACACACTCGAATCAGTATAATAGTGATAATCGAGAGATGGCGGACAGAAGGGACATAAAAATCAGTGAACCACTAATTTAATGTGGATGAAATGTGGTGTGCAACCCTTTGTCATATCTTTCTCCCCATTAACTAAGATAACTGATGTAGTATTTCAAAGGAATATTTTATGCGTGTAGATGAAAACATCATTCGAAACATATTTTTCAATTCCGCTGGGATTGTTCCACGTTTATAGACAATGAAGCAATATGTAAGGCAAGTGGGAACCATGAATTGAATTGAGAATGTAGAAAAATCAACCATCTATATTTTCTTATAAAAAGGGCTACCGTTGATTTCAGACTCATTATGTAAATAAAAGTCCAGTTATTCCGATTCATTGGCGCTGTATTACATCGTTTGCATTGTTGACCTATGAATGGCATGGTGCGAAGAGGCCCTAGTCTAGGCCTGCCAAAGGACTGGAAAACTATCATCATTTGCTGGTGTGCTGCTTATATCATCAAAGTGTTTTCCTATTGTGTTATTTGATGGAACTTTTTTGCTTACTAGGTTGCCGCTACGACAATTTAAACATGATGCTACATAGCTTCTATTATTTCTTGGCAACTATAGTATGGTTGTGCTCCAGACCAATATCAGTTGTTGTATGCTCGTTTTCACTATCATATAGCAGAGCTTCACATTTAACATCGTGTGTTGGGGTTCCGCTACTACTTGGTCACATATCGTGTTAACTAATGGTTTGTAGGAACAAAGAAGTCTTCAAGAAGCATATTATTCATTAATGGAGAACGATAATGTATTGGAGGAGCTAATTAAGAAGGGAGAAAAGGTTGTGTAACACATACACGTGTTGGTGTGTATTGTGTATTTGGTGATTCTGCTAATTCTATGTGTTGGTGTGTATTGTGTATTTGGTGATTCTGCTAATTTTATACCTTGGCTCTAGCAACACGAGGATAGTTCTTTTGCATAAGTTGACTAAATGGATATGCTAAGACAGTTTAGTTATGAGAAACACAGTGTGTAAATATTTGATTCACCAGAACAGTTAGTGCAGTGTAAAATTAGATATTTTGTCTGATCATGGGAGATCCACTAATACATGTATTAACCATAGTGAGAGTTTGATATGACAACATCTCTTGAAGCTTAGCTAGGAATTCATCTAGGGTTTTGTTGTAGCCGCTACAACCACCCTTCAAAGTTTTGGCCTCCACCCAATTTCAGAGCCTCCCTTGAGAGTTTCACTTGATGACTGCACACACTCGGGTTCACTGCGTGAGTTCGCGAGAGCCTCCCTTGAGAGTTTCACTTGATGACTGCACACACTCGGGTTCACTGCGTGAGTTCGCGTGAGGATTCGCATTCGTCTTTCTTGTTCATTTCACCAAGTCTTGCATGTTGATGTCAAAGTCATGCTTGCGACCATGTCCTGGTTATGCTCAAAGTCTTCGCTTTGTGTGTACTTGTTATGTTCGCTATGAAAACATCTGTCGCATTCACACATAGAGTCACATTCACTATAGCGCAAGAGTCATCACGGCCGACCAACGATCAATCACGAATGTCGCTCTTGTCGACTACACCGTCGATAAGTCATGTTGTACATATGTGTCTGGATGGTTTGAGTCATCTAGTCGTCCAGTCATGCAAGTGTGTGTTTGCAAGATCACATATGCATCTTTCACTCGTTCACACACTTAGTCATTTTGTTGAAGTTCTGACGACTAGACTCCCCTCTGACAGCCAGACCATCACCCCACCATTGACTCAATCGACTGTCACCCAGAACAGCGCAGAAGCACCAAACAAGTCATTTCAAGCTACGCTGCCTCAATAAAATCAACCAGTCTCCATGCTGGTCAACTAGAGAGTTTGACCTAGCAGCCACCCTGAGACTGACTCCCCTAAAAAATTGTGCAGAGGCTGCAAGCATTGCCTACTCTGCTGATTGAGAAAACTGCGCAGAAAGGCTGGACAGACACCCAGTGCCTGTCCCTGTCTCTCTCAAAAAAATTGCACAATTTATCCAGCCAACCCTCCTAATAGTCGACCAGCTGCTCATCTAGAAAATTGCGCAATTTCCATAAACATGCCCTCTACTGCCCAACAGTCCGCTCAGCTCAGAAATTGCGCACTAATGATCAACAGGCCGACCTTCCAGCATCATTGCAGTTTCTCTTACCATTAACAGATTGCAAGTTCCCTCCACGAATTGCGTAGTTTCTGCTGCCAAGCTCTTGACAACTAACTGCCAGTTCCCCTTAGGAATTGCACAGTTTCTATTGCCAGTGACCCAACAACCATCTGCGAGTGACCTAGAATCCAACTGCCAGTTCCCTCCAGGAATTGTGTAGTTTTGGCTACCAAGCTCTCAGTTCGGTCCTCCAAAATGTTCCGCAATTTTTGCCAGCCAAGCCTCCTTGCAACTTAGCTTGTTCCTCCAAAAAATTGCGCAGTCTTTGCTGCTAAGCCTCGCTGCTTGCTCGTTTCGGAAACTGCATAGATTTTTTCTACCCAACCTTCCTCCGGCCTGGATTGTTACCCTAAAAAACTATGCAGTTTTTTCCTCCAGTTGAGCTAGCCCTTGCGGGCAGTCAATGTCCATTAGGATTTCCCATCTTCATCACCCAGTGACTCTTGCATAGTTTTCATCAGAAGTGCCCGAAGCCTCCATCCTACCTTGCAAACTTGTTGCCTCTTCTGGTCACCTGCATCCTAAATGATCATGTATCATGGTAGACTAGGAGGTTTTTGGATGTTGTGTCATCATGAGTGACTGCAGGAACAAGTAAACAAACAAACATGGCGCAACGACGAATGGGATGAATGAAGGGGAGAAAATGCAAAATGATAGGTTCACCAATGGACGAACAAACGATTCATGAAAATATGTGTTCGCAGATGGATGGATGAGAAAACATGCAAGATGTGCTCACGGACGGACGAACTGATGAACATGCACCTTTCGTGGATAGACAAACCTGTCAAGCCTTCCAACATACAAGCATGGAGAAATGTGCAAAAACAACATCAAGCGAACCAACGACCATCAAAGACTCCGTGCACTTTTCCATGCGGAGGTGAAGCTGTGACACACCATGAAGACATTCATCACCCAGCGACACTGCAGTGCTACATGCACACCAGCAGCAGCATGAATGTACGAGCACTGTCATGTCGAGTCATGTCGTCCACATCTCTACTGTGGGCCATACTGTTTATCAATGTAATGTAACGTGGAAGTCCAAGAGACCCACTTGTTGTACAAAGGGTCATGTAAAGTTGAAAAGCCATGGAAGTCAAATATTCATGAGGCTAGTCGAACAACCACGAGTGTTAGTTTCACCCTTGGCTATAAATGCCCCCTAATTTGTACATGCAAAGGACTTTTGACCTCAGGTCCTCCCACTTAGCCAAGAGAGTCTATAATATTTTCTTTGAGGAGTAAGTAGTGGCTCCAACGCCCCACTCACGGGGTTAGTGATGTGTCTTGGAACTTTCGCGTAATTCAGAAGCCTGCTAACAGACTAGCACATTTTCACACATGTATTGTAACTGTTGTAAGACTACTCTTAAACACTTGTGATGCATGTTTCTTTAACCTGTGTTTCACACTTGAACTATTTCACCTGTTGTAATACATAATATATTAATGAAAATGTGTTGTATATGCTGTTAACGCTGTCTCGCTCGTGGTGGCTACCTTCCCAGACATTGGACATACCTTTCACATAAAACTTGTTGTAACAACTGTTGCACTCATGCAAACTAATCCACTGAGTGTCATACATGTTATCTTCCCTTGTGTGTTGTGACTGCCACATCCATGTGGACTACTCTGCCGAAAGCTCTGCACATCCTGTTGTGTTGTGTGCTCCTAGCAGAGCTAGGACTTCTTCGAACCGACTTGGGACTCACTCCCACCATCTCCCTCTACAGTGAAAGAACCATTGACACAAGAGACACTTACAATCACTAGGAACGCGAACCTCACTTCTCGAAGACAAAGCAGAACACTCTCCTGTGATGACAAGCAAGAGTTGAGGCAAATATTTAGGATAATGGCAACTGGGCCATCATACTGGATGGGACTCCCACACCAAATGGTGTGAGGTATAGTTGGGACTTCATATCAGGGTGATCCCCTGAATGTTGGTGGATCCAACACCGTCAACATTTCTGGCGCTAGAAGGAGTGCAGCCAGATGTATATGGCTGAACATCCTCTCGCACTCATTCATCAACTGTCTGGTCAAGGCAGTAACTCATACTCCCTCTTACCTACACGCGACTATGCAGTTGGTTACTCCTCACCTCCTAGGATTGAAAACGAGATTCCGTATCATCAACTTCACTTCGTCCGTCCGAGCACTTGCTAGTTCACGAAAGCTGTCAGACTGATCCCAGGCATACAACATCTTCCATACGCATCAAGAAAGCCAAAAGCCACTCCTACAGGAGTTGTTGTATCATCAATGGAAGAGGTAGTCCTTTCCACACTCGAAGGTTTGGCAAAAGCTATTGAAGACGGAGAGGAACCTTCGGTATTCTGACAAGGTGAACAAGACACTCTTGTGATCTTGAGATCCGACTCCTGTATAGGATGCGGAGGGGAAGACAATGGAGGAGGTGAAGGTGGAGATGAACCAACAGACTTAGAGCCAAAACCATCAGACTCTGAAAGAGAGGAGGAGGATGAAGAAGAAGAACAGATGGTTGACCCAAATCTAGAATGGATGACTCAGGGACCATTGGCTCTCCTAGTTGTTCTACACAAGATGCCGAAGCAAGAAGAGAGAATGAATATCAAGTCTAACCATGACAACACAGCGAAGGCAGAAGATCACTTGGAAAACTTCTACCTACAGCTGCAAACCCTTGAGGTATGGTATGATGACGTAGCATGTAGATTGTTTCCATGTACCTTGGATGGTCACGCAGTTGCATGGTATCACAGCCTTCCACCGAACTCTATACAGAATTGGGGTGCATTCAAATGCATGTTCCTTGAAAAGTTTGCTGATGACAAGACCCCAGCCATGCTACTCAAAGAATTGGGAAGCTTGAAGATGGAGGGAAAATAAAAAGTAAAAGAATTCAATTAGAGGTTTATACACATATTGAACAAGTTTGTAGTGGACACTAAACATCATGCCTCCATCACCGTTGATTACTACATGTCCGCACTGCTGAACAACATTGCACAATTTGTCAAACAAGCTGAAAAAACCAACACTCTTGGAAAGCTGTGAAGGCTATCACTATTGAAAAAGACCTACACACAATTGGAGTCATTAAGGATGACGAACCATCAAAGGAATCCGAAGATGCGAGGAGGAAGTCCCAAGCGATGGCGAGCAAGGGTAGAGACAAGGAAGCAACTGATATTGAAACCCTCACTCAACTTGTCAAGAACTTGACTACAGAAGTGTCCGAGATCAAACATTGGAAAATGGACACATCTGCAAGAAACCATCCACCCAAGCAGAGAAAGCAAATCATCTCATCATGCAGCAACTTGTTCGCTCCAAAAACTACACAAAAATCTGTGTTCTAGGTTGAAAAGTGCACAATTCCCAAGTTCTGCTCATTCCACGAAGAACACCACCCTGAGAAATCTTGTTCAGATTGGAAGTGAGTCGCAAAATCTGTGTGCAGTCATACACTTGATGTGGAAAACATTATGCATGAGCAGCCAAAAGACACTGATGACGAAAAAGAGGTTTCACCTGATGAACCATCAAGTTCTGGGCATGTGGTGAATGCATATCAGTGCTCGCACACAATACCGAAGACGAACACTGAGAAGCAGCGCCAATAGAAAAATGATCGTTACAATATTAGGAGTAAAGGGGCTCCCCTTACACTTGGGGAAGCATAAGAAAAAATGAGACTTTTGATGAGGAAGGCCGATCCACCGCCCACCCCAAAGCAGAAAACACAAAACAAGTCTGGGAAGATAATAGCAGACAAGAATACATCCATTGTAGGTTTTAACCCCATAAAGAAATTACCTGCATACGAATTCTAAAACACATAAAATAAACAATGCGAGAGCATAACACATAAAACACATAAAACACATATACACATAAATTTTCCCTTGGATCCCAAAACCAGGATTACCAGCTTGATTTTTCATTATATTTTTTTCAATGTTATAATACATATTTATACATGTCGATGCATCCAATACCATGGACTGAAAACCATCACGTCTAAAACCATGGACCGAAAACCATTGCGTCCAGAAAACATGTGCGAAAATCATGCACAAAACCATAGGTGGGTCAGCCCAACCAAACATAGGTTCCAAAACCAAAATTTTCTGGGGCGCTACCCCGGACCCCATAAAGTGGGGTTACCTACACTCCTCAAACCCCTTATGACCCC
The DNA here is from genome assembly GCA_031772625.1 of Pinus tabuliformis. Taxonomy (NCBI): domain Eukaryota; kingdom Viridiplantae; phylum Streptophyta; class Pinopsida; order Pinales; family Pinaceae; genus Pinus; species Pinus tabuliformis. The sequence goes on from CM062818.1 coordinate 1,787,169,488, forward strand.
CCCGCTACGTAATCAACGCAACAAAGGGTTCTAACCCCTCGGTTAACTACGTGGGCTAGTCGTGGAAAGAATATAACACAACCCAACATTCTCCCACTTGTTGTTTTCTTTCCATAGGGGGCCACAAGAGAGCTTAGTAATTTATCTAGCCCTACAATGCCCATTGCTTCTCTACACCAAGAGAGCTTCTTAGAGCTCACAGATTTTGTCAATGCATCTGCAGTTTTCTTCAAAGTGTCCACCTTTACCAGCAACACCTTTTTTCCTTCTATCATATCCCTCACAAAGTGATACTGAACATCAATGTGCTTTTTCTTTGAATGATATGCAGGGTTCTTTGCCAAGAAAATTGCACTTTGGCTATCACAGTCTATCCTTATAGCTCCCTTTACTAACCCCATACTTGAACACAATCTCTACAACCAAACTACTTCCTTGCTTGCATGAGTGGCTGCGATGTATTCTGCCTCTGTAGTTGATAGTGCCACTACAGATTGTTTCTTACTCATCCAATTGACTGCACCCCCAAATAGGTTAAACACATACCCACTTGTAGATCTTCTCTGATCCAGATCTCCAGCCCAGTCTGCATCAAAAAAGCCACGAATATCCAACACTCTGTCCAATCCTGGTCTTCCTTGGTAGCACAAACCATAATCACTAGTGCCACGCAAATACCTAAAAACCCGATTCACTGTTGTCCAATGCTCCTTTCCTAGTTTTGACATAAACCTGTTTAATACTCCCACTGCATGTGCAATGTCTAGTCTAGTATAGACCATTGCATACATCAGGCTACCGACTACACTTGCATATGGAACACGGGATATGTCCTCTTCCTCTTCTTGTGTCTTGGGACACTGTTCAACAGATAAATTTACACCTACAGGAATAGGAACCTTCACCAGTTTACTATCTTGCATATTAAATATATGCAATATTGTCTCGACATACTTCCTTTGGTTTAACCAGAGCTTCCTTTTTTCCCAATCTCTTTTAATTTCCATGCCCAAAATATAGTTTGCAGCACCAAGATCTTTCATGTCAAATTTGGAGGACAATTGCGTCTTCAAATCCTGGATAATTTCTTTGTCATTTTCAACCAGCAACATATCATCCACATATAAGACCAAATAAATAACATGGTCACCAATTAATTTAAAATACACACAGTGATCTTCTTTGCTTCTAGTGAAGCCAATTCCCCGTATAAATGTATCAAATTTATGATACCACATCCTTGGTGACTGTTTTAACCCATACAGAGACTTCTTTAACTTGCATACTAGTTCTTTCTTACCCACTGCAAAGCCTTCAGGTTGCTTCATGTAGATTTCCTCTTCCAGATCCCCGTGAAGAAATGTTGTCTTCACATCCATCTGTTCTACCTCAAAATAAAAAGCAGCAGCAACAGATAAAAGTAATCTAATGGAAGTTACCTTGGCAACAGGAGAAAAAATATCACCAAAATCAATTCCTGGCACCTGGGAATAACCTTTTGCTACCAACCGAGCTTTGTATTTCTCCACCTTTTCTTCTGCATTTGTCTTCTTCTTGAACACCCATTTGTTGCAAATGGGTTTCCTTCCAGCCGGTAACTCCACGAGATCCCATGCCTCATTTTTGTGCAAAGATGCCATTTCATCAACCATGGCCTCTTTCTAGAGTTTTCCATCCTCTGAATCTTCTGCTTCCTTCATAGTTCTAAGATCATCATCAGTAATAGATAAAGAAATATTTGAATAGAAAGCATATGGACTATACCTTTTTGGCTGCCTTCTTTCTCGAACTGATCTTCTCACACCCAGAGTTTGTGGCTCTTCGTCTTCTGATTCCTCCTCTGCTATAGAGTCTAATTCTTCCTCCTTTAGCTCAAACTCTATCTTCTCAGGTTCCTTTGGTTGGATTTCATGTTTAATAACATCTTTCACCTCTCTAAACACCACATCTCGGTTGTACACAACCTTCCTTGTTACTAGGTTCCAAAGCTTATAACCCTTTAAACCATCCTTATACCCAATAAAGATGCACTTTTTAGATTTAATATCCAACTTGGTTTGTTTCTCCTTTGGAACATGTACATATGCATCACATCCAAATACCATCAGATGTGAAAGAGAGGGTTTCTTACCAATCCATACCTCTTGTGGAGTTTTATCCTCCAATGCTGATGAAGGTGATCTGTTGACCAGGTAACATGCTGTCTCCACCGCCTCTCCCCAGAATTCCTATCCTAATCTGGCACCACTTAGCATGCTTCTTGCCCTTTCCATCAACGTCTTGTTCATTCTTTCTACAAATCCATTTTGCTGAGGTGTATATGGAGTAGTCTTCTTCCATGCTATACCACACTTCTTACAGAATTTTTCAAATTCATTACTGCAAAACTCTCCACCATTATCTGTCCTCAGCACCTTTATCTTCTTCTCTGTTTGGTTTTCCACCAGAGCCTTGAATTCTTTAAACTTGTCAAAGACTTCAGAATTCTTCTTAAGGAAATATATCCATGTATTCCTTGAGAAGTCATCTATAAATGATACATAGTACACAGACTTACCCAGTGATGGAACCTTCACAGGTCCAAACACATCACTATGCACAAGCTCTAATATATGTTTCACCCTCTTACCACCAGAGGGGAAACTCACCCGATTCTGCTTCCCATATACACAATTTTCACAGAAATCAAAATCCAGAGAGCTATTACTCATACCTTCTACCATACCTTTACCATGAAGTATTCAAAGGCCATTCTCTCCAATATGTCCAAGCCTTTGATGCCACAGCATGGTCTTCTCTCCAGAGACCACTAGATTTTCTACTCCACTTTCAGGAACCACAGAACTGTTGCACCCATCAACAACCATGCTACCTTGTAGCTTGTACAGAGTTCCAATCCGAACTCCCTGCATCAATACCAGTGCTCCCTGAACCATCTTGCAGGTATCCTTCTCGAACATTGTTTTTACACCTGCATCATCCAACTTGCTTACAAAAATCAGATTTCTGGCCAATTCAGGAATATGCAGAACACCCGGAAGTGTTCTAACCCTTCCACCTTGTAAATTCAACTTGACTTTTCCGCGACCAATGATTCTAGCCTTCCTATCATCCCCTAAGAAGACATCACCACCATTTTATTTCTCATACTCGCAGAAGCACTCTCTATGGGGAGTGAAGTGAAAGGATGCACCTGAGTCAATCAACTATGCCTCATGATCTACATGTGTACTTGAAGAAGCCAAGTACACATCCCCACCTTCATCTGAGGTGGTTTTCACCTCTGCAAAAGGAGCATCATCAGATCCCTTTCCTTTATCAGGAGCTTTAGATTTACAGTGCCTTTTGTAGTGCCCTTCCTTTCCGCATTTCCAACAAACCACCTTTACAGGTTTTCCTGGAGATTTAGATATCCCTCTAGATTTAGATCTCCCACTCGATGACTTAGTTTTGTTTCTGTTCTGGGACCGTCCTCGTACAGACAAGGCATCACCATTCTGGCTCTCCATATTTTTTCGTCTCATCTCCTTCGTCAGCAAGGATGAGACTATTTCATAAAACTGCAAGGTAGTTGCATTGCTACCTATTGCAATAACCAGACTATCCCACGAATTTGGTAGAGAACACAGAAAACAGATGCACTTATCTTCATCTGAAATTTTAATATCAACAGATGCAAACTGACTTACCACAGTATTAAATGCGTTCAAATTCTCTATCACGAAGTCTCCATCTTTCATCCTCAGGTTATACAGCTTTTTCCGTAGGAACAGCTTATTCACCAGAGACTTAGATTGGTACAAAGTCCGTAACTTGTCCCACAAAGCCTTCACTGTAGCTTCCCCTGATACATTCAGCAATACTAAATCTAAGACACACAATCGTATTTTGCTCTTTGCCTTCTGGTCCAACCTCTTCCATTCTTCATCGGACACTCCCGTTAGTTTAGTATCTGGATCTACCATGATCCACTAATATTTATCCACCAAAATATCCTCCATCTTGAGTTTCCACAACTCAAAACTCTGACCATTAAATTTCGCGATCTCTATCTTTCCATTGCTTGCCATCTTCTTTCACCACTAGAATCGATCTCACAGATCTCCCACTGAATAGGGTCTACCATAGGCTTGAGCGAAACCCCTCAGCAACAAAGGCATCCCCTTGAAGCCAAAACAACTTCGATACCAAATGTAGGTTTTAATCCTGTACAGAAATTACCTGCATACGATTAAAACACATAAAATTAACAATGCCAGAGCATAACACATAAAACACATATACACAGAAATTTTCCCCTGGATCCCAAAACCGGGACTACCAGCTTGATTTTTCATTATGTTCGTTTCAATGTTATAATACATATTTATACATGTCGAAGCATCCAATACCATGGACCGAAAACCATCACGTTCAAAAAACATGTGCGAAAATCATGCACAAAACCATAGGTGGGTCCGCCCAACCTAACATACGTTCCAAAACCAAAATTTTCTGGGGTGCTGCCCCAGACCCCATAAAGTGGGATTACCTGCACCCTTCAAACCCCCTGTGACCCCCCCACTACGCAATCGGCACAACGAAGGGGGGGCTCTACCCCCTTCTAACCCCCCAGTTAACTACATGGGCTAGTCGTGGAAAGAATATAACACAACCCAACATCCATGAGCAGCGAACTACAGAACACCCCGCTGGACCACACGGACATCCGTTCTACCCCGGACACCTCGGTGAGTCTACCTCCTCTGGACTACAACATTGTTGATGACATGAAGAAAAATCGGGCGAACATCAGTTTGTTCGAGTTAGCTAAGATGTAGAGTCAGCGAGACATCCTGTTGCGTGCATTGAGATAGAAAACAACAGACAACACAACCTGTACCAACACGGGAGCAAGCACACCTCCCAGATCACTTTCTACTCTGCTTAACACACTTTGGATTGAAGAAGAAAACTCAGGTTTCCCTCCATTCTTGCTATCCTTTGAAATTTTTAACTACAATGTTCACAACTTCTTGGTTGATTCTGGCGCGGCTGTCAACATCATGCCACTCTCCATTACGAAGAAGATCAATGCGCAATGGAGCGATACATCCGCGCGAATCATCTAGCTTGATCGAACATCGGTACCAACCATTGGTGAACTGCGAGATGTGATCATCTGACTATCTCATGACAATCGAGTCCACTAATGCATCAACATAGTTGTTGTGGACATACCAGAAGCATATGGTCTACTACTCAGCAGAGACTAGTCCAACAAGCTGGATGAATATTTTGCTACAGACTAGTCTCGCATGTGGCTTCCGTACAAGGGAAAACGCAACCAAATCTGGGTATTGTCCGAGAGGTATATGAAGCACAATGTTACCCCCCTTAACGGTGAGAATGAACCGTTGGCCTTCACATAACTCATGTTTGGCAACTATCTCCTAGAAACAGCATTAGAGTGTTATCTTGCATGACCAGCTCCAACCCCACCAGACATGCAGTTGGGACTCCTTCCTTGCCCAACTCATGGTAATGAAACATGTATAGTGAATTGTACCAATAGTAGCATCAGTAGTAGCAGTAGTACTAGCATGTCAAACGATCCATGTACAGATAAGCTGTGGGCCATGGATTTTGATGAATCAAAGACAAATGGCAGCTCAAGGACCAGGTATATCTTAGTCGCCCAAAACAACTGAAAATGCATGATTTCAAGTTGCTTGAAGTTCGAGTGCACAAATAATGTTTCCAGGTATGAAGCACTCATATTGAGCTTTCAAAGGACCATTAGCCTCAATGTGGTCACACCGAAAGTGATATTGCACCCAGCGAACAATGTTGATGCTTTCAAGGACATAACAACTGATGAAGGTAAGCATGAGTAGCCCTTGAAAACTCCAGCTGAGGGAAAGAAAGGAAACCCAATCCTCAAGGGTGTGGTTTCTCTCAACGAGCTCTATGATTTGTAGAACTTCTGTCAAGGGCCAAGAAACAACAGAACCCACAGGTCCACCACTACGAACAAACAAAGCAACCTGGGAACCAATCACGATCCGAAGATAGTCAGTCTTGGTACAAACTACACACCGCAACAGTGACAAGTCTTTGAATACTTGATCAAATAGTACTGGGATGTGTCTGCATGGGAAGATGATGACTTGAGTACACACTACACATGAGTAATCCAACATGGGATTCTAGGTAGAGGAGGAGCCAAGCCATTGCAGAAACGGCCAGGTAAAACACATATGTCGTTTGAACTCCTTATACAAAAAAAATTGACTAAGATTTTGGATGATTGGATTACTTACAAAGTTCGTCATCATACATGGGTTTCTAATTTAAGTTCTGCACATAAGAAATCTAGGGAAATCTGCTTATGCATTGATTTTAGAAACTTGAACCGCTCCCGTAATAAAAACAACTACCCCGTGCCATCATCTGAGCCTATGTTGCAAATAGTATCTGAAGTAGTGGTGTCGTCTTCACTTAAAAATCTTTTGGAACACCACAAAGTTCCAGTAGCGGAACCCGGTAGATTAATACTGGTTCATGAGAAGCTTGGCACACACACACGTCGTCTGTAATCACTTGACAGGAGGATTGATAACCTTCTTTCCAATGGCCAAGATCTCAAGCATTTCTTCTAGTAGGTTGGGCCACGCCCCATGTGATGTACATAGTCTGCTTACTGCTTGTTGTTTTCATATTGTTTGCTTTGCTTACTATCTTTGCTTTTACTCTGTTTATTCTCCTTGCTATTTTTGTTTACGTTATTTTGTTTGCTTGATATAATACTATTTTTGTTTTTTGGAAATAAGTGCTACCAATTACTACATTCTGGATTTTGAATAGAGTATGTGGCTGAAATTTGAAGAGACTTGTGACACTGCAAGCACTTGGACAATCTTGTGTCCATCTTGTCTGTGCTTGGTTACAACCTTCGGCCGATGAAGTCTTGATGGAAAATACGAGCCGTATGCAAGGGAATTTTTGGTCCAACCATGAACCCGTGTCCACACTGGGAAGCCCCATGCATGTACTCAACCCTCTTCTCTGTGTGTTCAAGCTCATCCAACTAGTAGAAACGGAGAAGGGGAGAATAGAAATGAGTAAATATATGTCAGAGGTTTTACATGCTTCTCTAAAGGAACAACCTCTTCTTCTCTCAATAAGTCGAGATCCCTCTTCCGCCCCAAAAATAAATAAGTGCTTATGCACAGTCCTCTTGAAAAAAACACAAAGGCGAAAGAAGAGAAAGGCTTCCTGCGCAGAGAGGTGAAGCATGCAACTCCACCGGGGTACTAACCAGGCTCATTGGTAGTGGAGCAATGTGTGTGCTTTGCATGACTTCATCTGGGTACTGTCCAGGCCTGTTGGCAATGGAACAACACCAGAGATTAAAAATTATACTCTGAAAATCTTCAACTCGCGAGCTAAACTACCCTTCCCGAATTTGAAACACTGTGATCACTATGAACTTTTGATTGTGTTTGACTAAGTTGGAAAAAGGTGGACCATTTATGTCCATGGGGTAAATGGGGAAGCCGAAGTAACCCGCACAATGATCCAATACTCCTTGAAAGAACAAGGTCCTGTGCTGTCAATGAACCAAAACAAAGAAGCTAGAATTCTACTAGTGTGTTGCCAAGTGTTGTAGCAGCTACAATCACCCTCCAAAATTTTGGCCTGCACCCAATTTCATAGCCTCCCTTGAGAGTTTCACTTGATGACTACAGACACTTGGGTTCACTCCGTGAGCTCGTGTGAGTCTTCGCATTCACCTTGCTTGTTCATTTCACCAAGTCTTGTATGTTGATGTTAAAGTCATGCTTGCGACCATGTTCTAGTTATGCTCAAAGTCTTTGCTTCATGTGTACTTGTTATGTTCGCTATGAAAACATATGTCACACTCACACACAGAGTAACATTCATTGTCGCGTAAGAGTCATCACGTCTGACCAACGATCAATCACAAATGTCGCTCTTTTCACCTACACCGTCGATCAGTCATGTTGTACATATGTGTCTGGATGGTTTAAGTCATCTCATCATTGAGTCATGCAAGTGTGTGTTTGCAAGATCACATATGCATCTTTCACTCGTTCACACACTTAGAAATTTTTCTGAAGTTCTAACAGCCGGACTCCCCTCTGACATTCGGACCATCACTCTGCCATCGACTCGATCGAATGTCACCTAGAACAGCGCAGAAGCACCAAGAAAGTCATTTCAAGTTGCGCTGCCCACAAACAAATCAATCAGTCTCCATGCTGGTCAATTGGAGAGTTTAAACCGGTAGCCACCCCAAGACTGCATCCCCTAAAAGATTGCGCAGAGGCTGCAAGAATTTCCCGCTCTGTTGACTGAGAAAATTGCACATATAGGCTAAGAAACACCCAGTGCCTGTCCCTGTCTCTCTCAGAAATTTGCGCAATTTTCCAGCCAGCCCTCCCGATAGTCGACCGACTGCTCATCCAGAAAATTACGTAGTTTTCATGAACAAGCCCTCTGATTCCTAGCAGCCTTCTCATCTTAGAAATTGTGCAGATATGATCAACAGGCCAGCCTCCCAACATCAGTGCAGTTTTTCTCGCCAGCATCTCCCAGTAGCAGACTGCCAGTTCCCTCCAAGAATTGCGCAGTTTCTACTACCAAGCTCCCGAAAGCTAACTGTCGGTTCCCCTAAGGAATTGTGCAGTTTCTACTGCCAGTGTCCCAATAGCCAGCTGCCAGTTCCCTCCAGAAATTGTGTAGTTTTGGCTTCGAAGCTCCCGGCCCAGTCCTCCAAAAAATTGCACAATTTCTGTCTACCAAGCCGCCCTGCAGCCTGGCCTATTCCTCCAAAAAATTTGCTCAGTTTTTGCTACCAAGCCCCGTTTCCTGCTCATTCCGGAAACTACGCAGATTTTGACTGCCTAGTCTTCCTGTAGCATGGACTATTCCCCTAAAAAACTGCGCAGTTTTGTCCTCCAGCTGAGCTAGACCTTGTAGACAGTCACTGTCGATCTGGATTATCCATCTTCATCACCCATTGAATCTTGCACATTTTTCATTAGCAGTTTCTAGAGCTAGCATCCCACCTCACAACCTTGTTTCCTCTCCCAGTCACCTGCATCCGAAATGATCATGTATCATGGTAGACTAGGAGGTCTTTGGATTTGATGTTTTCTCGTCATGAGTGACTACAGGAATAAGTACACAAACAAACATGGCACGATGACGAATGGGATGAATGAAGGGGAGCACATGCAAAAGGATAGGTTCACCAACGGATGAAAAATTGATGCATACAAAGAGATGTGATCACGAACGGACGATCATGCAAATATGTGTTCGTGGACAGACGAATGATCAAACATGCAAAATGTTCTCATGGACGGAAGAATGGATGAATATGCACCTTTCGTGGACAGGCGAACCTGTCAAGCCTTCCAACATACAAGCAAGGAGAAATGTGCAAAAGCAACATCTAGTGAACCGACGACCATCAAAGACTCTGCACACTTTGCCTTGCAGAGGTGAAGTTGTGACACACTATGAAGACATCCATCACCCAACGACGTTGCAACTTGACATGCACACCAGCAGCAGCACAAATGTACCAACACTGTCATGTTGAGTCATGTCATGAGTCATGTCATCCACATATCTATTGTGGGCCATACTGTGTATTAATGTAATGTAATGTGGAAGTCCAAGAGACCCAATTGTTGTACAAAGAGTCATGTAAAGTCGAAAAGTCATGGAAGTCAAACAATCATGAGGGTAGTCGAACAACCACAAGGGTTAGTTTCACCCTCGACTATAAATACCCCCTCATTTGTACATGGAAAGGAATTTTGACCTCAGCTCCTCCCACATACCCAAGAGAGTCTATACTCTTTTCTTTGAGGAGTAAGTAGTGGCTTCAATGACTTGATCACAGGGTTAGTGATGTATGGTGTAACGATGTGTCTTGGAACTTTCGCTTAATTCAGAACCCTACTAACAGGCCAATACGTTTTCACACATGTATTGTAATTGTTATAAGACTAATCTTAAACATTTATGGCGCATGTTGTTTTAACTTGTGTTTCACACTTGAACTCTTTCACTTGTTGTAATACATAATCTATTAATGAAAATGTGTTGTATATGTTGTTAACGTTGTCTCGCCTGTGGTGGCTACCTTCCCGGACATCAGACAGGACTTTCACATAAAACTTGTTGTAACAACTATTACACTCGTGTGGACTAATACGCTGAGTATTATACATGTTATCTTCCCTTGCGTGTTGTGAATTCCACATCCATGTGGACTGCTCCACCGGAAGCTGTGCACGTCTTGTTGTGTTGTGTGTTCTTAGCAGAGTTGGGACTTCTCCAAAAAAACTTGAGACTCACTCCCACCCTCTCCCTCTACAGTGAAAGAACCATTGACACAAGAGACACTTACAATCACCAGGCACATGAACCTCACTTCTCAAAGACAAAGCAGATGACTCTCCTATGTTGACAAGCAAGAGTTGAGGCAAATCTTTAAGATAATGGAAACCGGGCCATCATACCAGATGGGAATCCCACACTAAACGATGTGAGGTCTATTTGGGACTTCATACCAAGGTAATCCCCTGAATTTTGGTGGGTTCAACACTGTCAATAGGTTCCTTCACTCTTGAGGATCATTGTTTGATACCAATGTTTTTTACAATTAGAAAAGCTGAAAAACTCTGCACTAAATCATTCTATCAAGTGAAAGCCAACCAATGGCTATATCATTTTCTCAAATTACTTTTCAATATTATATATTTTGCTTAACCTCCTTTTATTCTAATTCATAGATTTATTTTTCATTGGTCTTGACAATGTTAGCAAGTAGCCCAAACTGAAAAAAATTCTAGAGGGTAGATGTTTTTCTAGCCATTCTATGTTCAAAAATTTATAGCAGAATGTTGATAGAGTCTCATTTTTCTAGTCTTAAATATCAAAACCCCTTTCCATTGATGTCAAAGGGAGAGTTAATAAGACGTTATAAACAAGAATGAGAAATCCTTTTCAGGACAAAAGGGGGAGGATGGATGTGTTTCCATCAATGCCAAAGGGGAAGATTGATGGCATTGTTGTCATTGATCGCAAAGGAGTAGCAATAAAGACAAAGGAACAACAACAAGGCAAAGGATCAACATGGGTAGTAATGAAGGAGTAGCTTGTGCAAAGGAACAAAAAAAGAGAGGTAATATAATCAAGAAAGAAGCAACAAAAGGCATATTGTGGCTTGACAGAATGAAGGAGCAATAAATACCACGACAATATTGGTGTATGCAAAATTGTATAAAGAGGCATGTGTTGTGTATTGATGCTTGCATGCGTTGTGTGTTTCATGATTTGAAGACTAGTTTTTTGGAGAAAAATATTGTGATGCAAGGCAACACTCCGTAACAGGAAAGGAAAGACTCCATGACACACAAGACAAGACTCCATGATAGCAAAGGTAAGGTTGTTGAGACAATGACATAAATATGTTGTGATGCAAGTCCAAGGTAAAGGAAAAAATGTTACATAGATTATTGTGATGCATTAATGGTAAAAAATGTTACTGATCATGATGAATGAATGCTCATTTATATAGTCATATATTTTTCCTATAATGTTGCATGATGTTGGGATTATGTTAATTAATTTGATCATTACATGTGGATGAAAATAATATTGGGTAGAAAATTTATTTTTGTGTTCTAACATTCAAAATATGAAGAGTTTGGAAACTAATGAGTGAAAGGAAAAGAGGCAAGCATGTTTACATCATATTCTTATGTGGAATACAAATAGACAACAAACTATATTTATAAAATATGTGATTTTGGAGGCCAAATTGGTTAGAGAGTGGGAGAATATGTGAGAGTTGATTGAGGCGTTCTCCCTTAATTACCTGACACATAAAATAGCTTATGTAAAGAAAATTTGAAGAGGAACAGAAACAAAGACAAAGATGGAGGTATGCAAATTCATAGACCAGGTAACCAACACATTGTTTTTCTTATGTATCAGGGGATTTTAGTCTCCTTTCAAGTTGCATCTTGATAAATCATAGGTTGGATCCCGTTGAGGTAGGAGCCTCCTATGGGAGTCGGAGATTCCATGTATGTTGTAGTTTATAGAAAGATTGAGGCAATGAAATTTTGTAGGTTGGAGCCTATAGAAAAGTATAAACAATAAGGGAGTAGGAGCTTTCCTTTGCATCACAACAATAACAAAATCATGGTTTTCTCCCTTTATGGGTTTCCACTTATATCTAGTGTCCATATGTGTTTCTTTTATTTGTTGATGTGATGTTTTTGGTTTACTTATTACTTGTTGTTTTCATATTAAATTTGCTGGTCATTATGTATCAATATTCTCATTCAATGGTTTAGTTAATGAGTTTAAAGAAAATAAAATTAATGTCCATGAATGTACTAAACATATTCACCCCCCTCTCAGTTTAGTCAAGTTTTCATCATCTTCACCTACAAGCATCATCAAAGGGATAAGCATGACTCCCACAGAATATCATCACATGGATATAATGGGCTCCCGAAAATGATGCTGCAATGATCTCTCTGTGCTAGTTATCTTCCTGGTGATGATGCGATAACTTGAGGATAATGATAGTTACTCTTCCTAGAATTCTACCAAACTTCTAATTTAACTTTCCAAGCACTTCCAAAGATTGTCTATCCTCTACAACACCACATGTCATCAACAAACATCAAAGGATATGACCATGATCCTCTACATACTCCTACAACTTTGCTAGCAATCACCAAGAGTGTGATATGACCATGATCTGGGTTGACATCAAGGTAAAAAAACCAACCATAATGCCAACAAGTTTATGACCCTCTATATTTTGAGGCTCTTCTTTATCATGGCTAGAGGTTTCTTCAATGGTTATAGGAGTGGGAGGTGGAGGCTTGGTTTTCCAATAAACTGTACATTGGTACTTTCTCTTCTTTTGAAGTAAGTACATGGTTGAGTGGTCCACTTTCCTTGGGTTTTGTTGGAGTGCTTAGTGCTACCAGTGTAGAATTAATCTGGTTTTTGTCCTCCAAAATATCTTCCCCTCCTTTTGTGCCATATTTCTTTTCGATTACTCTTTCTTTATCTTTTTAGTTGGCCTTTGTTGTGGTTTTCCAACTCATTTATGAGGTTCTACTGACCCCTCGTAAGGATTTTTATTTCTATATGTATTGTTCGTGGAAAAGTTTGAATGAAGAATGAATAAGGGTTTGTACTAGGGTACCAACAAACATTTCCACATAGTCTAGCACTTTAACAACATTTTCACTCCCTTGGATCAAAGCAGCATCTCACCCGAGGTGAGCTAGAACCATATAAATATGGAAGGGGATATAGAATTATATATTCTATAGTCCACAACACCATCCATACATTCATTCGCAACAAGCTAAATTATGCATTTAAAAGAGAATAACAACATATAGTTTTTTTTAAGAGGGGGTGAGAAACACATAAACATGTGAAAAAACTCCTATTCTACTTTTATTTTTAAACAAAAATCCTTTACTACAACTTACAACACATTATAGACTTGTGCACATATATTAGAGCTCAAAACAAATATCAAATTACATCACTACAGAATCAGATCTGCCTACAAGAAATCTTTCTTTTGCACAACTCAGATCTAATCTTTGCAATGCCATATAAACTTGTTTCTCGCTACTTTGCATCTTATTTTATATCCCGAATTCATTTGATTTGTTATTTGATCCTTCAATTTATTTATCGGCGGTTTTCCAAAACCTCAATCCATTACCTTGGTTTCCTATTGACTGTATCATAACCAGTTCCATATTTTTCGGTATGCACCGTTATTTTCCGCTATGCAAGTCCCAAAAAAATATTTTGCTAACACTTGATTTTTTGGTGCTTCGTTTCTGGTGAATTTATCAAAAATGTCCTCTAAAACTTCTATTCCTTCAAAAATGAAGGACCCAACATGCCCCGACTACAATACATTGACTCACCCTTGAGTCAATGTGTTGTCGTTGTTGCTTCTGAACTTTGAAGTTGGCTTTCAATCTAATCGGTTGCAGTACCTTCAAACAAAGGACCCAACTCTAGAACAGTTTGAAGAGCTAACTCCTTAAATGTGGTGAATGTAGAAATAAATAAGTTCGATAAGTCCAGAAGTGTAGACACCTTACTTGAAAATTCATCAACCATCTACACATTGAGATAACTAGGATGTGACTAGACAAGATCCTAGATCTATTGATCAACTATAGTGGAGAACATTCTCAAGGTGATAAAATGTTTCCATGCCTTCGGGCAGAGGTCACAAAGAACATGTTTAGTTTCCTACGACGTGTCTTTGAACTGATTAATCTAACCATCTAATACATCAGGTTTGTCCAAGAGTTTCTTCTTCACTTCCATATATGAATTCATCATTGCTTGCTCGAATAGGTTCTTGACGTTCTCATGCAAGGGATTAATAGTTTCATTCTTCCTCCCAAGAATGCCACTTCAATCGAAAATTTGACTGAACATCTACTGTGACTCCTGCATAACTTGTGGAAAAGTGTCGCGGACAGAGGTGGTTTTTTGAATCTTGTTAGCTATCTGGATTTTGTAGAGTTCTCATAGGTCCGATGAGGATTGCTGTAGGTTAGTGATAGTGTCCTGGAGCTCAATATTCTTGGTGAAAATTTTCTTTGATGTCACTTCAACAAAAGTACACATTCGGTAGGGGAACATGCATCAAGATCTTCAGGTTGTTCTTCGGCAAAAGGGGAACATTTAGGCCACAAGGACTACAGTTTGGAATGAACATCACTCACCCTAGCCTCTAACCTATATTTCTCAAGCACAATTGCGTTTCTAATATGGTGATGAAATTGAGATGATGTTGTTGTTCATCACAGGTAACTTGAAGATCTGTGCACCGAGTCTTGGTCTGAACTAAACGTTTCTCCAGCTGAGATACAAAAGCATGAATGAACTGGAACAATTGCAGTGAAGACCATGTACTAAGGGTATCTATTGAAACTACATCTAGTGGTGGAAGTCGCGATTGCAATGGTTTTCCACTAGTAACCAAGTTCTTTGACTAAGCATGTGGTGAATATTTTCTCTGTAGAGTACCCTTTTAATTTTGTGCAATCCTATGAATTACGGGGACTAGAATAAAAACAATGAGATCATGCTACTAGGTGGCAAGGGAGATCACTTGATGACACTATTTTCTTTTTTTTATGGAATCATAAACTTGCTTAGCAGAGATGAGTGAAGTGGTGGAAAAAGAGGGATGAGATGAGGTAGTGGTAGAAGGAAGAGAAAACATTTTGGTGGGTATTGGGCTCCATAAAGACATTAGTTCGGAGCATAGGAAACAATGATAGATCAAAGAGGTGATTATCTACAAGAGTGGATTTTTCATACTTCCCCTGGGAATGGATATGAGAGTCAATAAGGTACATACTGACAGCGGTTCGAACTTGATGAACCATGGTTGTAGAATGACAGATATACACAAAACGAACAAGGAGGCAGTAGAGCAATGAGTGTTCAGGTATAGGTGGTAACAGAGCCACAACGGAAAACGAGAACTCGAGAAAGGAAAATATGAAGAGGAAAACAAATGGCAGCCATATATAAAACACTTGACGGGGTGGATAACTTAGCCAATACACATGATAAATGTGAACCATACACAAAGTAACGACAAGAAATTTTGGCATGTACTAAGGATTGTTGTGATGTAACATAAAATATAACGTAGAATGAAATCTTATTGAGAATTGAGAAATTGATTTGGAAACTAACTCGAACATGACAAGAAGTAATGATAAAAAAGATGAGCATTAATGACACTAACATGATAAGATATGACAAAATCTTTCTGACCACAATGGATTATGATGGGTTGCAATTGAAAAGACAACATACTTGCATAAAATATAGAAGACACAAACTACCAAACTGACAAAAGAAGTATTAACACAACTATCCTAAATCCTACCTACTACTCTCATGAAGAAAGGTCACTTTATTTCTAGGTTGAATAGAAAAAAGGGCTTCAGGCAAGCGCCATTCACCCATCCAGAAAAAAGTGTACCATCTAATTGAGCAAGTTGAACAACACTAGAATATTTGATATTCGAAACATAAAAAGGACCAAGCTAATGCGTTTGGAGATTACCAGGATTCTTGTGATACTTTCTATCATAGATTAATACCTGGCCGCGCAGATAATTTTTTTTCTTGATATGTCGATCGTGCCAAGCCTTCTTGTGCTCCTTCTCAATTGTTTGATGAAAATTATAAATAACTTGGGATTTATCAAGTTGTAATAATTCATGCACTCATTCGAGAATGCACTCATCTTCAAACATTCGAGTTGCATGAGCAATAAAAAAATTAGGAACAATGAATTCAACAGGAACAACAACTTCTTTCCCATAAACCAGTTCAAAAGGAGTGTACTTGTGCAACTTATTAGCTGTAGTTCGGTAGGCCCACAAAGTAGCCTGAACTCATTCATCCCATTCATCTCTATTAGCAGAGAAAACCCTAGTAAGTAATTTTTTTAACATTTTATTAAAAGCTTCAACAATACCATTGGCTTGCAGATGATGAAGAGTGATCTTATGGTGCTATATCATGAAATTATGTAGTAGAGCCTGGACTGTTACATTGATGAAATGGGAGCTTCATCACTTGTAAGACAATGGGGACAACCAAATCTGGTAAAATGTTTTCAAAAATAAACCGATCAGTCGTATCAACACTGTAATATTTAACAAGAGAAACTTCCACCTAATGAGCCAAATAATCTATTTTGGTAATGATATACCAAGCATGTGAATGAAAATAAGGAGGGTAAATAGGCCCAATAAAATAAATAAACCATTTCTAAAAAGGCAGCAAGGGATTGTAACATATGCAAGGGAATTTTGTCACGACGCGACGGTTAGCCAACTCGTTGATAGACATTGCAAGTCTTTGCATATTGTTTCGCATCATTAAAGAGAGTTGGCCACCAAAGGACAACTTACAAAACCTTCTGAGCAGTGGATTTTCATCCAACATGACCTCCTGCATTTCTCGCATGACATTCCCATAACACGCCTTCGCATTCATGATTAAGAATACAATGACGAAAAACATGGTCTAGTCCCATTTTATATAGTTTTCTTGCAACAAGTTGGTAGTTCGATGCTCTAACTACCAAATTATTCCTTTTTATAGTAGTATAATTAGGAGGGCATGTCCTATAGAAAGAAAAATGGTAATATTTTCTAAGTAATTAGGGACAAATTCAATACAAAATCAATGAGCATCTGAAAACTAATAATCAATTGATACCCCCAATTCCCCTAACTCTAACTTGGAAAAACGGTCTAGCACTACATTCGATCTTCCCAACTTGAATATCACCTCAAAGGTAAATTCATGAAATCAAAATAATCATTGACAAATCCTCCCTTTGAGTACATGCTTATTGAATAAATATTTCACTGTTGAGTGGTCTGTGAGGAACTTGAATGGACCTCTCACCAAATAATGTCAAAATTGTTGGAGAGAATATACCATAGCTAAAGCCTCTTGTTTTGTAGTAGTATAATTTTTATCTATGGTGGAAAGTTTCATGCTTGCAAAATAAATAGGATGATCCAAGTTTCCTTCACTTGGTTACGTTAATATAGCTCCTAAGGCAATTCCAAGTGCATAAACATGGACATGGAATGGCTTATTCCAGTTTGGGTAGACTAGGATGGGTGTAATTGCAAGTTTCTGCTTTAAAGTATCAAATGAAACATCAAATTCAGTAAACCATGCAATTTGTTCAGATTTCTTAAGAAGTTTCTCAAGCGGAGCTGTGATTAAAGCTTAATTTCTTATAAATATGAGATAATAACTAGTGTGTCCCAAAGTGGAATGCAATTGTTAGACAAAAGTGGGTGGCAGCATATTCAGTATTACTGCAACTTTGGCAGGGTCCAGACATACTCCTTATTTACAGACGATATGCCCCAATAATGTTCCAAAAGGCACAAAAAAAATACATTCTTCAATTCCAAATATAACTGAAGTCGTCTGCAACTATCAAACATAACTTGTAGTAAACTAGGATGATTCTTGAGCAAGATATAAATAGTCCATTCATCCATATAAGCTTCAAGAAAATTATGTATATGTTGGCTTTGTGGGGCCTGACCCAGGTTCAACATTATTTAGCCAAACAAATCCCTACACTACTGGCCCTTTCGGCATTAGCATTGTCACACGGAATTGGTCAAGGGTGCGGACACGACTGACCTTCCTAGAAGTCTAAGACATTCTAATGACAAACAAGACAAAATGGAGTGATCTTTCTCTAAATACACCTTTTATAACATGAAAACTACAAGTGTTTAGGCTTACCTTATTCCAAAACGCTGTTGTTGAGGTCCGTTCTTGACGATCCGGATGAGCTCCTCCTTCAAGTCAATTCCTGCAACCACAAACAATCAAACAATTACCAAGCACTTGCATTTCATATAATAAAACATATATTCAACATGCAGACCAAGGAACACATGAAATAACTCATTAACACAAGCTATTGAGAAAAATAAACCAGTTTGTATTAATAACGAAACAAAGAAACTCTTACAACCTGGCCTTGGTGTTGTGCAAGTTCCTCCCAGGGTCCATCAAGGGTTTTCCTCTACTTTGACAAAGCT
The DNA here is from genome assembly GCA_031772625.1 of Pinus tabuliformis. Lineage (NCBI taxonomy): Eukaryota > Viridiplantae > Streptophyta > Pinopsida > Pinales > Pinaceae > Pinus > Pinus tabuliformis. The sequence goes on from CM062818.1 coordinate 1,787,188,195, forward strand.
CACCCTCTTCCAAGTAGAATCAAGTAAAGACAATCTCTCCTCACAAAGGCTCTAATGGAAGACCTAAATCCTGCAGCATTTACCCAAAGAAAATGTATAGCTCCAACCTCTTCTCCCTCTGGCTCAATGTCTTTATTTATAGTGCTGTAAAGAGGTTATTCAGGTCCACTATCAATGGGATCATCCCCCTCTTTGGGTGGGATAGCTCCCTTATTGATGGGATAAGTTCCCCCTTAATAGAGATACATGAACCAACTGGAGGCGCATCCATTTCATCAAACCGACCTCTAGAATGTTCTAGAAGTAACCACAAGTAACTTTTTCAAGATAAAACTCGCGCATTTTGCCTTTTACAGAGGGACGCACCTGTCCCTTAACATACAGAGCGTCCATGGACGCAGATTTTGTGAACATGGTCAGCGTCCCCGCAGGTAAGGCTAGAGAGAACCTGCGACCCCAGAGATAAACATAGTTTTTACAAGACTTTCTCTCTTCTTTGAGTTTGAGATGGATAACAGAGGCATGAGACTTGCCTAAGAGGGTAGCATGACTGTTGATTTGAGCCATACTAACTGTAAGTAGTCAAGGTGACATTTTTTAGTGTAACAGATTGCCCCCTAAAGTGCGAAGCCTGGAATAGAGTAGGGTTTTGTAATTCTAGGAAGGGTGAAGCGCTTTATCATTTCAAGGATTGTCCTGTGGATGGCCTGGTTGGAACCTGCAATTTTCAACACAAAATACATGGATAAGATTATATCATCACTGAGGTAGGCATTCCCATACTCAGATTCAAAACTTTAACTAATGGACTAACTATTCTGATACAGGAATGATCTTGCAGTACATCATTTTTATAGACTTTTGTAGACACAGTATGGACGCAGCCATCTGTTTATGATTAGTCTACATAGATAATGAATACAAAACTCCTCGCAGCCTGGATGGTAGAAACTAGATCCAGGGTCTTCACTTCTACTTCCCGAATTGGTACGATTCTAGCCATGTGATTAAATGATTCGATGTCGAACATGTTAGAAACCACTTGATTACCAGTCGATGATGTAAACTGTTAACAAGCGTGAGAGAAACCACCAGTAATGTCAATGGTTCTCAAAGTACCAAGCACAACCCGTGAAATGTGAATAGATGTTTTGATGTCGAACACTTCACGGAATCCTTTGATCGAAAGTCAATGATGTAAACTGACGTCAAAGGCGAGAAACCTGCCATTGATGCATGCAGACTTCAAGGTACTGTCGATTCCTAAGTCATCTTTCTAGATAATGTGTCGATGTCGATAGAAAGCGACCCGTTGCAGGCAAGCCCACAACACGAAATCATTGTTCAAGTTGAAGAAATGTTGCTGTAAGGACTGACTCAGGGATGGTCAAATGGATGACAAGTATTTTGCAGATGAAAGTTTTTCTTGCAGACCTCTTGAACACATAACGACACAACAGATGGCTTGGTGACGAATAACTCAAAGTTAATCCCCGGAACCCGGTTAAAGACTTTCAAAGTGGTTTGGTCAACTGTGAGGTAAAAGATTTCCCAACCCAGGTGAATGAAAAGTGTCGTGTTCAAGAGCGGTAATAAAGTTTCTTTTGAGACAAAAGGTGACAAACAGGTTCATTCTTCTCTCTTTTCCCCCACCATTTCTGGCAAGTACCTCTTTATTTTTAACAAGCTTGAGGAGGATAACATATGCTTGATTATAAGCTCATCCTTCGGACGAGTCCAACCTAGTTTAAATTCGAACCCTAGGAAGGAGTGGTTCGTTCCTGTTTGTAATTGAACAGGTCCTCTACTGTAAAAGTTTAACGAGCCCAGTATAGGAGAAACTCGGCGTTTTTCAATTTTAGAGAGTCTGAAAAAACTAAAGGAGACTCCACGTTGAACTTTTTCGTATATTTGTGTCCCTCAAGCCCGAAAAAGTATAAAATAATACCTGGGGGAACCGCTTGATCTTGCGACCAAGGAGTACTTTCATAATAGTGTCGTTGACCTGAAAAGTAAAAAGCGATCAAGGACACGTCGTTTTATTTCCTTATCGAGTTCGAAACGACAAAAACCCGGCAATCTTTTCCTGATTTTGCGGTCAGAAAAGAGCTAAAAGGGGACCGTCTTTTAATTCCGTTTTAACGAGTGAAAAAGAAACACTCGGCGATCTTTTCATGTTTTAGGAGTCAGAAAAGGGCTTAAAAGATGACTCTGATATTTTTGTTTGTGAAAAATTACAATTTCCCTCGAAATCCCTTTGTCCTGCACAAAAGCAACACATTACTCATACCTGTTTAAAATAGGCAAAAATACATTCAAAAACATCTTTTCATGGTAAAAAATGAACTAATTCATCCAAAAAACCTATAAAAAGACCTTTTACCATGTCATTTTTACCGTTTCACTGTTGAGGTTGAAAAAGGAGCTTTTGACAAGAAACTTCCCGTGGTCGCTGCGGAAAATCTGACCGTCGGAATCGAACGCCGTCTCATCCAGGTATTTTACACATCCTACTCTGCATTTCTATCCGTTTAGAATTAATTTTTAGGTCTTAGTTTCATTTTTTGGGGGGTTTTGGTTTTGGAATGCGCCTCTCGGCGGACGCAGGTGCCCTTCGGGTGACCTGCGTCCCCCGACTTTTTCTCATACGGGAAAACGGTCGGAAGACGCAGCCCGCCTTCAGGCCAGCTGCGTCCGGGCGCCCTGTGCTACAAAGCCGGGGTGCGTCTTCCGAGAAACGCGCATTTCAAAACCCCAACTCTCTCAAAAAACCACCAAAAATTCCCAAATCAATTTCTAATTGCTATTTTTGATATGCAGGGCATTAATCATGTTAGACTGGAGAGAAAGAGAGCATGTAGAGGAAGATGAAGCTGCAATAAATCATCAACCTTCCCTGGATGCCCTAAGAGCATGCGGATTATACAAATATTGGACCATACCGGGCATGAGGGGCCAGGTAAGATTCTTGGAATGGCTGGTTGAGCGATGGAACGTTCAAGAACAATGCTTTTACATAGGAGGGCACCAGCTCGAGATAGAGCCCTCGGATGTATACTTTCTCACTGGCTTGCCAAACAGAGGTGAGCAACTCAGTCTTGCGGGGACTAGGCCGGGTGGCCAATCCCTTGATAGTCTCCGCGAGGATTGGTGCACACGTGGGGCTCACCATTCAAAAGGCATAGAGATAAAACACATCACTCTACCGGAACTCAAAGTCATAGCGTTCACGGTTACCAGAATTTGCGGCGCGGCCGCTTTACACATTGCTTCCGGATCCCAAATGCGGATGGCAATTGACTGTTACCAAGGCACCATTTTCAACTGGTGTGAAGCTGTGTCGGCTCATATGAAGAGCCAACTGACCAAGGCAAAGAACGGACGACTAAAGACTTTTGGATATGGGCCTATAGTCGTGAGCTTTGCCTTGGAGAGAATTCCAATGCTGATCCCTCAGCAACTCACTGTTGATATCTTGGGTCCTCGGCAGCCAAAGCTGATACGATGGGTTGCGGTGATGGCCCGGCATCCTGACGAGGGCGCGACAGTAGTTCGATTCTCAGATAGTTATTTTGACTGGTTAGAGGGCCAGCTTTTTGTGATACAGGACTTTCCGTATGCCGGAATGGATTTCAGAGGTGATCCGGACATGGTTCTTCCACAGGGAGAACAATGGGACGACAGAGGTACTTTTATTTTCACAAGTTTTCTAATTATGTATTTTTTGTATTTTTTATATATATCGTCTCAAAACTAATAGTAAAACTTTTTCAAAATGCAGATGTTGGTCCACAGCGTCCAGCCAACCTCCGGCCTTATGATAGACTACATCCAGCTGCACCGGTACCGGCCCACAGGACGCGACAGCAGAAGTACTAGCTGAGTTGGAGCATGATCTAGAGCGTCTCACGGCAGATATACCTGAGACTACTATGGACGACATTCCTATCAGGCTTCAGCGCTTCGTAGTCGCGGTCCCTGGACCGTTTAGGAGATTTTTGCGTAAGGTAGCCCGCGCAGTGGTGTCGTACAGAGAGCACCACCAGTGATTGACTAGTCACTTTTGTAGTCACATGTGACATTTTGACTTTTTGTACTATCATTTTGCCGATCATAAGGTGTTTTCAACCTATGATCGAAGACGATGTATATATTTTTTGACACACTTCTATCTATATATATCACTATTACCGGCTTATCTTGTTTAACATATGATGAAATGTTTTTAAATTTACTTGCATGATTATTATAAATGTCTGTCCAACACTCGAGAAGCAATTGCATCTGCTAATGTATTCAAAGACCTTGGAATATGTTGATATTCAATGTAATCAAATTCACGTTCCAAGAGACGCACTCTCAAAAACAACCTTAATAACACAGGATTTCTAATGGCATAAACTCTATTAAGCTGTAATACAACAAGTTCAGAATCTAACCTCACTATCAAACGTCGAATTCCAAATGAAATAGATTCGGATAATAATTCAACCACTGCACTGTATTCTGCAATGTTATTCGTTGTTTGACCGAGGCTTACCCCATGCATAGAAACTAACTCGTCAGAGGGCGAATAGATAACCCAAGCTGCGGAAGAGATATTCCGTGTATTACGACAAGCACCATCAGCAAATCCAATGTATGTTTGGAGAGGCGTCGACATCTACAATATCAAGAGTAAAACCAAGATAAGCCAGAATAATGACGAAAAACCACACTCGCTAAGCTAAGCACACTGACTAAACTAACACACTTGCTAGCTAGAAAGGAAATCTAACCTATCTAAAAATTTCTCCATACCCATCATTTTAAGCATAATACCTCTTTAGGTAAAGTCCATTTCTGGGTTTACCCAAAGAGTCCCCATCAAAATCAACTAACTCATAAGCCCCTTTTGCTAGCTTTCGCTTTACAATGTAGGGCCCATGCCACATGGGAACGAATTTTCCGGCACCTAGCTTATCGTTAGCTTGATCATATAATAGTACTAGGTCTCCTTCCGAAAAACTTCGAGGGGTTACATTTTTATCGTACTGAGCTTTCATTCGTTTCGCGTGAGTCTCGATAGCTAAAGTAGCGTCACGTCGAGTCTCATCTAATTTAGCCAAGTATAATAACCGTTTCTCCTCTTCGGAAGTAGCTGGAAGTAATTCGACAGCCATTTGAAGTGATGGGATTTCGCATTCAATAGGTAACACAGCTTCTAAGCCATAAACTAGCTGGAAAGGGGTGAAACCTGTTGAATTTTTCACTGAAGTTCGATATGCCCATAGCGCCGAAAATAACATGTTATGCCAATTCGTTCGATGGATACCAATGATCCGTCGAATCATGATGACTAGAACTTTGTTGATTGACTCAACCAAACCGTTGGCTTGCGGATAATAAGGAGTAGAGCTATCGTGGCGCAAACCAAGCTGGCTTGTAAGCTCAGTCATCATGACGTTTCGAAAATGGCTCCCATGGTCAGTAATGATTGCTTGTGGGACACCAAACCTAGTTATGATATGATTGAATACGAAAACTGCAGCTGTCTTGCCGCTTGCGTCGAATGTAGGCATCGCCTCGGCCCATTTTGTAAAATAATCAACCGCGAGGATGATATACGCATGCCCCCCGGCCGAGTGAGGGTTACAAGTAATAAAGTCAATGCCCCATTTGGCGAATGGACCAGCGGCAATTATAGGGTGGAGAGGAGCAGGTGGAGCGCGCATCTTTCGATCAAACACTTGACAGTTGTGGCATTTTCTGACGGCAAGGATACAATCTTTAAACATAGACGGCCAGAAATAGCCAGCGCGCAACACCTTCTGAGCTGTGGCATACCCAGACATATGACCGCCACATGCTCCAGAGTGACAATCATTCAAAACTCTCTCAGCCTCTTCGTGAGTTAAACAACGTCGAAAAACTAAGTCTGCCCCCCGGCGATAAAGTGTATCTCCAATAATTCTGTATTGCTGGGATCGAAACCGAATTTTTCGACGGTCTTCCTTGGAAGCTTCAGGCCGAAAGGTTTGGGTTTGGAGATAGATGATTATATCCCCATACCACGGATCTAAAGTGCTAATAAGAAACAAAGATTCGTCCGCAATGGACTCCTCTGCCACAGTCTCTGTGTCAGCACTCGGGAAATCACACATCAATTCCGCAAAAACTAAAGATTTCTTAGACTTGGACTTCTCGAACTCCAAGTCGAACTCTTGCAGGATAACAATCCATTTAGAGTACTTGCCCCCTAGCAGTTGTTTTGTCAAAATATAAATCATAGGGTTGCAATCCGAAATAACTGTAGTTTTGCGGAGAAGAATGTAGTGACGAAAACGCTGGACAGCTTGAACGGCTGCCAGGGCCAATTTCTCCACATGCGAATATTTTAACTCAGTGGGATTTAAGGTTCTACTAAGATAATATATCACATGCTCTGCTTTGAATTCATCTTCTTGAACTAACACCATTCCAATGGTGGAATGCGAAGCTGCGAGGTATAAGAAGTAGTCCTGGTTGTAGTTGGGAGGATGCAATAACGGTGCATGGGTCAACGCGTGTTTTAATGCATCAAAAGATTGTTGGGCAATCTCGTCCCAAAAGAATTGTGCGTTCTGTTTCAACAACCGTGTAAAACCTTTAGTGACCTCGGCGTAGTTTGGGATGAATCGGCGTAAAAAGTTCGCTTTCCCTTGCAAACTTTGGAGTTGGCGCAAACTCGAAGGAGGAGGCAATTTGATGATAGCCTCGACTTTCGAGGGATCGACGCGAATGCCGGCTTTTGAAACAACAAATCCCAGCAATCGACCTGTTTCTATACAGAAAACACACTTGTGGGGATTCAACCGAATTCGATAATGCCTACACCTCATAAAGATTGCTCGTAGGTGGACAAGGTGATCAGCTCGATGTAAAGAATGAGCAGGCAAATCATCGAGATAGGGTTGCACAATGTGCTTGATGTCATGAAATGCATAAGACATCGCCCGTTGAAAAGTAGCGCCGGCATTCTTAAGCCCAAAAGGTAATTTGCAATAAGCAAATGTCCCCCATGGACAAATGAATGCCGTTTTTGGTTGATCGGCAGGTAGAATATTGATTTGATTATAGCCTGAGAAACCATCCATGAAGGAAAACATCTCACTTCCGGCACAATCATCAATAATTTGATCGATATAAGGCGTAGGATAGTTGTCTTTTGGACAAGCTCGATTGATATCCCTATAGTCGATACAGATTCTTATTGTTCCTTGTTTTTTATTGACGGGAACAATATTCGATACCCAATCCGTTAACGGGATCGGATAAATGAAACCTGCTTTCAACAGCTTTTCGACTTCTGCTTTAATCGCAGCCGCTTTTCGAGGGTGAATCTGACGCAACCGTTGCCGAATGGGTTTAGCATCCGGGTAGGTTTTATTTCATGAACAACAATGGCAGGATCAATTCCCGGCATTTCCTCGTAAGACCAGGCAAACACGTCGCGGAATTCTTGGAATAGGGCCTTGTAAGTTTGGATTTCTTCTTCAGTACATGCGGCACCTATATGAATGTTCTCCTCGATTCCGGGCTTCACTGAAATATCAATGGGAATAGTACGAGAAATATTCCCTAAATTCAGCTCTGAATCAGAATGTTTCGTTGGATCCTGAGCGTCTTTGACATATTCAGCGGTAAAGATAGATGAAAAATCATTTTCAAATGCATCATCCTTAGGTAAAAACGAAGATCTGTGATGGAGATCTTCCCATGGTAGATCATCTACACTTAGGATTTCGCGAAGTTGTTCGTCAGATGACACTTCTTCGGGAAACGTTATCCGTTCTAAGGGTGAGGTGAAAAGTGACTCTTCACTGACCACATTCATTTGGTCGGTTTCGGTTGAATGAAAGTCGGTAAAAGACATAAGAGCTTCATAAGCAATCTCATACGGACTCAACGGCATAACATCACCGAGTGAGTCTAGCTCAGAGTCAGATGGAACATACCAAGGATCATCATAAATAATGTTTTCTGACGTGATCATATGAATTGTTGCAAACGAAGGGTCTGCATTGAGTGGAGGGAGAGGAAAAGTTCCCAGTAAACCGGAATCCTTAACTAAACCTACACCAATGTCCCTATAAGGGATTGTCGTTTTACCAACATGCTGGATACTCTCTGAAGAGGCTGGGTCGGATGAAAAGTATGTCAGCTGATCAATAGTCACGATCTTACCGTTATGTGGAAACTTAATGACTCTGAAGACCGATGAAACGACCGCTGTCATAGCATATGACCAACTTCGACCCAAAAGAAGGTTGTAGTCTAGAGGGGCATCAACCACTTCCACATCCAGACTAACGGTTTTACCTTCGACCCCTATAGGCAATTCTTGTAGAATACCAAACGGACGGAACCCACGGCCATCAAAGGCCTTAAGGATGGTGGGGGATTGGTTCAACGAAGGAGAACCAAGCGATCTCCAACATTGAATCGACATAATACACGTAGAAGCTCCCTCATCAATCACAGTCCGATGAATAGGCCTGTTTTTGACTATCACTGGGATTTGGAAAGCCATTTGATGGGGGAGACGCGGTGTACTATTTTCTAGATCAAAGATCATTAGGTTCGGGTCCTGAACATCGACAGCTCCGATAGCCGACAAAAGCAATTTTCGTTGCGCTGGACATGATTGCAGCACTTCGAGTGCCGACATTGCTGAAGGTGAAACAGCTAAGTCTTCAACAATGTTGTAATTCTGGGCTGCTCTCGCATGTGGATTGAAAGCAGACCTTCGAAGTACACCCTTGGCGGGCGGCTTAATCACTAAGTCTGGGTTAGGTTTTTCGATCTGTAGTGGATCGGAACCAGGAGCTGAGGTTGATGGGTTAGAGTGAGAAGATTCTGCTTCCTTACCATCAACAGGAGCCTTACTACCATAATCTTGCGATCGAGTCGCAATCCTGACATGAGACATCATCAAAATGGGTTCTTCACTGGCATTCGAAGAAGAACCTATCATCTTATTCTCCTGCTCTGGAAATGGATTTTTTAACACAGCAGGAGTGGGAGAACCTTTGACTATTTTCACTACCTCGGCCCGATGAGGGCAGTCTCTCGTAAAATGATCTTCTTCACAAATGAGACAAGGATATCGAGGTTTGCGTTTTTCGTCATTGGTTTCCGACTTTTCCGTTTTCTCCTTTGGAGCCTTGTCTGCTTTAGCCTTCTTCTTTCCTTTCTTCTTTCCACCGTTTTTTGGTTTGGCCGTAGATGACTCTACAGCGTGAATGTCGGCGGTAAGTTCAGGAGAAGACTCTCCTGTCGGAGAATCAGGCAAAGTGATAATTGGAGTATTGAAGCCTTGGAAGACTTCTTCTTACTCTTCGTAGTCACGATACCAATCATACCATCAGCGGCATGAGATCCCGAAGGAGCAGCAGCGATTTGGTTTGACTTTGGAAGATCCGGAATTTTCTCGTGTAACGTACCCGACTGAGTGTAAACTAAGTCAAGGTATTGTGCCTGAGCAATGACTTGCTCCTCAGTAACTACTCCGGCCTTAGCTACATCTTCAGTAATTCTTGGTAATAATGATTTGACAAACCATTCAGCTAAGATTTGGTCCGGGATAAAAACTTTCACTAATCTTCTTCGACGTCTCCACTCATGAATGTGATCAGAAATGTACGTGGATGTCGATTGTTTTAGCGAAGTTAATAATTCTGTACCATTATCGTATCTGACTGGTAACTGAAAATGAGTTAAGAACGAGGTAGCTAACTGGCTAAAGTTGTAAAAAGAGGCCCGTGGTAACTCAATGTACCACTTGGCTGCGAGACCAATGAGTGTACGCTGGAAAAGACGTAAGCGGATGGAATCATCTGAGATGGAATTTGATGCACACCAGAGGTGGTAAGTCATCACGTGATTAGACGGATCCTCTCCAGACTTACCTTCGAACTTGGGTATATCGCTGGGCAACTTATTTGGCATTGGCGGCCAGAACTGAAGATATTGAATTGGATCGTTCGTTAGGCGCGTCAAGTCGGGTAAATCTAAAGTCGCAATAAACGGTAACTGCCGGTTAGGATCTCTAAAACTCTGAGTCACAATACCAGCCCCAGGAGGAGGATATCCAGGATAACTAGGAACAGGAGTCGCATTTGGGATATTATATCCTCCTGGAAAACCAGGATTAACCGGACCGTACTGGGGTTGCTGAGGTTGTTGATAAGTGTACCCAGGATACGGTTGATACTGGTAAACCGGTTGTTGGGCAGCTTGCCCAGGTTGATACTGTCCCTGGTACGGAGGTTGAACAAATTGAGGTTGAGTAGTAACAACCGTACTTGTACCAGGTTGGCCTGCAGGCATCTGGACTGTGGTTTGAACCGTAGGTCCAGACAACGGTACAGATGTCTGAGGAGTGGTTACAGGGACAGTAGAAACCGGAGCTGCCGATACTCCAGAAGTAAGCATGGTAGATGAAGCGGTAGTTGCTGCAGCCGTGTGAGGTGGAGTACCAGGTGCAATTGGCGGCTGAGTAACTACGGAAGTTACAGGGGTCTGAACACTTGACTGGACAGGTTGCGGTTGCTGGGGTGGACCAGGAACTGCAGGTTGTCCTGCTTGAGGTACCGACTGTATACTTGGTTGCGACATCTGTTGACCCTGTGACGGATCCCATGTTAACATTCCAGGGTATTGACTCGTAACAGGTTGAGGATACTGAGATCCATAGCCGTATTGAGGATAGGGTTGATAACTGTAAGGTGCAGTCCCATATGATTGCCCTTGAGGTGGTTGATAACCTTGACCAGGGTATTGACCCGTAGGTTGATAACCTTGAGGTAAATACGAGTACTGGGGTTGACCTTGACCTTGAGGTTGGTATCCTTGAGGTTGATACCCTTGGGGTTGATACCCTTGGGGTTGCCATCCTTGAGGTTGCCATCCTTGAGGTTGCCATCCTTGAGGTTGATATTGATACTGAGGTTGACTTTGGGGTACATATTGAGGCTGGGGTTGATACCCTTGAGGTTGCCCCCCAGTCACGAATGAAGTACCTTGAGGTTGCCCCCCAGGCATTAACGAAGGTTGCCCCCCAGGCGGTAATTGGCCACCTTGAGGTTGGTTAATGGGAGTTGAACCTGACATCATATAAATGTCACCTATACTCAATGGTACATTACCACTGTTTCCAACTAATAACCCATGATCAATGGGTTGAGGAGATGCTCCCGCAAAGGTACCAGAAAGTGATTGATACCCAGTAGGAACAGAAGGACCGCCATGTAAAAATGATTCAGGACTTTGCGTAAACACAGATGACTGACCAGACATATTTACAGGAGAATGAATTCCTCTAGGTGGAAAAGGAGTACGAGGTGTAGAAAAACCTACTGAGTTGTCTAAAAAATTGGTTAATGCAAGGTACCAAGATTCACTTCTAGGAGGACTGTAAAAGATGGATTCACGCTCCCTTAGATCAAGGGTAATTAGATCTTCAGAATCAGAAACGCCTATTTCTTCCTCTGGAACAAGTTCTTCTATAGCAATTAATCCAACAGGAAGATTTTCGGTGATAATTCTTTCTATTCTTGGTGAATCAGGAACACTAGGAGTTGGAGTAACAGGTTCGGAAATTTCAGGTTCTTCGCCTGTTTCACTGGCAGATGAAAAACTACCAGCAAGCTCGGAAACTGTAACAGCTTCGGGATTGTAACCTGTTTCTAAACTTTGGTAATCTGGATGGACTACCAAGGAAGATTCTCCTTCTTCAGGTGAACCTACTCTACTGTCACTAGGAGGAGTTACAAGGACCTTTAACCCTTCTAAATTACCTGGGTCATCTCGAGGAGGGGATCCCCTAAGTCTACGGGATCTTCTCAACAATTCGGCCACAGAAACAACTTCAGGAGACTGGCCCGCAATTCGACGGGACCTTCTCGGTAATTCCGCCACAATTAAAGATTTTTAACTACAACACACGAAAACAAAGTAAAAATTTCAAATCAAACCACCTAAAGTCTTCTAAAGAAGCAAACAAATTTGAAGCACACGCCTAAATAATCTAGAGCGTCAAACCACACACAAACAGTAGTCTTCCGGACCAAAAGCGCTAGTTGGTGATTAGGCCCAACCTCGCAGGATTCAGTACAGAAATGGCGGGTGGAACAGTTACCCCGGCAACCTGCTTAATGAATAGACCGGCACAAGTTCCTCCACTTTAACCGTCTCGAAGTGAAGTGAACCCCCCGGAAAATCCAAGTGAGTATAACCGACGTCTGCTCCAGGTACAGTGGGACCTTCCCTCCACCGTCACCTCGGTAGAATCCTAAAGATTATGGTCACTAAAGTTACCAATCACAACAATTACACCTGGGGGAACAGTCTAAACTCCGACAGCACGCAAGGGCAGAGTAACAAGCTCCAATCCCCTTACCGGCTCCTTGACAACAATCCAAGGTTTACCGATAAGTGACCCCTGGCTCCTCGACAATGGTTAATCCGAGGTTTACCGTTTGTAATACGTACTGTCTGGCGTCGTTCCCAACGAGGGAGGAATGATCCCCTCACTGGTTCGGACACGAGCTCGTGCTTCTCCTTTAAGAGGAGCTTTCCCAGAGTATAACTGAAACAATTGGATTTAATCTACTCAAGATAAACTATCTGTTTGGTTTTGTAGTCTTGGAGAGTTAAGTACTCACCTACTCCAAGACCCTAGCCTAAGCTATGTTGGTGTTTCAGAGCCCTAGAAAAATAAAGATTACTAGATTGATTTTAATTTAAGCGTTACTTTTAAGGTTGTTTCTTAAGTCAAAAGGTGATGGAAGTGAAACCAGTGGTGTGTTGACTCGACTCGAAACCACTACAAAATGCACCTAGAATGATTTATCCACTACTTTACTTTTTCGATGAATTGCTTAACTAAAAAGTTGAGAGAATGCAATCTTTATAAAAGCAACTTCTTAATTGAAGACAATCAAAGAAACAATTCGTTTTTCTTTTCCAAGCATAAAAACATAACCTCTCTTTACATGCACGAAAAAACTCTTTTCTTCTTTCAAAAACAAAAAGCTACTTGAAACAAGACTTTTAAAGAAGATGTTTTTGTATTTTTCTTTTAATAAAGCAAATAAATCTAATATAACCAAAAATCAATCTTAACAACTATTAAAATCTATGAAAATCCACTCATAAGCAAACTAAAAGCAAATTTATTCTAAGCAATTTAACGAGGCCAAAACTAACAATGATTATTCTAAGGTGTTTTACTTGATCACAATCAAATCAAGGACTAGCTTATTGCAGAACCAAAAACTAGCCAAAACAAAACTCTAATCTTTTTGTTCTTTTTGTAAAATGGAAATCAATACTTTATAAACAAGCAATTCGAAATTTGACCCAAAACAACTTAAATGGCAAGCTGCTCACACAAGGAGACTTTACGACAGGCCCGACTTCTAAGAAGGTTGACTAACCAGAGAGATCTAAGGTTGGACAACTTTCTACTATCAAAGTCACTACAAAACCTATCCAAAAATCAAACCCTAGGTCTAAACTTCGTTGAAAACCACTAAAACACTCAAAGCTCACAAAACAAGTTCAGGTGAAAATTCTTGACAGGGTACTAAAGGATCTGGGCAGAAAATACTAAGGAAAATCAAAATCTAAAAACAATTTAAAGCAAAAATGGAATTTTCTTAAAGTTTACAGGAAGACGCAGGCAACCCGTTACAACAGGTGCGGGCCCGCTCTGTGCAAACGGCAACAGCGCGTCCAAAGACGCACTGTGCAGTACTCAGAGGGTGCGTCCTTCTGGAAAAATGAAGAAAAACCAAATCTAACTAAATCTAAAGCTAAGCCACCCAAATACTAATTCTCACAGTCAAAAACCAGAAAATAAAAATGATTTTCTCAAAGCAAAGTTCACATAAAGGAAAAGACTCTCTCATTAATGGAGTCCCCAGTGGAGTCGCCAATTTGTCACACGGAATTGGTCAAGGGTGCGGACACGGCTGACCTTCCTAGAAGTCTAAGACATTCTAATGACAAACAAGACAAAATGGAGTGATCTTTCTCTAAATACACCTTTTATAACATGAAAACTACAAGTGTTTAGGCTTACCTTATTCCAAAACGCTGTTGTTGAGGTCCGTTCTTGACGATCCGGATGAGCTCCTCCTTCAAGTCAATTCCTGCAACCACAAACAATCAAACAATTACCAAGCACTTGCATTTCATATAATAAAACATATATTCAACATGCAGACCAAGGAACACATGAAATAACTCATTAACACAAGCTATTGAGAAAAATAAACCAGTTTGTATTAATAACGAAACAAAGAAACTCTTACAACCTGGCCTTGGTGTTGTGCAAGTTCCTCCCAGGGTCCATCAAGGGTTTTCCTCTACTTTGACAAAGCCCACCCTCTTCCAAGTAGAATCAAGTAAAGACAATCTCTCCTCACAAAGGCTCTAATGGAAGACCTAAATCCTGCAGCATTTACCCAAAGAAAATGTATAGCTCCAACCTCTTCTCCCTCTGGCTCAATGTCTTTATTTATAGTGCTGTAAAGAGGTTATTCAGGTCCACTATCAATGGGATCATCCCCCTCTTTGGGTGGGATAGTTCCCTTATTGATGGGATAAGTTCCCCCTTAATAGAGATACATGAACCAACTGGAGGCACATCCATTTCATCAAACCGACCTCTAGAATGTTCTAGAAGTAACCACAAGTAACTTTTTCAAGATAAAACTCGCGCATTTTGCCTTTTACAGAGGGACGCACCTGTCCCTCAACATACAGAGCGTCCATGGACGCAGATTTTGTGAACATGGTCAGCGTCCCCGCAGGTAAGGCTAGAGAGAACCTGCGACCCCAGAGATAAACATAGTTTTTACAAGACTTTCTCTCTTCTTTGAGTTTGAGATGGATAACAGAGGCATGAGACTTGCCTAAGAGGGTAGCATGACTGTTGATTTGAGCCATACTAACTGTAAGTAGTCAAGGTGACATTTTATAGTGTAACAAGCATGTAGAGCACAGACCGAAGTCTCAGCCGAAGTAGTATGGGGGGATGCTAGAACCAAGTTTATGCACCCTAAGATGGTCGTGATGTCGGTTTATACCCTCTACTGCTACTTTCATGCAAGTTGCTAAGCCTCAAGGCTCTGTTAGTCTACCCCTTTATTCTGCTCTTTAGTACCTCCGCGAAGGTGTATGATTGAACTTCATGCAACCCTAACTTGTGGTCTAGGTATTTTTGCGCAGCTATGAAAGTGTATTGTATAGGTTCCCAATTTAGATCAAGTGTTTTAGCTAGCTTATTAATAAATCACAGCTAGCGTCGCGTAAATTGATATCCTTACTTGCATTCAATTAATAATTACAATGACATATATTCGCGCATCAAATAACCATCGTAATTTAAACCCAAGACGCAATATAATCAAATGCATTAACAAGAACTAAATACATAGTAATTGCAAAACACTTATCTTTATTGATATCTTCCAGTTTAATACAATTTCTGTCCGCCGTATGCACACAGCTGCAGGGGTCCGCGCACTCAGCTACGGACTTCCACCCTAGGCCTCTGCGCACTCAGCTATAGAGCCTCTACCTACGCTAAGACCCGAAACACTTAAACTTCTCTACCAAAACTCTAATGTTTCACTCTTCACTACTTTGAGCTTACTTACTTAGCTCCTTTTTATACAATCCCATGGCTCGCGGACCATGGGTAGATCTTTACAGCTGAATTTACACTTTACAAAATAAGGGTGGTCAACCCTTTATAACTCTTGACACCTTCGCGCTCTGCGACCACAAAATGTGGAGACTTTACAAATTTATTACAAAATTGTCCCAAAACATGGGCTTTTAGCCCCAAAACTTCCCTTGGGGGAACCTGTTCCCAATAGGCCCCCAACACAAACATCGTGACTCGCCCTCAATTCACTTTGCGGGCGTGGAGATCTTGGCCCAAAGACCTCCCAGCTCGACCTGTATGATGGCAACCTCGACGGTGCACTGTGCGGCCGCTTGCTTCACTTATTCAACCAACTTCTCTATTGCTGGTCCTAAACTGTCAGCCTGAAGCTTCTGCTGAGTCGCTTGCAGATTAACAAGCTTGCTTTCAATGGAGGCCATGACTAAATAAGATTCATCCAACCAAGGCTTCAAGTGCACCTTCAACACTACCTCTTTGTGTTGCGATGCATCTACCTGTTCCTCCAATGTTTTGGCCTCCTGCAGCTTCGCCAGTCTCTGTGTGTGGAAATCGATCAAACACTGGGAAGTCAAGCAATTCTTCGAAGAATGCGTGGGTCACGCACATCTGACACCAACTCAATGTTAAAAATTCCAAGTGTTTTGCTTTGGGCCTCCACCTGTAATTTGTAGGCCATTTTGAATTCAAATCTGATCATTCCCCCCACATTCAGTACATTAATGCCAGATTGGTAGCATATTTCCAAGGATCTTATCCATAAATTTTGTCTTAAATGTTGGCTGCCCACTCCATTTGGATACATTCTTATCGTCAAATTATGAACAGTGACTTTAACAGTCACTTCTCGGCTGACCTGCATGATTTTTCCCTAGGTAGCACAACTCTCTTCGTGTTGTCACGAACCCTGTGAAACTTCCTCATTCTGCACAATCCTTCAATCGCGCAGTTCCCCAACTCGGGTAGTGTAGTTTATAGTCCTACGCCTCCTTTTAGATTCCTAGAGCGCTAAGACTATTCTACCTTCATATATTCATCTAGCTGGATCACCGGTGTATGGCTTCAATCGACTGCCATTCACCTTTCCTAGGAAGGGATCTCCATTCAATTTAGCCAACTAAACTGGTCCACCGTCGGTAATCTCCTTAATGACATAAGGCCCTAGCCAGTGCATTTTGAATTTCCATGGAAATTTATCAAACTTGCTGTCATATAACAAAACCAGATCATTTACCTTAAAGGTGCACAGTGTAATGTACTGATCATGCCATGTTTTTTCGCGCTGCTTTTGGACCTACTGGTGAAATCTAGCCAGAAACCTTTCTTCCTCAAGCTTAGCAAGTTGCATGAGCCTCTCTTCTAGGGCTCTGCGATCCATCGTACCCGTGAGTGTTACTATGCGCAGACTAGGCACAATATATTCCATGGGCATTACTGGTTCAACACCATATACAAGCTTAATGGGTGTCTGTCCAGCCAACTTTTTGCATGTCGTTCGATAGGCCCATAGTACAACGGGTATGCGCAAGTCCCAATCACATTGCCGAGTGTTACAAACCTTGGTTAGCGCGTTCTCCAGCACCATATTGAAAGCTTCCACCATCCCATTAGCTTGTGGGTGGTAAGGCGTGCTTTTCTGGTGATACACCCAAAATTCCTCCATCAGCGCGCTCATCGTTTCGTTCAGAAAGTGCGTACCAAGATCAGTCATCAAAATCTTTGGTCACCCAAATCGTGTCAGTACATACTCAAAGAGAAACTTCACGACAGTCGCGCCTGTGCAGGTCTTCATAGGCTCTGCCTCTGCCCATCAAGTCAAATACTCAGCCACGGTGATAATGTACCATGCTCCCATCTTCTTCCCTTGGCGCTAAATGGGTCCCACAAAATCTATCACCCATTTCTCGAAGGGTTGTAACGTCATCTGTCGATTCAGAGGTAGCTCATCTCTCCACGATGGCCTGCCAATCCTTTGACACACATCACACGCCTTGTAGTAAGCTTTTGAATCTTGATGGAGGGTTGGCCACCACAACCTTGCACATAGAATCTTCTATGCGGTAGCCCTTCTTGCGTAATGCCCTTCTGCGGTACCCCCATGAGATTTCGTGAGGATACTACTTCTTTCAAACTTTGGTACATATCATTGCAATATTTCATCAGACCCCATTTTGTATAGATGTTTGCCAATGATAGAAAAGTCTTCCGCGTGTACCACTAACTCCTTTATTTGCTGGGTGGTGTAGCCTTTCAGGGCAGTTCCTGTCATTAGGAAGTGTATGATGTCTTCAAAGTGACCATCCGCGTCGCACACTGCAAATTTTTGCGCGTTAGGCAATCTCTCCTCCAAATTAGTGGGTTCTGACCCCGTTTCGATGCAGGAAAAATGGTCTAGTCCCGCATTTAGTTGTCCAAGCTTCATAATAACTTCATTATCATACTCCTAGAACAATAACAACCACCTACAGATTCTTCCCCCCAACATAGGCTTATGGACCGGGTATTTCAATGCAGTATGAGTTGTATACATCTTAAAATGTCCACCCAAAAAATAGTGTCTAAACTTCTGGAGCACGTATACCATGGCTAATCCTTCACGCTTGGTAGTGGAATAGTTCTTCTCAACCTTGGATAACCTTCTACTTGCAAACGCTATAGGATGGTCCAATTTTCCTCCCCCGTCTTGTGTTAGTACTACTCCTAGTGCTATGCACGATGCATCTACATGTACATGAAGCTCCTTCTTCCAATCTGGGAACACTAAAATCAGTGCGGTGGCCATTTTTCCTTTCAATACATCCAAGATTTTCTGACAGTCCTCGTTCCAACTAGATGTGACATCCTTTTTCAACAACTTTTTCATAGGTGCGGTGATCTAGGTATAGCCCTTGATAAACTTCCTATAGTACCTAGTATGTCCCAAGGTTGCACACAGCTATTTCACACTCCTCGGTGCCTCCAAGTTAAGTATCACTGCGAACTTCGCAGGATCTACCATAAGTCCCTGTCTGCTTACCACATGACCCAACAAAGTCCCAAAAGGGACACAAAACAAACATTTCTTCAGATTGAGCGCAATATGGTACCTTCGACAAGTATCTAGAATTAAGCGTAAAATGGCCACATGGAATTTTACCAACCCAAACACAGTCCAGTCATCAAAGTACGCCTCCAGAAACTTATGAATAAAGTCTTTGAATGTAGCAATGACTACGCGCGAAAAAATCGTAGGCACATTCTTTAATCCGAAAGGCATTACAGTGTATTGAAAACATCACAATTTAGTCGCAAAGGTTTTCTTGCTTCTATATTCAAGCGCGATTTTGATCTGATGGTACACAGAAAACCCATCAGTGAAGGAGTACGCTTCCTAGCCACCTACATTATCTGGTACCTCGTCAGAGAATGGAGGCGGGAAAGGATCATGCATGCAAGAGTCATTCAACTTCCTAAGATCTACGCATATCCTTTTTTCATCCTTCTACTTCTTTTCCTATACCACCATTGGGGTTACCCAATCATATTCTTCGAAGGGCTTAATGATGCCTTCCACAAGCGTCTTATCTAACTCTAAATGGACCTTCTCCTTATACTTCAAATTGAGACGGTAAGGTCTTTGCTTAACCGGCTTTGCGTTGGGTTTTACGTGATCTTCATAATGCCCAGGTCTCCTATTATCCCCTTTAACTTCGTAAACTTGGTAGGGAACAAGCCCTGGTATTCATGGAGCAATTTGGCGACCTTATCTACCATCGCATCATTCCAGTAATCTCCAATCTTCGTGAACTTGGGCTCCGCCTCTGTACCAATATTTACCTGTTTCGTCTTTAGTGGCACAATTATATCAGGATTCTCGATCGGTGGTCCTTTGACCTCACAGTGACCCTTGGTTTTAGGAATATTAATATTTCATGGGTCCTCATCTTCTTCTTTGACTGTCACGTTATATCATTCCATTGCGTGGCTCAGCTGAGTAGTCTAATCGGGTTGAATCAGATCTAAAGGATCCTGCGGGATCCTGAAGATTGCTACTTTAACTTCTTGTAGCGCTTCATCAATACAGTCAAACCCATTTTCGAAGCTGAACGTCATTGTGAACCCTTCGTGCAGAATATCCCATTCACCTGTGCCATGGTGGAGCTCTGTCTCCAAGTACCAGTTCATCGTGATGACATCCAAGGTGTGATAGAACAAGTGCACCCATTCAAGTTGGGGCTTCGTTCCATAGGCCTTAGCCCATTTGGCCAAGTGTGTGTGCAGATCATCCTTCCCATCATACTTTTTTGTTACTCATACCTTCATCTTCCCAAAGCGTGTTATCATCATCCTCCTACACTTGTGCCAATCATCAAAACTACCCTTGTGCATACCCCACCATCTTGCCAGCGTAGCACGCAGTGTCCAGTCCAAAACCTGGAAGCGCTGCTTCTCTAGTACTTACCTCTCAAATGCATCAAAAAAAACATCCACATCATTCAAGCCATCGTAAGTGGGCAAATTTATTACCTCTGACGACACAGCGACCAAGTCATCATGTTACAACTCAGTGTGGTTACTTCATGTAGCAGATTCTACCAGCGCTCTAATTCTTCGTCTGAGTCTAAGTTGTAGGAACTCTAGTGATCCCATGTTATTCATCCATCCGCTATTAGATTCACCCAATCTAGGTTTTGTGCTGTTATCTTATATATGCAGTCCAAATCATCATCTCTTTCGTAATCGCGGACTGGTTTCGTATAGCGCGATCGTTCAACAGGATCTAGGGGTACTATGAAACGAAGTGATTTCTTTTCAAATATCATATTTCGATTCTTTAGGTTGATTACCCCATTCATGTCAGTAGCCCAATCAATGCCAAGGAGCACCGGTTAGAGGTTGCTATCATCCACAATTTCTATTACTTCAAATCAGCCAATCCACTCACACGTTCTATATCTCTAGTTACTCCTTGCAACCGTCCCATGGGGATGACCTTCTGCTGATTTTCCATCCTTAACTGAATCAGAGACCACTGCAGCGCAGGTCTCCCCATTCATTCCCAAGTCTGCTTCAGCAAAACATTCACGTCTGACCCCAGATCCAAAATAACCTGATCCATTTCGTATTCTCCTACCTGCGCGGTGAGTCTCATTTCATGCCCTGTCCTTGCCTTATGCTTACCAATCTTTCGTACCACGCACGGTTCACTTGGAGCATTTCCGACGCATATATTTATAAGTTCCTGTAACCCCTTTACAACCTTGCTATCATGCAACAACTTCATGCAGGTCTCTAGAAAGGGCTTAAGCATAGAAGGGTTCTTTTCTTGAATAGGCTTATCCCGGCTCCATGAGGTAGAGGCCTCAGCGAAGATCTTTTTTGCTTCTATGAACGTTTTGCGTGCACACTCCAAATGAAATTTAGCCTCCTTTACCGGAGCTTTGTGAACCCATGCGCTCTCTTCGGGCTGTTTCCCCTTATCGTCACCCATTGCAATTCCACTTTGGAGCACTATATTCACATTCAGATCCTCTTCACGAGGCTCAACCCTCATCATCTGCAGGTTTTGAGTTGGCTGCGGTGGTAGCACCCCTTTGTCACGTATCCTTGCTATCAGTGTAGGAAAGTCCTCTGTCTCATGATCAAACTGAGTACAATATTTGCACGATGGACACGTTGGGTTAGTGCATTCATAGGCATAGTGTCATGGTCGTCCACAATTGTAACATATTAGTAGTCCCCGACCTCTGCCAGGGCCTCCTCTGCCTCGGCCTTGTCCGCGCCCTTGAAAGCTTTTTCATGCCATCCTAGCACTTTGGTCAGGGGGCCGCGTTTCTACCTGAACTCTTTAGGCAAGTGTTCTGTCCATCATTAATTCATATCTTCGGCAGTTGCACTCATCATGCCCTACCGACCTGCAAAAGTTGTAGAATAGTTGTTGCGGTGTTTGTACAAACTTCTGCAGCAAATGATAGTTATCAGTTGTATGTTTCCCTGCTACCTGACATATAGCACACCACAACACAGGCCCCATGCTCGACCCTGCTTGGGCTTTTGGCCTCAAAGGCATCGATCCTCTTCCTACAATATAGTTCGCAAAGACCGGGCAGTGGTATTTGTCATGCCCTTGACCCTTACATTTCAATACATTTCAAGCACCATATCTCTTTGCACACCTCCAGTCAAACTGTTCTGTCTTGCTTCAAACTTTGCATTTTGGGGCAAAGATTTTACAACTGCGCATGGATTTGCTAAACCCCTGGATTCAAATATTGCATCAGTGTCTCATGTAGTCTTATTGCAATCTTGAAGGCCTCTGCTTGTGTCGTAACCTTCTGTTGCGACAGTGCAACCCTTAGGTGAGGTAGGAGTGAAGCCACGAACCACTCGCAGTGTTGTCCATCTGTTAAGTTCATATTAGCTTCATGGATTTTACACTTCAATCTTTGATCCAATTCCCAAGGTGTCTCACCTGGTTTCATCACGATTTCCTTGAAACCCACAATCAACTGTGCCTCAGATTTAGGCCTACTGAACTCTTTATTTAGTGCAGTCTGGATCTCTACCAACCCAGTGTTTGGGTTATCATTAGAGTACTTGATGTACCAAGTTAGCACGCGATACTGTCAAGCACTAACCAACGTTGCCTTCTTCATGTGATCGTCTGTGATGCCCTGAGCTTCCCATACATATTTTATGATGAACCAGAACTAGTCCGGGTCCTCATTTCCCAAACCCTTAAACAAAGGCAGCGTCATTGAATTCGCCATGTTGAACTGTGGTGGAGGTGGTAGCCACGGGAACCCTCGTTGTTTCAACTAAACTATACTTCGCGGAGAAGCCTGCGCTACTCCCTCTTCGTCACTCAAAGGAGGTGAAATCAGTGGGCTATATTCGGGACCCTTTCTTTCTTCGTTCCTGTAATTCTTTCCACTTCGCATAGCTCCGAACATCAAGGTAGCCGCATAACCTGTTTTTCGCACAATAACATATTAATCCAAGTATTTAAAGACTTCAATTACTTACCTCGCAGACCTTTGAAAAAGCGACGCTCCACCTCCTATAACTGAATGAGGTATCGACCACAAATTATGTCACAAGCCCCCCTATGATACGATCGAGCCAATGATCGACAACATGGGCGATCTTATCCTCAGAGGCTTCCAGTATCTGTATTAATTTCGGGGTCCAGACAATAGGACTATTTAGCCTCTACCCTTTTTTGGTTATTCGATAGCTTCACGATCCACTCATATAACTCAACTGGAAAGGAATAGAAAAAGATCTCATGGATTTTTGTATACAGGTACTTGTCTAGCCACTGTTCCTTTGTCAGCCATAGATTTCTGTTCTCCTGCACTGCTAATTTGTGGATCTTCCTATCCAACCGGTCTTCAACCTCTTTCTTAGTTGGATTCCAATGATATGACATCACACATCTCTCATGTAGATTCCTAAGAATTTGTTGGTTTTGTGGGGCCTGACCCAGGTTCAGCGTTAGTTAGCCAAATAAATCCCTACACTACTAGCCCTTTCGGTATCACCCTGCGGAGCGCGGACCGAAGTCTCACCTGAAGCAGTATGGGGCGATGCTGTAACCAAGTTTCCACATCCTGAGATGGTCGAGATGTCAGTTTATACCCTCTACCCCTACTTTCGCAAAGGTCACTAAGCCTGAGGGCTTTGTCAGTCTACCCCTTTATTTTGCCCGTCAGTACCTTTGCGAAGGTGTATGATTAACCTTCATGCAGCCCTAATATGTGGTATAGGTACTTTCGCGCAGCTATGACAATGTATTGTATAGGTTTCCAAGTTATCTCAAGTGTTTTACTTAGCTTATTAATCAATCACAATTAGCGCTGCGTAAACTGCTATCCTTGCATTCAATTAACCGATACAATCACATATATTCACACATCAAATAAACATCGTAATTTAAACCCAAGACACAATATAATCAAATGCATTAATAGGAACTAAATACACAGTAATTGCAAAATACTTCTCTTTATTGATATCTTCCAGTTTAATACAGACTCTATCCACCCTGCGCACACAACTGCAGGGGTCTGCGCACTCAGCTGCGGACTTCCACCCTAGGCCTCTGCGCACTCAGCTGCAAAGCCTCTACCTATGCTAAGACTTGAAACACTTAGACTTCTCTACCAAAACTCCAATGCTTCACTCTTCTCTACTTAGAGCTTACTTACTTAGCTCCTTTTTACACAATCCCATGGCCCGTGGACCATGGGTAGATCTTTACAGCCGACTTTACACTTTACAAAATAAGGGCGATCAACCCTTTATGACTCTTGACACCTTCATGCTATGTGACCACAAAATGTGGAGACTTTACAACTTTATTACAAAATTATCCCAAACCATGGGCTTTTAGCCCCAAAACTGTCCTTGGGGGAACCCATTCCCAACAGTATA
This sequence comes from Pinus tabuliformis, assembly GCA_031772625.1. Taxonomy (NCBI): domain Eukaryota; kingdom Viridiplantae; phylum Streptophyta; class Pinopsida; order Pinales; family Pinaceae; genus Pinus; species Pinus tabuliformis. The sequence goes on from CM062818.1 coordinate 1,787,212,328, forward strand.
TATTCACGGAAGGCAACAACAACAATATGTGAGAAAATAGTAGGTGCATTCTCCAACCAAAACGGCATAACCTTATAAGCATAGGACCCCCATTCGATAGTGAATGTGGTCTTATTCTTATATTCTTCTATAATGTAGACTTGGTGATACCTCGAGAAACCATCAGTAAAATAATAAGCTTAATTTACCCCAACATTATCCAAAAATTCATCACTAAAGGGAGTTGGAAATGGGTCCTGCACACAAGTGTTATTGAGGCTGCAGTAATCAACACACACTCGAGTTTCCTCCGAATTCTTCTTATCCTAGATCTTCATTAACCAGAAATATAAAACCAACAACTAGCATTTTTTCAATTTCCTTCTTCACTTTCTCCTCGACTCGCGGATTCAATGTGTAGGGGCGATGTTTAACTAGCTTCACATCTAACTTCAGTGTTATTTTCATTTCTCCCAATTCTCCTTTAATTCCCTTTAACTCTTAGATGAAATAGGGAAATAAATCCTCATACTCTTTGAGTAGATAAAAAATTTCCGAGTGGTTTGATCATCCCAATATTGCCAATATAAGCAAGCTTCAGTTTCTCTTTTGTCTCGATATTCATCTTCTTCAACTTAAGAGGTTGCATATGCGGAGCATCATGTATAGGATCATCTTTTCTTTTTCATTCCCCTTCAGACTCTTTAAATGAAAAATGTCTTAGCTCCTCCAGGTCATCATCCAGACCTTTATTAACTTTATTGCAAACAACAACTTCATGGAACCTGTTGACAGTGCTGGAAATTTGTCAACCAAGGGGATCTCCCTAATGTGAGGTCCCAATCAGGCCTCACACCATTTGGTGTAGGAGTCCCATCTAGTATAAAGGTCCAATTTCCAAATCCCCAAATATTTTCCTTGTCTCTAGCTATTATCACAGGAGAGTGATGTAATAGTATCTTTGAAAAGCAAGTTGAGTGTGTAGTGCAATTGTGTCTAGGTTTTATTACTACAAAAGGGGAGGAGAAAGAGAGCCTCTAAGTGAGAGGTAATAGTACCATATAGGAAGATGTACACATGATCCAAAAGGACTGGTCCAAAATCCAGCATAATAGTCCATGGTGGATGCGACAATCGTTACAACAAATGAACAAAGGAAGATCCGTCTAACATCGAATAGTCCATATCAGATGTGACAATTGTTAGAACCGATAAGAAAGGAAAATTGTGTCTAGTATCCTACAGAATAGTTCACAAGGATGAGACAACAATAAAAACCATTACAACACATTCCAAACAAGATGAGAACTAAAATAATTGAAATAGTTCAACTACCTTATTACATGCAAAAGAAAACATGAAATACAAATGTCCACATAATAGTGTTACAAACATTCACAAGTCATGCATGAAGAACGTGCTGGCCTTAAAAGCTTTTTTTATTAAGCAAAAGTTCCAAGACACATTCTACATTGTACATTGGTAGCCCCAGTAGTGGAACATTGGAGCCACTCCTTGCTCCTCAAAGAACTATCTGATATCTCAAATGCCATAGGAAAGGAGTCAAGGTGAAAAGTCCTTTTGACACAAAATGAGGGGTTATATGTAACCAAGGCTGATGATTCCCCCTTGTGACTCTTTGACTACCCCCATGACTGTTCAACTTCCTATGACTTTTCAACTTACATGACTCTTCATATTATTGTGTATCCATTAGACTTTCACTTTACAAGCATTTGATTTACAATATACATGCCCCACAATAGTGATGTGGCATATGAAAACTTATGACATGACTTGACACAACACTAATGATATGGAATGACTTGATGGTGTGGCAATGTCAAGTCACTATTTCTACTGAGTGATAGATGTGTTATTGGATATGATTTATCTTCTCCTCTGCATAGCTTGATGATGTGAGGCCTTCAATGATTTTTGGTCTTGGGAGGTGGTTGCAAACTTGTGTCCCTTTTCTTGCCCTTGATAGATTCACTCACCTATTTAGCTACAAGTGAGTCTATAGGCATGCTTCCCTCCTCCTTCTCCTTCTTCATCATTTCACCATGACTTGATAGTGTACCTGTTCCTGCAATTCACTCATGACAGGATGACATCAATACGAAAAATCCCTAGTCTAAGATGATGCATTACTATCCATGAACTGAGCCTGGGACAAGTGAAAAACTCGAAGAGAAGGCCTAGTAACTGCAAATTGCGCAGTTCTAGGCGACAGGGAGAGGGATTGATCGCTGAGAATACATAGAGCGCAGCTCAAGCTTGATTGAGGAACCTTTTAGCATAGCCCCCACTGGGGAGAAAAATTATGTAGTGGCCACTGGGAGTTAGGATTACACAGTTCAGACAGATAGTTGTATGAATTTACAGGGTAATGTCCTTAGATAGACACCAAAGGACACCACTCACAAACAAATCATAGATCAATACACTAGTATTGTTGATGTGGTTAAAACCCTCAAAGAGGGAAACAGTCCACTGCCTTAGCCAATGTGGCCACTTTAGGCAATTTATTAATAAAAGAATGAAAATTTACATAAGCTTCTCTCATGAACGGTTACCCTACAAATGACCCTCCGTTCACTTTAAATAGAGATCATGGACCAATCGGGTGCTAAGCCACGGATCAAGTGTCGGTAATACTGAGGAGAGAATGAACCGTGGGATCACTACATATTGTGACCGTCGGATTGTAAGTTACAAAAGTACATAGTAAAGAAACACACTTTACCTAACTCTACACTAGACCAAGTTATACTTAACTATTTCCTATGTGTCGGAATATCCTAACATCCCCCCTTAAGAACAACTTGGGATAGGATTGAAGGATGTACAAATATGACACAATAGGAGAGGGAAGGAGGCATTAGAGCCTATCCCCCCTTAGTGACAACTTCTTGAACTCCAACCATAAATTGAAGTTTAGTAAACTTCGCCTCTGTGAGAGCCTTTGTAAAGATGTTTGCAACTTGATCATCTGTTGAACAATATTGCACTTCAAGAACATGGTTGTGAATGAGCTTTCTGGTGAAGTGCATGTGCAGTTAAATGTGTTTGCTACGCTGATGTTGGACTAGATCTTTGCATAGTTTAATGGCACTTTGATTATGACACCAAAGTGTAGTCGGATGCTGCTACTGAAATCCAAAATTTGACAGGATCTGATGAAGCCATAGGGCTTCCTTACTAGCTTCTACGACATCACGATACTCTGCTTCTACTAAAGAAAGAGAAATGGCACTTTTTTTCTTGCAAGCCTATGTAATAGGTCCTGAACAAAGAGTGAACACGTAACCTGCAGTAGACTTCTGATCATCAGGGTCACCAGCCCAATCAGAATCATTGAAACCAACCAATAGAGGAGGTGCTTCTACACTGTAATGAATCCCAAACTGAACTGTACCTCGAACATAATGAAGTATTCTTTTGTCTACTTTCCAATTATTTTCATGTGGGTTTTGCATAAACTGAGCAATACGGCCAATAGCAAAGGAAAGGTCAGGATGAGTATGGGTCAGATACAACTGTTTTCCTACAAGTTAGCGGTATAAGGTAGCATCAACTTCAGGGGAAGTACAAGTGACTGAATGTTTGGCTCCAGATTGAAAGGGAGAAGGGGTTGTCTTACAGTCTTGCATGTGAAAATGGCATAGAAGATCACATGCATACTTGGACTGGGAAAGGGAAATACCTTCCTTGGATTGCAAGACTTGAAGACCAAGAAAATAATGCAAGTGTCCTAAGTCTGTCATTTCAAGTTTCCTTTTAAGGCTGGACTTCACATGGTTTATAAGATTGGGATCACTACCAATAAGTATAATATCATAAACATAAAGAACAATAATGATAAGAGACTTGCCCACTTTCTTGGTGTAGACAGTATTGTTAGAATGACACCTAGAAAAGCCAGTTTCTAAAAGAAAGCTATCCATTTTGGCATACCAAGCCCGAGGAGCTTTCTTGAGACCATAAAGGGATTTCTTAAGCTAACATACAAGGCTGGATTTTTTTTGTATAAAGCCAGTAGGTTGTTCCATATAGATTTCTTCATGCAAGTCCCCATGCAAGAAGGCAGATTTAACATCCATATGATGGAGTTCCCATTTGAAAGAGGAAACAAGGGAAAGAACAAGGCAGATAGAGTTCATTTTGGCAACAGGGGAGAAGGTTTCAGTATAGTCAATTCCTTCAACTTGTGAAAAACCCTTAGCAACAAGACGAGCTTTATGTTTATCAACTTTTCCATCTGGTCCATACTTGGTTCTGTAAACCCATTTGCATCTAACAAGTTTTCGTCCCTTTGGTAGATGAATAAGATCCCATGTATCATTTTCCAATAATGAACAATATTCTTCATTCATAGCTGTGTCCCAATATGGATGGCCTGAAGCTTCTGCAAAGGTGTCACGATCATAATTCGCTGAAGCTTGAGCCAGCAAAGAAGAGGCTTTATTGAACTGAGAACGTGTACGTCGCTGATCTATAGGATCACCGGCAAGAGCGCCTGCTGCATCCCGAGTAGCACGGACCCATTTTGGAAGCTAAGGAGTTGAAGGAGGATCTTGAGAAGGTGGGGGAGGATTGTCATCCTCGCTTTCATCATATGAAGAAGAAATATTTTCAAAAGTAGAAGAAATAAAGAGAGGTGGCACATTCGCCGAACTAGGCTCGTAGGTCGATATATTTTCAGCAAACTTTACATCTCTTCTAATGATAACATTTTTGGACTTAAGTGGAATAAGTATATATCCTTTGACATCTTTAGAATATCCAACAAAAATATATTTTTCACTCTTAGGTTCTAAAGCTTTATGTTTCTCATCTGGAATATGGGCCCATGCTTCACTTCCAAAAACATGAAAGTAACTTACATTTGGTTTAATTGAGCTCCATGGTTATTCTGGAGTGATATTCTTTAAAACCTTAGTAGGAGTGCAATTTATTATGTAATTTGCACAGTTAATTGCTTCTGCCCAAAAATTAAGACTAAGTCCTTTATATTGGAGCATACAATTAGCCATTTCCTTTAAAGTGTGATTCTTCCTTTCAACTACACCATTTTGTTGTCGAGTATATGGAACAATATGTTTCATTTGAATTCCATTCTTAGTGCAAAAGTTGATGAATTTTTTGTTAACATATTCTCCGCCATTATCAGATCTTAGCTTAATAATTTGTGTCTAGATTGTTTTTCAACAAAGGCCTTAAAGGCCAAGAACATGTTAAATACTTCACTCTTTAGTTTTAAGAAGTATACCCAAGTGCATCTGGAGAAATCGTCAATGAAAGTTAAGAAATAATTGTAGCTAGAGAATGAAACAACTGGAAGTGGACCACATAAATCACTATGCACAAGATGTAAAGGGGCAGAGGCATGCCAAGAGGCATGTTTTTCAAAACTATCCCAATGATGTTTTCTGAGGACACATCCGGAACAAACGCCATCTCTACAAGATACCATTGGAAGACCCGTCACCATATTTTCTTTACATAGATTCTGAAGGGAGCAATAGTTTAACCAACCAAATCGCTCATGCCAAAGTTTGCTCTCTTCATCATTATGAGCAACAAATACCGAGGGACGTTTTGATGACCTAAAGTTGTTAAACTTATACAACCTTGTAGAATCATCAGCAATGCCAGTAGCTAAAATCTCTCTAGGATCTCTTAGGTCCTTAATTACAACATTGTGAGGTGAAAATTCAACGATTTTACCTTCACCTGAATGAGTTATCTGATATATAGATAGAAGGTTGCAGGATAAGGTTGGAACACATAATACATCATTAAATTGACCATTGTCTATATGAACAGTTCCAGTCCATACAACACTAAGAGATCTATCATCACCAACATATATAGTTTTGGTGTTATAATCATTTAAAGAAGAAAACATGGCTTTGTTTTTGGCCATGTGATCATAAGCTCCAGAATCAATGAGCAACTCATGAGAATTAGAAGAAGAAGATACATTTAGTGCTTATCCAGACTCAGATGTTTAACAACCACATGCATAAAGTGTTATTCCTAAAGATGAAGTTGAAGTTGAAGAGTGCTCCAAATGAATGTTATGCTTCTTCATTGCTACATCCAAGGCTTCCATCTTCTTAAAGCATTTGGATTCTAAGTGGCCATCTCGATTACAAAAGTGACAATGTTTATCAATCTTCTTCCCTTTGTTTTTATTTGCCTTATCATTTTGTTGAAATGATTTTTCATTTTGAGGCTGAAATTTCTTAGGACCCTTGTTTGGTTTAGGACCATTATTTTTAGGATACGACTTCTTAGGATTCTTTAAATTCGGTTGCTACTGGGCTGCTAAGGCTTTCTTAGAAGAGTTTCCAAGATTAAGAAGACCAAGGTGTAAGAGTTTTTCTTGTTTTCTTATTAAAGAATCACAAAAGGAATCAAAGGAAGGGGACTTGTAGTCTTGTCCTTGAGAAATGAAGGCTTATCTTGTAGAATGAAGGGTGGAAACAAACACAGAGTAGGCTGGTCCCAAATTAGTAAGAATGGAATAGATAAGGTTACCATCTTCTTTATTAACCTTAACACATTCCAAGATAAGTCTAAGGGTCTTGAACTTGGACAAAAAATATTCAATGGAAGAAAAATTATTGGGGTCCAATGTAAGCAACTCATTTTCGAGTTGATGGCCTCTAAGTTCTTTTTGAATTCCAAAAACTTTAGTGATCTGTTTCATTGCTTCATTAGGAGTATCAAGTTCTGCGATATGGAATCTAAGGTCTGGAGAAATAGACATCCCTATCAACCCACGTGCTTGATCTTGCCTATTTTCCCATTTGGATGCCTTATCTTCATCTTTTGGTTTGGTTTCTTGGCCTAAGGCTATTCTGTAAAGACCTTTATTTCTAAGTAAATCCACAATGTAGGACCACCATTGGAAGTAGTTAGTGCTGTCAAGAATAACTTGGCATGGAATTTCCATTTTAATAGAAATTGAATCTATAGATGCTGAAAATAAGTGTACCAATGGAAAGATCTCAAAAAAATAGGCCGATTCAAAAAAACAGCTCTGAAAACGGCTTCCGGATGAAGAAGTTATGGCTTTTTGAAGAAAAGTTGTTGAAGATGCCGACGAAGTGCGGGAATGTGTGGAAATGAATGATAATGTTATATTTAAAAAAAATCCACCCCCTTTCCAAACTTAATCCAATTAGCTCAATAAAAAGAAAGAATTGAACTAAATACCTCTATTCTCATAAAGTAGCTTTGGACCAAGTGAGCTAGATTAAAAGGTTAGTAATTTTTGGAAAAGAGGAAGGGGTTTTTTTTTTAGTCATTGAAGCTTTGGGGTGCGTGCTTACTTGAGAAAGCTCTTTTTGCCTACAAAACAAAAAACACAAAACCCAACATGGACATACAAAAAAAACAAACCTTACGGCTTGAAGTTAGCTTTAGGTGGAAACTAAATATTTTCCTCAATGTTTCTGATTTTCTGAGATCACACTAAGGTGCGGCGGAAAAGAGCATACGCATGAGAAAAATCCTTCCTTTCTGTTTTTGATTTGCCTAGATCGCACAGAGTCATGGGGCAAAGAGCATACGTAGAAATGAAAGGTATAGATCCGGTAATAAAAAAGCAAAGAGCTAAATAAACCGAAATAAACAGAGAGAAAATAACTAAAAACTGCAAATAAACACTGTATACCTCCAGATCTTAAAAATGATGTAGCTAGGGCTACCAGAAACATTTTTGTGTGAAATGAAAGGGGTTCCTCACTGGAACAAATGCTCCTAACAAAATAGAGCAGTCCTCTCGGCTCGAAAGTAGTCAGAAACAGTAGATCTAGGAAATGACAGTCGGATGCAACTCTACTGGCTTCAGATTTGGATCACCAATTGATGCGGCCCTCAAATAGCTCTGATACCATGTACGAATTTACAGGTTAAGTTCCTCAGATAGAACACCAAAGGAAACCACTCACAAATAGATCACAGATCAATACACCGGTATTGTTGACGTGGTTAAAACCCTCAAAGAGGGAAACAACCCATGGCTTGAGCCAACGCGGCCACTTCATAAAAGAATGAAAATTTACATAAGCTTCTCTCATGAACGGTTACCCTACAAATGACCCTCCATGCTCTTTAAATAGATATCATGGACCAATCAGGTGTTAAGCCACAAATCAAGTGTCAGTAATACTGAGGAGAGAATGAACCGTCATATCACTACATATCGTGACCGTCGGATTGTAAGTTGCAAAAGTACATAGTAAAGAAACACACTTTACCTAACTCTACACTAGACCAAGTTATACTTAACTATTTCCTATGTGTCAGAATATCCTAACAATAGTAGCTGATGTAGGATGAGGCCCTGTGAGATAGATATATGTAGTTTTTAGAGGAAAGGGAGACTGGGTGGCAGAGAGGCCTTGTGGACAAATTTGTGCAGTTCTTGAGGGTAGTGAGCTTCGACTGAGGGAAGGTCACTGGAGGAAACATCTATGCAGTTATGGAGGCCAAGGGAGGTAAGGCTCTTTAAGAATTGTGGGGTTCTAGTAGGCAAGGGAAATATTGGGGAATGAAAGTGAGAAGTGCGCAGTTCAAGGTAGACTCAGAGGCACAACTACGTAATTATGGGGGTCATGAAACGCTGTTGGGCTTTGGAATTTCTCAGTACATCTACCTTGGAAGAGAATGACTATGCACTACGCAATTACAAGTAGAAATGTCACATCATTGAGGGCTCAAACTGCGCAGTGCTCAACTCAGTTAGGGCTTGTTGAAGTTGAGTTTCTCGGTTGGGAATATTTTCCGAAAGTGGCTAAGTGCAGGAGGAAGATAAACTCATGATGAACTTGAACTGTGATCACACAGTTAACATACTTCGATGACATGACAACATAGACCACCATGAAAAAAAAAAGCATTACCCTCTATGTGATTGTCTTAGGTCAAGAAGGGACAAGTGTGATGCTTGAGATAGACTTTAGGGCGATCGTGACGACACTTGTGCGATAGTGCTCAAGACTTTGTGTATGAGTGTGAAGGTGTCTACATGGTTAGGAAAACTCAAATAAACAAAGGTAGACCTTCAAAACCACTAGAGAAGTCTTGGAAACATGTCATAACAATTAAGCATGCTAAAATATAATGGTTGATCCAACAAGAGAAAGGGCGCAAAACACTTAGAGAAAACACATGGAATGACTTTTAGTGTTTGAGACCATACATATAATTAATGAAATAATGATATGATAATGATAAATTGTCATTCATACTATGCTAAGAGGTGTATTTCAAATTTATGAGATATGCTTTATTTTCTATACCTACCCTCCAAAGGGTTGTGAATCAGATGGATTCTTCATTCGGTCCTGATCTTCTATCATACCCTTGGTTCCTTGGTCTTCTTATCTAATAATTATCTTTTCTCCTCAGCTCCTTGAGTGTCATCTAGCATGTCCTCCTTCTTCATCTCCTTCTTAATCATCTTGCCATAGCCTAGTAGAATTCCTGTATCCGTAATTCACTCATGACAAGACGACATCAGTCTGATAGACCCATAGTCTAGGATGCTGCATTATAATACAATGACTAAGCCATAACTGGTATTAGGTCAAGGGGGGGAAGGCTCATTCACTAGTCTAGACTAAGGGATCAAACCACACAGTGCCCATTGAGGGAAAAATTCATGCAGTGCCCACTGAGGGACAAAATTGCGCAGTTCAAGTAGGTAGTGGCCACTATGAGATTGGGCCCTAAGAGGAAAAACTGCGCAGTTTTAGGAAGTAAGGGGGACTGGGTAGTTGAGAGGATTGAGGGACAGAACTGTAAAGTTTCTGGAGGCAGTGAGCTCTCGCTGAGGGAAGGACATTGGGAGAAGCATCTGCGCAGTTTTAGATGCCAAGGGAGGTTGGGATTTCTAGGAATTGCGCAGTTCCAACAGGAAAGGAAAAATATTGAGGGTTGTAGATGCAAACTGCATAGTTTATGAAGGCTGGATGAGGCTAAGTTGCTAGGAATCCTCCAGAATTTGGTTAAGTGTGGGATCAGTGGAACTGATGTGAAAAATGATATAATTTCATGGTGACCACACACTTGGACACTTAGTGATACAATATAGATTATCCAGAACATATGAAAACATACTTCACTTAATGCAACAACCTTTGTGGAAGCTTATGACAAGTGTGGCTCTAACGATAGACTTTGTGAGGATAATGACGACACTTGTGTAATAGTGCATGAAACTTTGGAAATGAGTGCAAAACATGTCTATATGATGAGAACAACTCATTTTCACAAATATTTCCCCTTGAAGAAAACCAAAAATTCCCTTTGCATGACAAGAAATAACTCCCATGCCCGAAGATGACACTTTCTATATAAAGATAAAAGCATGAATGACACTTAAGATCGAAGAAGGGATCTTGAAATCATCATCTTACCAATAAATGACTAAGGAACGACCGATGACAAGATCCACAGTAGGCTCCAAAATTTGAGTGTAGGCCAAAATTTTGGAGGGTGTTGTAGCTGCTACAATAGAACCCTGCTTCATATTGGTGTGCAAATTTTCCATACCTATTTCATTTTGCTAAAGTGTTCCCACCTGAAAATAATACTCCCTTGATATCACAAAGGGATTGCATTATCCTTTCATCAACATCAAAAATGGAAAAGTCTCGACAGAACTAGGTAGAAAACACATCCCAATATGTTGCTTGGTGTTTTAACTTCTCCTAGAAATACCAAGCTTGCGGAATATTTCCCAAGGAATGGATAAATATATGCAACCACATTTCAACTACTAGGCCATCATCTTGCTATACATAACAATAATGCTCAACATGCTTTTGCGGGCAAGTATGACCATAATAAGTGGGGATTTTACCTAACAACTCATTCAGAGGAAGAAACTAATAAATCATGAAAAATTTAATTGTGCTCCAATCTTGAAGCTGATCCTGATGGATTGCCCACCATCTTGCAGCAGTTTCTTGCAAAGTAATGCTCATGAGAGGAACCTTTTGACTTTATTCTATGCAATAATAAACATATTTAATAAAATTTACAACATAATTAGTACCATTGAATATGGGAAATGAGCATACCTCAGTACCAATCCAACAGACACACCGAACATTGGCACAATGTCGCGAATGAATTTCATGAGCTACTTGTTGCCAATATTCCATCACAATAGTAGAGCCAACTTTAGTACTTTCAATAATCAGCCAACTAATAGATTTCCCTGCCGTGGGGTTAATATAGTATTCTCGCTTCTGAGTGGTCAGTTGATATAATTGGTCTAGTAAATTAGGTGACTCAACATTGTCCACCAGTTCAGTAAATCTCGGACCCTGATAAGGATTGAGAGGCTGTATGACTCACATGCAATGTACTTGAAAGGTCATAGTTTCTCATTTCAAACCAATGACTGCATAGTTTTCAAAAGCCCAGTCGATGCCCAATAAAGCTAGATATGGATCTTTATCCCCAATAATATCAATAAACTCAAAATTTGCATATGTTTTGACACTGACAATATCAACTTCAAAATACTCTGGTCTAGCAATAGGAAGAATACAATATTAATTTTTCATTCACAATTGAATAGGGGAAAATACCAACTTGGGTTTTTTGAGAGCTTCCCAAGTTTTTAGCGGTAGAATATTGACATCCGAGCCCAAGTCCAATATGGAGTCCTTAATTTGAAAACCTACAATATGAGCATCTACCCGGAACTCCCTTCGAGTTCACTTCTTGTTCTGCTATCCTCGCATGGAATTCTGCTCAAGTAAATTCACGAAAATTGGTTCTTCTAAAACACATCATCCTTAACAATATACTTTAACCTTTTCCACAACTGAAAAATAAGTTGTTCATCATTCATAATTTGTAGAAATAGCTTAAACAAATCCATTATTGGTTTAAAAGTTTCTTCAGAATGTTTCTCATCACAAACATTTACTTGATGTTCACTGGGAGATCATTGATAAGAAATCAACTGACGAAAAAGTTCAGTTGTGTCCCTATGGTATTCCTTGTGTTGATTTGGATCATAAGACTTCTTTGGAGATGCAGGTCTTATGATGGCTAGCTGATCAGGAATTCCAACATCAACTTTAGTCTTATTTCCTCCTCTTATAAAAAAATTGATATTAGGATGCATTGTAGTACTAGGATCCCAAGGCTCTGCACAAACCAAATTATCTCCTTTAGCCCATTTGTGTTCCTCCCATCGAGCAATAAGTTCAGGAGAATCTTTAGTTGCATGGATATTCACTCGACATTATGAACACCAAGTTATTCATGGGATAGGGCATTCTACCATGACATGGCCTTTATAATCATAGTTATAACACCTAATCAGACCTCTCCCACCCATCCTTCCCTCCCTAGGAGCTCTCCCTCCTCGTCCCTAAGGAATCTTATTGATACGGAAGATTGAACAATCAAGGCGGCCAACTAAAGAATCCAAGGATTGACATTGACCCATATGATGGTTGGGTGATCCACAAAATTCACAAAACAAATTATTGGGAACATTGGATTACTTCTACAAAATTGGACATAAGCGAGATGAATTACAAAAACTTTGACAGATCTCACAATAATCATTGATAGACATACCTTGAGGATTTGGAAATGACTGGAATTGCGTATGGCCCGGAAAAGCAAGAGTGAATGAAATTTGTGAAACTTCAAGGGATTGTGGTGGAGGAGGTCCCATAGGGCCACTGGATGGCCCTATTCCTCTCAGTCACGGGCATTCTGTGACATGATATCCTTCGACCTAATAGAGAGTACACCAAATATGAGGCATTGCCAGCTAAAAAGGTGCAATATCTTTTAATATGTTTATCAGGGTAGCAATATTATTATGAAGGCTCACAATAGTAGGATCTATTGAAGAAGCACTGGTTCTACTGTCTTGCAGATAACCAGCCATAGCTTTTATCTGCATCGCTTGTTCCAAAGCATATTGAAGTGTATCAATCATTTGTTGAGACAAAAGAATGTGAGTCATTGGTAATAGGTCCTTAATGAATTAATCTCTTTGATGATGTGTATCAATGGGATAATAAATTTTTTTGATTACATACTTAAAACACCATATACATTGCTAAGTAGATTCTCCTTCCCACTGGCGAATATCTAATAATTCCAACAATCCTTGCTGATTTTACTGAGGCAACTTAAATTTTTGAATAAACACTTGTTTTAATAGATCCATATCGACGTTGGGGTTAGCATAAATCCATTTGATAAACCAATACAACACTTTATCCCTCAATTTAGTTTGAATTTAAATAATCTTAGTTGTGCCAAGGGTCTAATGAGCTCTCTAGATAGCTTCGCATAAATACCAGTGTTGTTCGACATCAACGCCCCCCCTTCCTGATATTTCTGGTTATCTCGTAGGTGAGTCAGCTACGAATCTGACCATAATTGACTGTCATGAGGAAACAATTATAAGTCCTTGGGAACTCGGTTGAGAATAGCTAACTAAACTTGGCTAACGAATAACACTAAAACTACCTTTACCTTATATTGACTATGCACTAGCTAGACTTTAAAAAGCTTACATACCTTAGAAAAGAGAATATCAGGACTTTGATATGGCACTAGGGGAAGGTTAGGGAGAGGATAAGTCATTCTGCTATGATGCGTGGTTCTATATTAAGATATTGAATCATCCTCAAATAAAATCTCATTGCAAAGTGTAGATCATCATCCACTGGTGTATGCTCATTTGGTAACATAGTCAGTTGGTTAGTTGTCTCACACGTCCAGAATTATTCTAATTCCATGTGCATATGAGTAGCTATTTCTAAACCCTCCACTTCACTCGCACTTGAAACTCCTATTTTCCCAGAAAAAGAACCTTCATCCTCATTTCCTTTATGCAAATCTAGAGTCCCCATTTCCTTATTCCACACTGCTGAACTTCTTACAACATCTCCTATGCATTGCAATACCCTTATTCTAACCCTAACTTCTTGCAACTTCCTTTCTCTCCACTCATTAACTGAAACTCTATGAAATATCTCACCTTCGACAACTCTTCTTGATTCATGATAGTAACTTCTTCATTCTCCCGCATATGCATGACATTCCTCTCCCCTAATCCATTCACACAGTACTAAAAATTAGGCTTCCATTTGACCTTGTAGAAATACAAACAAGATGTCTTCAACCATCAATACTTGAATCTAAAGAGGAATCTCTTTTAGCAGTCATCCCCATAGACCAAAATTGGATATGGCTTCTGCATGAGAGAAGTATTGGTGATTCTTAGTTAGAAATTTAATGATGTAGGTCTCAAGATTCACGTCAACCCAAAAGTCAACAACTCGTGTTAGATCTGTATGCAACCGATGAAGATCAGCTAGATCAGTTGTAGTCCAAGCTCTGTGTAGCCTCCGTCCTGTCACAACACTAGACTTAAGCTGAATTTGAGTCAACCAATTCTCTAATTCCTCAGGAAACTTGCACCAAAATATCTCGTATTGATCACAAGCAGGCTCGACGTACAAAACCTCCTCTCAGATCCAATCTTGATCCTTCTGTCTCAATTCTGCTTGCTGCAAAAAAAAGTGATCAACTTTCTCATGCCACTATTCTTGGATCTCCTAGACAATATACCTTGGTCACATGATCTAGATCCCCTAAGAAGCTCTAGGTCTCGACAATGGAACCATTTGTTGGTGGAAAATTTTGAATGAAGAATGACCCAAGGTTCGTCCTAGGGTACCAATAAATATTTCCGCATAGTCTAGCACTTCACCGACATTTTCACTCCCTTGGATCAAAGGAGCGTCTCACCCAAGGCGAGCCAGAACCATAGAAAGATGGAAGGGGATCTATAAATATATATTATGTAGTCTACGCAACCATCCATACATTCATTCACAACAAGCTAAATTATGCATTTAAAAGAGAATAACAACATACACATTTTTTTAAGAGGGGGTACAAAACACATAAACATGTGAAAAACCTCCCATTCTCCTTTTATTATTAAACAACAATCCTTCAATACAACTTATGACACATTATAGACTTATGCACATATATTACAACTCAAAAAAATATCAAAATACATCACTACATAATCAGATTTGCCTACAAGCAGTCTTTCTTTTGCACAACTCACACCTATTTTTTGCAATGTCATCTAAACTTGTTTCTCACTGCTTTGCATATTCTTAAATAGCCTACATTCACTTGATTTTTTTCTTTGATCCTTCACTCTCTTGATCAGTGGTTTTCCCAAACTTTGAGCCATTACCTTGGTTTTCTGTTGACTATATCAAAATCATTTCCATCTTTTTTGGTGTGCGGCCTTAATTTCTGCTTCGTAAGTCCTAAAAAAAATATTCTGCTGCCACTTTGATTTTCTAGTGCTCTGCTTCTGAGGAATTTATCCAAAATGTCCTTTGGAAATTATATTCCTTCAAAAATGAAGGACCCAACATAGAATTATATTTGTGGAGCCTCCATTTCATCCTGGTCCCCTTTCTCTACCAATTATAACTCAACCAATCTTGCCTCAACCAGCTCTGCCTTAGCCAACTCTACCTGTAGCTCTAATAATTCTATCTCACCCAAATCTAACTTCGGTTTTGGTAATTCAACTTGAACCTCTAAGAAATCTTGTCTATCCATGTCAACAAAGTCTACCTAAGGGACAGGGTTTTGAAGATGTTATAGGGAATCCATGACTATCAGTCTGATGAGGAGATAATGGGCCAAGTAATTTTTTTTTCCTCTGCTTTACTTTCGTGCTCATCTCTTTCATGGACTAGAGGAAACAATGGGGGATGCTAAGCCTCTGATGAATAGGAAGGTCAAATTGGAATATGATATTATACAGGAGCCTAAAATGATAAGCATATACTATGTTTAATCTTCCTTCAAAAGAAATGAATGTAAGGATATGATATGATATCTCATCCTATGGATGTGGTAGGATTTCCCTCCTAATCGCGTTCTTGGCTTCTTTTGGTTGCTCACCAGGGAGAAAAAATCCACTTTTTGTAGTGATTACTTCATGCCTTTCCTTCTTACTCCATTTAATCCCGTTTGGAAGAGTGGTGACTCTATTAATTATGTCTTCATCAAGATATATGATCAAACCCTTAACTGCGATGACTATTTCATAGCCTTCAGTGTGTTGTAGGTTTAGAGCACATTCTAGGGCAACCTTGTAATCATAATTTGCCAATTTATCAAAGAACTCTAGCTAGTGATAGTTTTCAAAAATGTCCCTGACCTTTGGATTCTGACAAATCTGATTTATGTTTGCAGGTTCTCTCCCACTGAATCCCCCTCCCATTGTATAACACAATTTTTCACAAATTTGGATAGGAAAGTTTTACGAGGGAATGCTTGTTCCTGTGCTACTACATGAATTAGGGTTTTCTTGTGGTAGCAGGGGATCTCATAGCTTAGGAAAATGTATAGTATTCATAAAGAAAGAAAAAAAAATATCATCATATCACCCCATTAAACTCATCATTTTATGTTCAAAATCAATTTTCCATTTTGAACTCTTGAAGACAACAAAATTACCTAGTCACCCCTCTATTTAACTGAGACCTTTTTTAACACAAAAAAATTGTTTATTGATAAATTAAATCAATTGAGCACCAAAATTGATCCGAAATGCGAGTAGTGGAATTGAAATTATGTTTTCTTTGAGAAAAACCTTGTTTCTTAACTTATCTGAGACTTTATGGTTATTCTGGGAAAAAATTTGGTATCATGGAGCAAAGCCTATAACAGTTCCTTGTATCCTGAAGCAATGCTTGTAGTAGACAATCTCTAAGCTTGATATCTGAAATTTACTCCTGTAGGGGTGGAAAGCCTTGCTGAGATATTTTTAAGCAATGTTGCATGAAAAATGTGAAGTCGCAATCTTGGAGTGCTCTCGAGTTAAGTGGGCTTGTTGTTGGTGGTGATGAGAGGAGGCTCAACGCGCAATGGGTGACCTTCCCCCAACCTCCTTATTTTAATCCTTCAGGTACTTATAATCCATGTATGTAAACATCAATAAGTGACAATGGATTACTATTCAAATGATCCCTATTGTTTGTCTTACTCTCTTTTACATGCGTGGAAGACTTTGGGAAAACGTGAAATCTCCGGTGAGTTTTGACCGAGATCCCTGCTAGACTATTTTGGCTATAAATCCCTTTACTTTTTGAAATTTTAACATTATCTAATTCTTTGGATAAGTTCCAATGGTGAGGTTAGGAGTTTCATATATGGTTCCTTACCTTTTGATGCTTTTGGAGGTTACTTTTGATGCTTCTGCAGGTATTCTGGTGTTGTTGTTGTTGAATAGGTGATCATGTTGAAGTGTACAGGAGATCTTGTAGCTTCTTAGAATGATTTTTTTTTACCTGAGAGGTGTATATTTCCTTTCAATACTACTTCTGAATATGTAGAATTTTTTGGCATGCAGTGATCTTTTCAATATTTCTTGAGACTTGGGTAGTGGGGTTTCTGCAGGCTGCTATAGGAATGTGTAGTCTCCTGTAGCAATAATAAAAATTATTCACGTTCATTATTTTATTCTTCTGAAACATTAAGGAGCTCTAATATCTCAAGGAGAAGATGATGATGGTGATGGAAATTCTTTTGGGTGTTTCTGAGATGGAAAGAACAAGGATTTTGATTTGATGTTGAAAGAAAATGATGAACAATGAAGGAAAAATTGAAGGGTGATGGATTTTGATGAAATAATGAGTGTTGGGATGCCTCTGATTCTTTTCCTTTTCTTGTATGCAGATAAAATCCTCAGTCTATAACCCATTAAAAAAATCTAGGATATCTTGTAGCATTATAGGACTTTCTTGTAACAATTCATATAAGTAGAAAACATTGCATGAAAAGACATTGGAAATTTTGAGATGATGTTGTGGATGATGGATGATGATGGAAAATAGTATAGGAGTACCTTTTGGGCCTACTGAGAGTGCAAGGATTTATGCCTTGGGACATATATATATATATATATATATATATATGTATATATATGTATATATATGTATATATATGTATATATATGTATATATGTATATATATATATATATATATATATATATATATATATATGTATATATGTATATATGTATATATATATATATATGTATATATGTATATATGTATGTGTATATATATATATATATATATATATATATATATATATATATATATATATATATATATATATATATATATATATATATATATATATATATATATGTATATATATATATATATGTATATATGTATGTGTGTGTGTGTGTGTGTGTGTGTGTGTGTGTGTGTGTATATATTTTGAGGCCCAATATCTACCTCATGGAGGTTTTCAGCTAGTAGGTATGCCCTAACTGCCTTAGGGGAGGTTTTCACATAGGGATGTTTATTATTTTTTTCTTTTTCTAAATTCACAGGCCGCCTCATAGAGGTTTTCAACTAATGAATCTACCTCAAGTTCCTTAAAGGAGGTTTTCACTTGAAGGTTTTTTTTTTTTTTTTTTTTTCTCTCTCTCTCTTTTTCTTCTTCATTCTGGTCAAAGGATGAACGAATTGGGAGCTCCGATTCTCTCAATCAAATTTAGCTCCTTTCTTATTGAATCAGTAAACTCAGCCCTATAGAAGGTATCCTTGTAGAATTTCAATCGATAACTATTTACCAAAAGTGGAATATTCTCTTCATCTATTTTTCTAAATTGGACTAAATAATTATCATAGCATTTTTCAACTAGATAAGGTACCAACCATCTAGTCATGAGATTTTCTTTAAAATACTTAAACCTAGAGTCATACAAGAGGGCCCAATCACCCTCCTGGAAGGATCTAGTTTTAATATCCTTGTAATTCCATACGTTTCTTTGCAGTTGGAATACTTTGGTATGCAATAGGGCCTGCATCATATATTCATCAAGTGCATTTAATTATTGCAACCTTCGTTCATGTGATTTGGTGAGATCCAAGTCAAGTTAGGTTGTCATCCTTAATGTGTTGTACTTAAACTCAATATATAATAAGTGTTTCTTTCCATATACTAGCTCATAGGGGTTGAACTTATTAGTGGTCTTCCAGGTGGTGTTGTAGGCCCTGGTAGCCTCAACAAGTCTCTCTTCCAAATCCTTTTTGCTACTGTTGATTACCTTGGTCAGATTTTTCTCCAATGCTCCATTAGTCACCTCCACTTGTCTAATTTATTGAGGGTCATATGGGGTAAAATTTCAGTGTCGGATGTGATGTTGCCTCATGATTCCCTTGATTATATTTGAGGTGAATTCGGAGCCTTTTTCTGTTACCAATTCTCTAGGAAGGCCAAATTTGTAGAAGATATTTTCTCTTAGAAATTCAATTACCTTATACTCTCTTGCTTCCTTTATTGCTTTCACCTCATCCCACTTACTAAGGTAGTTAATGCACACAATAATGTAACTCTTTTTCACCTAGGGATATTTATTATTCTTTTCTTTTTTCTAAAATTCAAAGGCTGCCTCATAGAGGCTTTCAGCTAATGAATCTACCTCAAGTGCCTTAAAGGAGGTTTTCACTTAAGGTTTTTTTTTTTTTTTTTTTTCTCTCTTTCTTTTTTTCTTCTTCATTCTGGTCAAAGGATGAATGAATTGGGAGATTTGATTCTCTTAATCAAATTAATCCTTTCTTATTGAATCAGTAAATTAAGCCCTATAGGGGGTATCCTTGTAGAATTTCAATCGATAACTATTTACTAGAAGCAGAATATTCTCTTAATCTTATTTCTAAACTGGACTAAATAATTATCATAGCATTTTTCAACTAGATAAGGTACCAACCATCTAGTCATGAGATTTTCTTTAAAATACTTAAACCTAGAGTCATACAAGAGGGCCTAATCACCCTCCTAGACGGATCTAGTTTTAATATCCTTGTAATTCCATATGTTTCTTTGCAGTTGGACTACTTCGATATTCAATAGGGCATGCATCCTATATTCATCAAGTGCATTTAATTATTACAACCTTCCTTCACATGATTTGGTGAGATCCAACTCAGGTTGGGTTGTCATCCTTAACGTGTTGTACTTAAAATTAATATACAATAAGTGTTTCTTTCCATATGCTAGCTCATAGGGGCTGAACTTAGTAGTGGTCTTCTAGGTGGTGTTGTAGGCCTAGGTAGCCTCAACAAGTCTCTCTGCCAAATCATTTTTTCTATTGTTGATGACCTTGGTTAGAGTGTTCTCCAATGCTCCATTAGTCACCTCCACCTATCTAATTTATTGAGGGTTATATGGGGTAAACTTTCAGTGTCATATGTGATGTTGCCTCATGATTCCCTGGATTATATTTGAGGTGAAGTAGGAGCCTTGGTCTGTTACCAATTCTCTAGGAAAACCAAATTTGTAGAAGATATTTTCTCGTAGAAATTCAATTACCTTCTACTCTCTTGCTTCCTTTATTGCTTTCACCTCATCCCACTTACTAAGGTAGTTAAAGCACACAATAATTTAACTCTTTTTCACCTAGGGATATTTATTATTTATTTCTTTTTTTAAAATTCACCGGTCGCCTCATAGAGGTTTTTAGCTAATGAATCTACCTCAAGTGCCTTAAAGGAGGTTTTCACTTGAAGGTTTTTTCTTTTTTTCTATCTTTCTTTTTTTCTTCTTCATTCTGGTCAAAGGATGAAAGAATTGGGAGCTCTGATTCTCTCAATCAAATTTAGCTCCTTTCTTATTGAATCAGTAAATTAAACCCTATAGAGGGTATCCTTGTAGAATTTCAATCGATAACTATTTACGGAAAGTGGAATATTCTCTTCATCTATTTTTATAAACTAGACTAAACAATTATCATAGAATTTACAAATTAGATAAGGTACCAACCATCTAGTCATGAGATTTTCTTTAAAATACTTAAAACTAGAGTCATACAACAGGGCCCAATCACCCTCCTGGAAGGATCTAGTTTTAATATCCTTGTAATTCCATATGTTTCTTTGCAGTTGGACTACTTCGATATGCAATAGGGCCTGCATCCTATATTCATCAAGTGCATTTAATTATTGCAACCTTTCCTTCATGTGATTTTGTGAGATCCAAGTCAAGTTGGATTGTCATCCTTAATCTGTTGTACTTAAAATTAATATATACTAAGTGTTTCTTTCCATATACTGGCTCATAAGGGTTGAAGTTAGTAGTGGTCTTCCAGGCAGTGTTGTAGGCCTAGGTAGCCTCAAAAAGTCTCTCTGCCAAATCCTTTTTGCTACTATGGATTACCGTGGTCAGAGTGTTCTCTAATGCTCCATTAGTCACCTCCACTTGTCTAATTTATTGAGGGTCATATGGGGTAAAATTCCAGTGTCAGATGTGATGTTGCCTCATGATTTCCTCGATTAGATTTGAGGTGAATTAGGGGCCTTGGTCTGTTACCAATTCTCTAGGAAAACTAATTTTTTAGAAGATATTTTCTCTTAGAAATTCAATTACCTTCTACTCTCTTGCTTCCTTTATTGCTTTCACCTCATCCCACTTACTAAGTTAGTTAATGCACACAATAATGTAACTCTTTTTCCTAGATGGAGGATCGATAGGACCAATGAATTCCATGCCCCACTTCTCAAATGGCTCAAAATTCAGTTGAGGTTATAAAGGGATTTAATCTATCTGAGTGGGTTTCCCCATCCTTTTGCATTCATCATAGTGTGTTGTTTATCTCTGGGCATCTTTGTGAAGGGTTGGCCAATAGTATCCTTCTTGTATGATCTTGTAAGCTATCCTCTTGGCATCAAAATCAACCCCACAAATTCCATCATGTTAAGATGAGAGGATGTCATAAAATTCATCTTCCCCCACACATGTTCTCAGGATCTTGTCATTCCCCAAATTGAAGAGGTTACCCCTAATCCAAGTGTAAGGGCACTCTTCCTGAAATTTTTTCCTTTCTCCTTTGAAGATAAGTGACAAAGGAACCAGACAACAACTAGAAAGTTGGCTATGTCAAAAAGACATGTATATAAGAGATATTTAGAAAAGATATTATCATCAAGGAGATGGTCATTCACTACCTCTTCATCATCTGTAGGCAAGGCTATTCTTGAAATAAAATATGAAACATATTCTTTCCATTTTTATCAATAATACTTAGAAAAAATAGTTGCAACAATAGTAACCAGCTTATTATGTGAGAATTTACATATGATTTGTTCATTAAGTATTGATTTATCCATGTTTAGTATGTACAAAGGCTTGATAGCTAGTAATGTAATGCCTAAATTTGTTTAAGCAATGTAAAAACAAAAGAGATTTCTTTCTCAGTAACTATATAGTTAAGTTCAATTTGGACAAATTTGTGTTGATAAAATAAATGACATAGTGAAGTTTACAGTTGAGTTGTCCTAGTGCTGCCCAAACTGCTTTATCTAATTCATACATATGTATGTGTGAGGGAAAATTTGAATTTGAACCTTCGAGGATATATGCGGTCATTAGTATTTCTTTAATTTCCTCAAATTCCTTTTGGCATAAATCTACCCAGCAAAATTATGCATCTTTCATTAGTAAACAAAATAAAGGAGAGGAAATATTGCTAAAATATTTGATGAATCTTCGATAATACCCAACAAGTCCCATACAAATTCTAACAACTTTCTATTTTTGAGTAACATGAACCTTTTTTTATGATGGCTATTGTGTTAATATCCACCTAGATTCCTTTTGATGAGACGAGGTGCCCTAAAACAATCCCTTCATTCATAAAAAATATGCACATTTCATGGCTTAGGGAGAGGTTCATTTCTTTATACCTATACAAGACATTGCATAGGTTGGAGAGATCATCTTGGGAATCATCCTTATAGGGTGTAAAATTATCCATGTATATTTCCACTAAATCATGCACAAGGTCAGAGAAAATACTCAACACAACCTTTTGGAAGGTACCTAGGACATTGCATAGCCAAATGGAAGAACCTATTAAGAAAATATTCCCCATGGATATATGAAGGTGGTCCTATCCTGGTCCACAGGGCTGATATGGAATTGATTGTTCCCACTGAACCCATCCAAAAAGCAGAATAAATTTTTCTTTGGAAGAAAATCAAGAACTTGATCAATAAAAAGAAAGGGAAAATGATCCTTTCTAGTGGCTTTGTTGAATTCCCAGTAATCAACATAGATCCTCCATTTTCCATTATTTTAAGGGAAAATGACAAAGGGAGACACCCATTCACTATCCGATATTGGATAGATGAATCCTACATCCAAAAATTTATGCAATTCATCTTTTACAATGTCTTATAATGTAGGGTTCATTTGCCTTTGTGGTTGGTGAACATGTTTATGACCTTCATTGATGTATATATAATTAGTGCATACAGAAGGATGAAATCCCTTCATTCCTTTATAATTCCACGCAAATGCATCAACATGTTGTTTCAAGACATAGAGTAGTTGATCCTCTTGATCAGATGAAAGAAAGGGGTTGGTTTCCAAAGTTTTGGAAGGGATGATTTCGATGGTTTTAACATTATCTTATTCGGAACCAATACTTATCATATATGCCCATGAAATGTATTAAGAACAACCAAGCTGTCCTATATATTCATCTTTCAAGCCATCAACGCTCATGGTAGTAGGGTATTTATTTTGCAGAAAGTTATCAATTAGATTACCTTCATCCAATTGTCTACTGCCAATGGTGGTTTCTAATGTACATATATGGTAGGGTGATTATAGGCAAATGGTTTCTCCTCCTTCTTCTTCTTCTTCTTATTCTTCTACCCAAATAGGAAAATCTCGGTCAGTGAGGGGTTGAGTAGGTGGCTATAATATAAGCTATCTTTTAGATTTCCCATTAGTGATAGTCATATTTCCAACCTATAGACGATGTAGGCATCTACAGTGGCCAACCAAGGCCTTCCTAAGATAAGAGGGTATCCATTAAAGTTGGTATTCTGATGAAGGACAAGGAAAACTATGGGATAATCCCAAGAATCAATGGCGACCATAAAGTATTCAATGATTCCTTTTAATGTTATTATAGATCTATCAGCAAGTCATAGCATTGCAGTGCTCTTCCTTAGAGATCCCTAGAGTTTGAGTTTTAGCATAGTCTCCTTAGCCATGACATTTACTCTAGCTCCTAATTCAATGAGTGTGTTAGGATCTACACTATCATTGATGTGGACATCTACTACCAGGCTCCCAAGATCCAAATACTTTCGGACGATGAATCTCCTAATCATAATATTGGCTCGCTTCCCTATGAAACTGATAGTAGGGGCATATGCTTTTCTCCTACTTGTACTTGTAATAAATTCCTCTTTGAAGAAATTATTATAGATAGGGACATCCTTGATGGATTGAAGGAGAGGGATCTTGACAAAAAAATAAATTCAATTTCCATAGAAGTTTAGCTTCTTTTGGGGTGTGTACTTTGTGAGTGGTCAACATTTTGGGATAGGAAGGCTTCGTTTGTGTAACTTGAGGTGTAGGATATTCCTTCTCTTCTTCTAGATTTTCTGTTTAAGAAGGTGGTGAGAATTCAAAAGGACCTTCCCAAACCTAAGGTTGTTCTCTTGAATCTTTATAACATAAGTTGGATAAGCAGTTTCTCCAATGTAGAATTTTTGAGCTTTCTTATTGTTAGGATTTGGGTTCGGTTGGGTAGGAATTTGAGGTTTTTTCAAAGGATTATTTTTAGGTACTTGTGGTTGAGGAGGAGGAGGCATTAGGGTAGGTAGTTGAGCTACTTGATGCCTCCATATAGAAGATGGATTACTTTGTTGAGGAGATTGGTGTGGGTATGGATGAAAAGGAGGAATGAAATTTAGGGGAGAATAAGTCCATGGAGTGGGAATAGAATAGGGTGAAGTGTTAGGGGGAACCAAGGTTGAAAATGTGCATTGTAATTTGTATTGAAAGAAATAGGGTATTTCATACCTTTTTGAAAATTATTGGGGGCTTGTGTACTCTTTTGATTGACAAAGTAGAGTTGCTCCATGCTCCCTACAACTCCTTAGTATACAAATATTAAACCTGGAAAATATGGTCATTTTTCAGTGGAGTGATTTTATTCACATACAAAACATATCTCTATGAAATATAAAGGACATTCATTCCTAGGATGTCTTTTAGTGCATTTAGGGAAAAATATAGCTAATTCCATTTTTTCCTCCTTTTGTTTCCACTTGATCATTAGTGTATCATTTTTCATAGACAATTTGCGTAAGATCTTGCTTTTCAGGACCTATAGCATACTTCTGATATCATTCTTAGTAATTGTGGAGGAGGAAGAGGGACTTACCAAACCTTCATTTTCTCTATCTCATTTCCTAGTAGCTCTAGAATGATTTTTGGATATCGTTTTGATATCATCATAGTTGAGATAATAAATATCTCCATTAGTAAGAAGTTTGGTTTTTTCCATTAGTTCTTTGACTCCTCATAGTAATACTAACTTCAAGGAATCTGGATATAGAGTGTAGGTGTGTACTCTTCTGTAATGCAACTAAGTTCTTTCTTCAAAATTTTCTAGAGATTTATCTACTCCTTAAGCCATTCTAAATATCTCATCTTTGGTGTCTCTTTCTCTATAATAATCTCATTAATTGGTATTGAGATATTATTGTATTTTATCCCATGAAGTAATGATACCCCCCTCTAGGCTCATGAACCAGTGAAGGGTTGCATCCTTGTGAGTGGAAGTGAACTATTTGAGCTCCTGCTCATCTATTGTGTAATTATAAGTTTTGCAAACTACGAAAAACTCAATCATAACTGTCTAAATATTCACTAGTTAGCCCATATAAGTGTGGAAGGATATATGGATTGATGTTTATCATCTTGGATTCTTTGTCTATTTATTTAATGGGAAATATGAATTCTTTAGATTTCCTATTTTCAACGATGGTATTAGTTAGTTTTGAAGGTCTTGCAAGCTCCCCAGATATCCTTGTTTTGTCACCTAAAAAGGCCTCAATATTCCATGTGGATAGGGTAGGAGGTTTGCAGTCAACAAAGAGAGGTTTAATGTTAATGGAAGTGGGGGTTTTTGATAAGAACTCTCCTAATTTACCCCTAAAAATTTGAGGCAAAAAAAAGTGATATTTTTTTTGTCTTTATAATTTTTTTGAAATGCAATTTTTTTTTGTTTTTGAAAATAAAGAATTCCTAATGCAAATTTTGTTATTTTTGCATGAATTTAGATGAAAGAAAGAGTATTTCAACTAGGGAAGAATATGTTACCTACTTTGGCACCTCCTCAACAATGACAAAAAAGATTTATGGCCCTTAGTATTGTAGCAATAATACTGTAGCTCCCAAGGATTTCAACTTTAATTGTCAACTTGGGGTTTGTACAAAATTAAGAGGGTCCAATAGTATGTGTGAAACATGCCTTTTTACTTTTAATTTTTTGAACTTAATATGGGTGAAAACACTAATATGAGATCTAGTTACTTAGAGACCATACTAACTATTCCATCCTACAGTAACAATTTAGAATTGCAGGAAATGAAAGATAATAAAGAAAGATATACTAAATGAAAGAAAAGGAGAAAACCCATATTAACTATGATTAAATTAAAGCATGTCTATTCTACTATGCAATGAAGAAAACTCTCAACTGAAATAAATCATGTAAATGGTAAACCCTAATTTTGTAAGAAAAAGATAATTTCTACAACAAACTAGGTCAAGGAATCTGCTTCGTCTCTTTGCTTCTAGATACCATATTCGTTGTTTGAGGGATGTTGTAACATATTAATGAAGGTGAAACATGAGTTGTATGCAAGTTTGGATGAGTTTCAGAAGAAAAAATCAAATTGCTTTAGGCATCCTTGTTTTGCTACATGAGACAATCCGGTGAGTAGTGAAATGTCCTAAGGACGTGGTTTGAAAGAAAAGGGATGACAATGAAGGATAAGGAATGATAAATTAATTATTTCCATGTCGTCATGTTAATGGTAGAAGGATTAATCAATGAATGAGTGGTTGTAGAGTCTCCTGTAGCTCTGAAAAAATAAGGAACAATATAGTTGCAACAAGTAATAATGATAGTCAACAAATAAATGTAACAAATAAAGTGAATTCAAATTCATGAGAATAGATGTTAACTAAGAAAACTAATCACTACTAAAGCCACCATATAGTGCTAAAAGTATTGTGTGAGAAAATATTGTAAACAAGTTAACTATTTAACCCTGCATAAAACAATACTAAAAAATAATTTAAAAAATGGACAAGTGCATAAAATATGATAATACAGACGTGGTCTTGAGCACTTGTGTGTGTCCTAGCCCAAGGAAGCTCAAATCCCTAAAGAAAAAAAGTCTATGAACCAAAACTTTCTTTCATTAACTTGAAAATTTCTTTTACATCAAAGTTTGGAGAACTAAAACTCCTAAATATTTCTACTACCAATGCTTCCACTAACATTAACTATGTGCTAGCTACCTAATGGGATACTCAATCCCTCTATTCATACAAGATGAGTGAGAGGAATAATCCTTCAATGGATGATTTCTTTCCCTACAATACTCCTAAAAAACAATATCATTCTCCCTTAGTTAACTTACATCTATAGGGAGTATTTAGTGCTCTAAGCCAACCAAGTTTGATCTTCCTACAATAGGGGATAGTTCCCCTACATTTATCTGACTAGATATCCTCTTGACATATGCAAAATATTCTTAATTTCCTGTATCATAACTGTTAGAGTCGGTCCTTACAGCCCTCCGTCAGAGATCTGTTCACTTTTTGCATATCATTCTTAGGTGTCTCGCTCATTCCACTTCGTTGCATTTCGCTAGGGGCATGCCATTGACTGACGAGAGGGTCTGGTCGTCTTGTCTTTCCTCATGCTTGCACTTGCAGGGCTAATTAAAATTCCTCAAAAATCATTGAAGTTCAGGTCACGTCATCATGGTCATAAATGATTATTTTCGTTAAAAAGAGTCTTTAGTCCTAGAGTCTAGGGTTTCAAATCTTTTGATACATGTGATAAAAGCTCGCAGGCCATGAGGTTGGTTTCGAGAGGTTCCCATTTCATATTTTTATTCTCAAAAACATTTGAAGACATTTTTAGTTCAAAACTTTGTTTTGAATTAGAAACTGTCAAATTTAGTTTTTGTAATATTGATGTATTTGTTTCACCATAAGAAGTTTCATAGCAAGCCTCTGATGTTTGCCAAAGCCAAATGCCAAAATCCCTGCAAAAAATCAAGACATTTCATCAGTCCAAGATTCAGAAAAAGA
Organism: Pinus tabuliformis; assembly: GCA_031772625.1. NCBI lineage: Eukaryota > Viridiplantae > Streptophyta > Pinopsida > Pinales > Pinaceae > Pinus > Pinus tabuliformis. The sequence continues at coordinate 1,787,240,574 of CM062818.1, forward strand.
GTGAAAAGCCAAAGATAGAATTGCATTAAATGATAAAGTGCCAAAAGCCAAACATTATAAAAATGGGTTATGGTTTATGAGATATTTTACAACCCATATAAAGCATTGAAAACAAATCATTTTCACAAATTTCCCAAAGCAAAACCAAGATAGAGTGTTGAAGACAAATTGGGAGTGTTTCAAAATTGTGGAGTCGAAGGGGAAGTGCGCGCTACACACAGAGCAGGCGCGCTACGCACAAGAAGCGCGCGACGCACTAGGCTTCACCGGCCTGTGCAAATTTTCATGCGCGCTACGCACATACCGCGCGCAACGCACTGGGTAAGTGCGCGACGCATATAATCTCAGAGCCAAAAATTTTCGCTTCTTCGTCCAGATTCATGCCAAATTGCTTCCAACTGCTTGCAAGTAGGTTCTTTATGTTTTCCCAGTGAATTTTGGACATGATTATGGTGTTTTGAATGTGGAGAAACAAGTGTTTAATGTAAAGGAATGTAAAACCCTATGTTTATTTCCAAATTCACTTCTTAGGATTGGAAACAAATATTAGGGACTGGTGGGGGTTTTCCAAACTTGTGCTATTAATATATGCCTGTGTCATCTATTTTCAGTGGTGTCCATGCTCATTATTAACCTTAGCCTCACGCTCTCCCTTAGCCATTACATCACTGCTGTCATTGTTATTGCCATTGTCATTTGCACACTGTTTATCATTTATGTTATGACATAGTCCCATTTTCACTTGTCCACATCCTCCATTGACATTTGTCAAACACTGCCAAGGCTATTGTCACTTTTGTTCCTAATCGTTCTTTTCCCCGCATTATTCTCTTTTCTACTCACTTTTCAAATCCCCTCATAATCAAAGAAATGACTGTTTTTTCATGCAAACTCATTTGACAAAACTATTCTCATTGTGGCTTTCCTATGATACTTTGATACACATGTGACACATTTGGGGAGTAAAGCATACACTAAACTTTTGCCTTCACTATACCTATATCAGCATACATTTTGCAAACAGTCTGATTTCAGCACAATGTCAGAGATGGATTCAGTTTATGAACAGGAGTATGACAGTGATTCCACAGCAGAGATTAATGTGCCACGAAGGTCTCACAGAAGTGGCAAAAGTGGTAAGCATCTCAGGGAGGAACCTACTTCTTTGGCTCAATTGCATGCTTGCCCGCTTGCAATGGATTGTTTTCGCTATCAGTCATGTTACCACTATTGTGAGCTGATTTCACAAACTCAGCATCATCATGAGCTAGCTCGTCTATTTGTTCTACACTTACATGATGGCCATGTAAATCTTGCCGGAGTAGATTTCATTCTGTCACCAGAGACCATTGCTCAGGCCACTGGAATACCAAACGTAGGAGAGGAATGGAACAAATGACAACAGCTAGAAAAATTCTACTATGAGCCATACATCAAACCTGGGTTTATAAGGCAGCTAAGCAGGGTATTTCCATTCAGATTTCTAAAGGATGAGTTTTCACCCTTGATGAATCTCATCATTCGATATTTCAGTTGTGAGGGCAGATTCTTGCACCTCTATACGTACCATATTCGTTTGTTGATGCATTTCACGAGGGTACGTATGATGAGCATTCCATACTTCATGTATCACAATATAGAGAGGATGACATATCTTGTACATAGGAAGACCCCAGCACAGCAGCATAGCAGTATATATCATTACATACTAATCAAAATCATTGTGGTAGAGCAACTCACACAGAAGGGCATTACCTGGGAGGATTTCATCTCAGTGACTTCTTCATAGCGCTACAGCCACCTCCCGAGGTAGTTCATGATGAGGGAGAGCCTTCACATCAGCTTGACATTCCTTAGACCGAGCATATTAGTGCTCTAGTGTATGTGACATACCAGCGAGGCCACAGGGCCTTATTTGCAGCTACACGACGAGTACTATCTCCACATGGCATGGAAGGGGTCTCGCCTTCTTCTTCAACACATGTACAGATTCAGGACAGAGGCAAGGGGCTGATGCATGAGGAGGGCCCTTCAGGAGGCCATGATATTGATGTTACACTCAGTGATGTGGATGGGAGCTCTCCTAGCTCGAAACTGAAAGAGATCATCCAAGAGCAGAAAGCTGAGATTGACAGCTTGAATGAGAAGTTGCTGAAGGAAGAATGGGTGATCAACTATTTGGAGTAGTGCAATAAGTAGCTAGAGGACCAGCACACACTTGTAGAGCTGCGACAAATCCGTGAAGACCGAAAGTTGGCCCGGAAAAGACATGGCGATTTGACACCTTTTGAGCAGCAATTTTGGCTTGAGAAATCAATGGACATCTGGAGGAGTTGTTGGGTGAAGGCCAATAGAGACAAAGACATGCTCCATCATATGAAACATCACTATTGGGCTCGCATGCACGTCGGTAAAGCAAAAATAAAGATTTTGAAGAGGAGGTTGAGCAGAGCATTAAAACGGTGAAAGAGGCCTAATCCACTTTGGATTTTGGCTGAGGATTCGGTGGTTGGGCTTGATACATGATGGAGGGTCTTCACTCCAAATTTGAGCAAATTCAGAGAAATTTTTGTCATTTTGGAAATTATTGGCTTGCAAAACAGATTTTTCAGCCCAACGCGTAGCGCGCCGATGCGCGCGCTTATGATTGGGACACTTTCTGGAGGAAAACTTCATAATTTTGGATTTGTCATGGTAAGTTATGCATGATCTAGTATGGCCAAGGCATTTCACCAAGTTCTGGATGATCAAAAGGGTCAAAAACACCATGAAAATCACCTTTCTGCCACCTTTTGCACCAACATGAAGTACTTGTGGGAGAATGAAATTTGGAAGGGGCAAATGAGCTCTAAATTGGGAAATTCCACTTGGGCTGGATAGAAGACATCCAGGGCTTTCCAACAAGATAACATGAGCTTGATTTTGATGTCAGGAAGTGCCCCAATAGTAGGCTCAAAGGCGCGTGATGCATAGAGCTCAGGCGCGCGACGCATAGAGAGTTTTGGTCAAATTTTCATCTTCCAGCTCAGAAATTCGGCTAGTTTTCACTAGTTTCACCTTTTGATGTAATATTTGAGTTATCTTGATGTAATTTGATGTATATGATGTAACTTTGGCACTTATTTACCTATTCTAGATGATTCATTCACAAAATAGCAAAAATTTAATGAAATGGATCAGTTTCCCTTCTTTTAGAGGCAGGTTGTTTGGATGCCTAGTTTTCAGCTCCATGTTTGGAATTAGTTCAAACTGCTCCTAGAAGGAGGAGCTCGACCCCTAGAGGCTAGGAGATGGGTTGGCATGGTCTATATTATGTATATTTTCAGTCAGTAGCAAGGGTTGGACTTTTGGGAAAATTTTGGCACACTATTGTACATATCTTCTGCATTTTGGCTAAGGAAAGATTAGAGGTTTTGCAGCACCTGTTGGGATTCTTGTGGTTTTCAGTTTTGATGGTGTGTTCTCTCAGTTATTTGTAAGTTCTTTAATGTTTTAATGTATGCTATTCCCTTCTTTTTCTTCTGAAACTAAATGAATGAGTAAGTGAGGTAGAATCCATTGATTTCAGTGCTCTGCCTTTAAATTTGTTTAGTTTTATATGTTTTCACCAGTCTGGAGAGGATCCCTATTTCCCCTTGCCCTTTTCAGCTCCTTGTCATTCTGATCCATCCATACATATGATCAAAAAGCATCAAAGCTACTACCTACCTTGCCCCAACTCGAATTCTGCAAAGATCTGGTCTCATCCCCGAGCCCAAATTTGTTTTTTCCCTTTTCTCCAACAAAACCCCAAAATTTTTTAAATCAAACCTACCTATCCATTTACTAGCCTAAAATCAATATCCATTATAAGTCATCTCAGCTCCTTTGAAGACCTTTGCTGAGATAGACCCGGAGAGAGCCCTCTCCTGTCCTCGTAGGGCTAGCTACGAGGCTGAGCTTGGTTTGATGTGGCCTTGAGTCTCGACTTCCCTCAGCCTAAGGCAGATTCCACTGCTAACATAGTGGCGACCATACTGGGGAAACAAAATGGTTTTCTTGTTGATGTCATTGGTTTTCTAAGCTACAGACGGAGCCTGAAGTTATTGCCAGGTAGCCTTCGAAACGCTTTTTCTTTGCATTAGTGCTAGTAGATAAACGCTGCTTCAATCAATCTCCGGTCTAGCTTGTAAACGTGACATCTAACTTGTTAATTATCCCAGTACATCTGCAAATTCTAAGCTTCTAGATGATAAGTTTAGGGTTTGACAGGCTGAAAAAGTTGTTTATGTTCCTTTGATTTCTTGAAAATAACATGCTGACTTCAAAGAGATATACCAGAGAAAATCCAGATCCTAATCCTCCTCCTGTTTACGAAAATCCCAATTTGATTCCGAGACTCCTTCGTCAAGAGAGCTCTGTGACTCCCATGTTTAAATCCCATTCATGTCCTGCAATTCTTAAGTATCTTGAAGAACTTGATTTTGATGAGAAGTTTGAATTGTCGCTGTTTAAATCCAAATACGAAAGTGCTCTTGGTTCTCTAGTTCCAGATCCTGACTTTGTTGCAGCTCTTGAAGTTGAAAGAAACAATAAATTAATTGAAAATTTTATCTTGAGGAACCTTTAGAGGGACATTCGGTTTTCAAAATTTGCTGATTTCCTAGAAGCTGCATCTGCAAATATTGGATCTTCTATCACGACTTCCGCCTCGAAAATTCCCACCGAGCCGCCTTTCATTCCCACTATTCCCCTGCAACCTATAATCACATATCAAAAGTCTGCAGTAAATTATCCTTCTTCATCCCACATTGCTTCTCCTCCGCATACACCTCCTCATACTCCTCATACTTCAGTTACACCCACTCCTCCAACAACCCCCAGACCAAATCCGCCAAGAGCAATGGCTGCTCGGTTTGCACCTCTCGCTCTGCCTCAAGTTTTGAATGACATGCCCACAGATTATCAAAGAAAAATTCCTTTGTTTGATGGCACACCTCAGAATATCACAGCTCAACAACATGTTGACAAAATGATGGATTTATTCGATCTCCATGAGATTGATGAAGAGAATGTGACCTTGAGGTTATTCGTGCATACCTTTGGTGGAGAGGTAAGGAAATGGTTCAGAGCTTTTTCGGCAATAAGTGTTCCTATATTAGAAGATCTGAAGAGACAGTTTCTGGAACGTTGGGAAGTAAAGAAAGATCCGCTGCAAATCAAATCTAAATATACTAAGATCAAACAAAATGCTGGAGAGTCCATTCAAGACTATTGCACTAGATTCAATGCAGTGTATAATGAAATTCCAGATGATTTAAAACCAACTAGAAAATCAGCGTTGCTTAAGTTCCCGGATGGTTTTGATCGGGACATGGCTTATCAATTAAGGGAGAGAGATCCACCTACGTTAGAAGAAATGCAGAAAATTGCCGTTAGTGTTGAAGCAAATTTGAATGATAAGAGAGCTAGAATGAAAGCCGAGAAGAAAGTCTCAATAAAAGAAGAAGCCTGTACATCAGACCAAGTTCTCCACAAGGTAGAAAAGATGATTGAAAGGTTAGCTCTTGGTAAGCCTGAACCGTAGATTCAGAATCCTAATTTTTGTGGCCAGCAACAACCACAGTTCAGGATCAAACAACGTGAGCAGCGAGCACATGAAATGGCAACACAACAACAGCAAGTAAAGACACCTCTTCAGCAGAATTTTTTTGGTCAAGAATCAGATGATGAAGATAATGTAGTTGGAGAAGAAAATCACTTCTTTACTCCTGATGATATGCTCACATTTATCACTGAAGATGATGAAAATGCAGCAAGTTCAGCTGTGCAGCATGATGCAGATTTTATCTTGGCAAACGATATAGTTCTCGAGGAAGAGTCGGATGAGTATCAGAGAGGTTATATGCATGCTTTGTCCGCCCAACAGCGTCAATATTCACTTAGAAATAGAAATCTTCCCATCAATCCAGTCCAGAAAAGAAAGGAAGTTCCAACATCTAAAGATGAAACACCGGTTGCCCCAAAGAAAGGAAAAGAAAGTGCTGATCCTATTACTAGCAAGCTTCCACCAGCAAATGAAAAGGTAAATCAACCCATTGTATCAAAGGATAAAGTTGGAAAGAAATATGCTCCAACTAAAGAGATGGAAAAGATTTTTGTTTTTAGTTTAGAAAATGAAATTTCTAAACTGAAGGTATCCATTCCCTTGACTGAGCTCATGAAGAACAACAGCTATAGAGGTTGAATCTCTAAAATTCTGAATTTTGACCCAATGTCCGATATGGTGAGTGTGGAGGATGATCAACCGGAATTGATATTTGGACCAACATTGAGTGGTGAGTCTAAAGTACCTCATTTTTATATCAGTTTGAGAGTGCATGAGTTTGTGTTGCATAATGCTATTTTTGATTCTGGCGCCTCCCACAATCTTATGCCGAAAGCTATCATGGAGAAGTTGGGTTTGGATATCACCAAGAAATATCATGATCTTTATTCATTTGATTCTAGCAGGGTGAGATGTATAGGGCTTATTAAAGACTTGGTTATAAGTTTGGATCATATCCCCGCCAAGAATGTCTTGATGGATGTTGTCGTGGCTGACATTTCTCCTCGCTTTGGTATGCTCTTTTCCAGATCTTGGGGAGCAAAATTGCAAGGAACAATACAGCTTGATTTCTCCTATGCAATGATTCCCGTGTTTGGCCAAATGAGAAAGTTGTACCGGGAACAGAAAATGAAATACATGATCACCAGCAAGGAGAAACCAATTAATCATCCAGTTAATTATGTACATACAGATCTAAAATCTTTTGTTTTGTATTCAGATAGTTTCAATGATATTGATAGTCAGTTAGTTGTAGCAGATGATATTCTAGAAATAGCAGAGAATTTCAGAGAAGTTTTGAAGAAAGAATGACAAGAACAACAAAACACCATTGAGTAATCAGCGTGAGGTAACGGACAACAAGCAAAAAAATTACAGCAAACAACATTTCAAGACTTGGCAGAAGAGTAAGATGGTTTGTGGACCATGGATTTTGATGGAGTAGTGGGCAATGACGGTGCTGGGATTGGTATTTGGGTACGTAGTCCTTTTTCTGCTTCAGACAAAGTGCCTAGTAATGTGCGGGTATGTTCTTACAAGCTTGCTTTTGATTGTTCGAACAATGAAGCTGAGTATGAAGCTTTGATTGTTGGCCTGAAAATTCTAAGAAATCTAAATGCTAAGAGGATTGTAGTATATGGTGACTCTGAGTTGGTGATTAAGCAAGTTAAAGGCGAATATCAAACAAAACATCCTCGGATGTGGGCATACTGGAACACTGTTCTAGATATCTTGAAGGTGTTTTCAGATTATACATTGACGTGTGTGCCTCGTATTCAAAATAACATTGCAGATGCACTTGCTAAGGCAACCAGTAATTTGAAGATTCCTATGAACTCAAGCAATAAATTTGAAATCCATGTGAAGCACCATCCGACTGTCCCAGACAATCAGAGACATTGGCAAGTTTTCCAAGATGATGAGGAGATTAATGATTTTCTGCAAAACAAAGGTAAGTTCAAGGATACTTCAATGGATGTAGAGCATGATGATGGTAAAGATGATGTGCAGATAAATCAAATGGAAGTGTTGCAGCTCAAGGATAATGTGATTCCTAAAGGCTTGATACCTTTAGAGGAGCTCTTTGATCATGATGACGTAGCCCGCAAACCAACATTGCAGCCAACAGAAAAGGGAGTTGAAGACGTGAATCTTGGAACAGCTGAGCATCCGAAGATGGTAAAGCTCTCCAAAGCATTGCCACCGAAGGTAAAGGCCAAATATATCAGTTTGTTGTCATCTTTTGCCAATGTGTTTGCTTGGGACTATTCTGATTTGAAGACATATGATACAAATATAATTCAACATACCATTCCTATTAGGCCTAATCAAAAACCTTTCAGACAAAAGTTAAGAAGGCTTAATCCAAAATTGCTGCCATCAATTGAGAAGGAGATAAATAGGTTGTACAAATCAGGAATCATTGTTCCCATCCTCTTTTCTGATTGGATATCTAATTTGGTGCCTGTGCAAAAGAAGACCGGTGAGATTTGTTTGTGCATTGATTTCCAGAATCTCAACAAAGTTTCATTGAAGGATAATTATCCACTGCCCAAAATGGATCCCATACTATAGCGAGTAGTTGGAGCATCATGCATATCACTACTCGATGGTTATTTCGGATATAACCAAATTTTAGTCCATGAAGATGACCGAGACAAAACAACATTCACCACTCCGTGGGGAACCTTTCATTATGCGAAAATGCCTTTTGGGTTGAAAAATGCAGGCGCTACATTTTAGCGAGCAATGGAATTGGCTTTCGCTAATGAGAAAGATGTCTTCTTAGTGGTGTACCTTGATGATTTGACCGTGTTTTCCAAATCAGATGATGAACACTTGCTTCATTTGAAAATTGTCTTTGAAAAGTGCAGAAAATATGGTGTGTCGCTGAATCCTAAGAAGATTTAGTTTGCCATGGATGAAGGCAAACTACTTGGGCAAATTATCTCAAAGGATGGCATTCGTATCGATCCAGCACGTGTGGAAGCAATTCAGCAAATTGACTTGCCCCGGAATGAGAAGGAGATTCAATCGTTCAATGGTAAGATGAATTTTTTGCGCCATTTTGTTTCTAATCTTGCTGAGCATCTTAGGGAGATTACAAACATGCTTAAGAAGGACAGCCAAGTGTCATGGATAGAAGAGGCCATGAAATATTTCAATTTAGTTAAATTGGTTCTTTCTTTAGCTCCGGTTCTAATCAGCCCGGATTATACTCAGGATTTTATATTGTTTTCTTTTGCTTTGGAGCATACTATGGTAGCTGTGTTAATGCAGAAAAGAGATGAGCATGAGAGACCCATTGCTTTTTTCAACCGTACCATAAGAGATGCTGCTTTGAAATACAACATTATTGAGAAACAAGCCCTTGCACTTGTAAAATCACTGAAATATTTCCGTGTGTACATTCTGCATTCTCATATTTTAGCTTATGTTCCTAATGCTGCTGCCAAAAATGTTTTGGTTCAGACCGACCTGGAGGGAAGGCGTGGCAAATGGATAGCAGCTTTGCTGGAGTATGATGTGGAGATAAGGCCCACAAAGCTTGTTAAAGGTCAGGGATTAGCAAAATTGATGGCTGAATCAAATATGCACGTCTTAGACATAAATCTGATCACTGCCTTGTCTCATGAAAATGAGGAAAGTCCTTCGCTTCAGGTATCAGAAATGTTTGTTCTTTCTCCATAGTATTCATATATCATATATGTACTTCAAAATTTGTCTGCACCACCTAGTATGGCTAGAAACAAAGCGAGAACTCTTAAGTTGAAGGCTGCTAAGTTTTGTGTTTTGAATTCTGCACTTTATTGGAAAGATCCTGGTGGCATTTTGTTAAATTGTTTGGTGGAAGAAGAAGCGAAGCAGGTCATAGAAGATTTCCATAAAGGGGATTGTGGCAGTCACCTTTTTTTGAAAACAACGGCAAATAAAATTTTGAGGGCTGGATACTATTGGCCGACATTGTTTGCTGATGTGTTTAAGGCTATCAAGAGCTGTCATAATTGCCAGATTTTTGAAGGGAAACAAAAATTACAACCTTTGCCGCTTAGGCCCATTGAGGTGAGTGCCCCTTTTCAGCAGTGGGGGTTGGATTTTATTGGTGAAATTCATCCTTCTTCTTCAGGTCAGCATAGATGGATCCTCACGGGAACGGATTACTTTACGAAATGGATCGAAGCAATTCCCACCAGGCAAGCTACGGATGCGGTAATAGTTTCATTCCTTGAGAATAATATTTTGTCTCATTTTGGTTGCCCAAATAAGTTAATAACTGATAATGCAGCAGCTTTCAAGTCAAAGAGGATGGTTGAGTTTTGTAGTAAATATCATATTACTTTGGGGGAGTCTTCTAATAAATCTTTGGTTAATATCATTAAGAAAATGTTGGAAATGAACAAGAAAAGTTGGCATAAGAAGCTGGTCCATGCACTTCGGGCAGATCAAGTGAGTCAAAAGAAATCTATTGGGATGTCTCCTTTCGAGTTGGTGTATGGAGTGGACATAGTGTTTCCTTCATCTCTGGCTGTCTCGGTAGTAAAATTGCTTCAAGAAGCAGGCAGTGAGGAGGATCCTATGCAGCGAAGACTTAATCAGATGATTCATTTACAGCAAACACGGGAGGAAGTCTTTCAGAACACATTCAAGTTACAGGAACGCATAAAGAAGATCCACGACAAAAAAGCTAAAGCAGATAAATTTCAGCTGGATGGGATCGTTTTGAGGTGGGATGCTCGGAATGAAGATAAGGGAAAGCACGACAAATTTGAAAACCTATGGAAGGGTCCTTTTAAGATTGCAGCATATCGTGGTCAGAACGCTTTTCTTCTCAAGGAAATGAATGGAGATGATTGTCCTGGGGGGCTGATCAATGGTCGGCTACTCAAGCGGTACCATTCTTGAGTATTTTCTACTGATTTCATTATCATTGTATATACCGTTTTACTCCTGTTTCATTGCAAGAGTGTACTGATCTCTTTTCTTCAGTCTCGGGCCCGTGGAGAAGGCAATAATTCGGAAGAAGAAGATCAGTTTGGTTTGCAGTTTGTTGAGTCAGTTTAGTATTAAGTCGGAGTTGGTCTCAGTCAGTTTTCAGTTAAATTTTCAGTCAATAAATATGTCAAAATATTTTGTGTTATCTGTTGAAATAGTGACTCCATCGCCCAATGGATGAAAGGCACTGTCTAGCTATCCCAGAGATCTGCTGTTCTTGGCACCTCTTTGGAGCCACCATCCCCATTGGAGCCAATGTTAGAGTCGGTCCTTACAGCCCTATGTCAGAGATCTGTTCACTTTTTGCATATCATTCTTAGGTGTCTCGCTCATTCCACTTCATTGCATTTTGCTAGGGGCATGCCATTGACTGATGAGAGGATTTGGTAGTCTTGTCTTTCCTCATGCTTATACCTGCAGGGTTAATTAAAATTCCTCAAAAATCATTGAAGTTCAGGTCACGTCATCATGGTCATAAATGATTATTTTCGTTAAAAAGAGTCTTTAGTCCTAGAGTCTAGGGTTTCAAATCTTTTGATACATGTGATAAAAGCTCGCCGGCCATGAGGTTGGTTTCGAGAGGTTCCCATTTCATATTTTTATTCTCAAAAACATTTGAAGACATTTTTAGTTCAAAACTCTGTTTTGAATTCGAAACTGTCAAATTTAGTTTTTGTAATATTGATGTATTTGTTTCACCATAAGAAGTTACATAGCAAGCCTCTGATGTTTGCCAAAGCCAAATGCCAAAATCCCTGCAAAAAATCAAGACATTTCATCAGTCCAAGATTCAGAAAAAGAATGAAAAGCCAAAGACAGAATTGCATTAAATGATAAAGTGCCAAAAGCCAAACATTATAAAAATGGGTTATGGTTTATGAGATATTTTACAACCCATATAAAGCATTGAAAACAAATCATTTTCACAAATTTCCCAAAGCAAAACCAAGATAGAGTGTTGAAGACAAATTGGGAGTGTTTCAAAGTTGTGGAGTCGAAGGGGAAGTGCGCGCTACACACAGAGCAGGCGCACTATGCACAAGAAACGCGCAACGCACTGGGCTTCACCGGCCTGTGCAAATTTGCATGCGCGCTACGCACATACCGCGCGCAACGCACTGGGTAAGCGCGCGATGCATATAATCTCAGAGCCAAAAATTTTCGCTTCTTCGTCCAGATTCATGCCAAATTACCTCCAACTGCTTGCAAGTAGGTTCTTTACATTTGCCCAGTGAATTTTGGACATGATTATGGTGTTTTAAATGTGGAGAAACAAGTGTTTAATGTAAAGGAATGTAAAACCCTATGTTTATTTCCAAATTCACTTCTTAGGGTTGGAAACAAATATTAGGGACTGGTGGGGGTTTTCCAAACTTGTGTTATTAATATATGCCTATGTCATCTATTTTCAGTGGCGTCCATGCTCATTATTAACCTTAGCCTCACGCTCTCTCTTAGCCATTACATCACTACTGTCATTGTTATGGCCATTGTCATTTTCACACTGTTTATCATTTATGTTATGACATAGTCCCATTTTCACTTGTCCACATCCTCCATTGACATTTGTCAAACACTGCCAAGGCTATTGTCACTTTTGTTCCTAATAGTTATTTCCCCTGCATTATTCTATTTTCTACTCACTTTTCAAATCCCCTCATAATCAAAGCAATGACTGTTTTTTCATGCAAACTAATTTGAAAAAACTATTCTCATTGTGGCTTTCCTATGATACTTTGATACACATGTGACACATTTGGGGAGTAAAGCATACACTGAACTTTTGCCTTCACTATACCTATATCAGCATACATTTTGCAAACAGTTTGATTTCAACACAATGTCAGAGATGGATTCAGTTTATGAATAGGAGTATGACAATGATTCCACAACAGAGATTAATGTGCCACAAAGGTCTCATAGAAGTGGCAAAAGTGGTAAGCATCTCAGGGAGGAACCTACTTCTTTGGCTCAATTGCATGCTTGCCCGCTTGCAATGGATTGTTTTCGCTATCAGTCATGTTACCACTATTGTGAGCTGATTTCACAAACTTAGCATCATCATGAGCTAGCTCGTCTATTTGTTCTACACTTACATGATGGCCATGTAAATCTTGCTGGAGTAGATTTCATTCTGTCACTAGAGACCATTGCTCAGGCCACCGGAATACCAAACGTAGGAGAGGAATGGAACAAACGACAACAGCTAGAAAAATTCTACTATGAGCCATACATCTAACCTGGGTTTATAAGGCAGCTAAGCAGGGTATTTCCATTCAGATTTATAAGGATGATTTTTCACCCTTGATGAAGCTCATCATTCGATATTTCAGTTGTGAGGGAAGATTCTTGTGCCTCTATATGTACCATATTTGTTTGTTGATGTATTTCACGAGGGTACGTATGATGAGCATTCCATACTTCATGTATCACAATATAGAGAGGATGACATATCTTGTACATAGGAAGACCCCAACACAGCAGCATAGTAGTATATATCATTACGCGCTGATCAAAATCATTGTGGTACAGCAGCTCACACAGCAGGGCATTACTTGGGAGGATTTCATCTCCAGTGACTTCTTCACAGCGCTACAACCGCCTCCTGAGGTAGTTCATGATGAGGGAGAGCCTTCACATCAGCTTGACATTCCTGAGACCGAGCTTATTAGTGCTCCAGTGTATGTGACATACCAGCGAGGCCACAGGGCCTTATTTGCAGCTACACGACGAGTACTATCTCCACATGGCATGGAAGGGGTGTCGCCTTCTTCTTCAACACAAGTACAGGTTCAGGACAGAGGCAAGAGGCCGATGAATGAGGAGGGCCCTTCAGGAGGTCATGATATTGATGTTACACTCAGTGATGTGGATGGGAGCTCTCCTAGCTCGAAACTGAAAGAGATCATCCAAGAGCAGAAAGTTGAGATTGACAGCTTGAATAAGAAGTTGCTGAAGGCAGAATGGGTGATCAACTATTTGGAGTAGCACAATAAGCAGCTAGAGGACCAACACACACTTATAGAGCTGCGACAAATCCGTGAAGACCGAAAGTTGGCCCGGAAAAGACATGGCGATTTGACACCTTTTGAGTGGCAATTTTGTCTTGAGAAAATCAATTGACATCTGGAGGAGTTGTTGGCGAAGGCCAATAGAGACAAAGACATGCTCCATCATATGAAACATCACTATTGGGCTCGCATGCACGTCGGTAAAGCAAAAATAAAGATTTTGAAGAGGAGGTTGAGCAGAGCATTAAAACGGCGAAAGAGGCCTAATCCACTTCGGATTTTGGCTAAGGCTTTGGTGGCTGGGCATGATACATGAGGGAGGGTCTTCGCTCCAAATTTGAGCAAATTCAGAGAAATTTTTGTCATTTTGGAAATTATTGGCTTGAAAAACAGATTTTTCAGCCCAACGCGTAGCGCGTCGACGCGCGCGCTTATGATTGGGACACTTTCTAGAGGAAAAATTTATAATTTTGGATTTTTCATGGTAAGTTATGCATGCTCTAGTATGGCCAAGGCATTTCATCAAGTTCTGGATGATCAAAAGGGTCAAAAACACCATGAAAATCACCTTTCTGCCACCTTTTGCACTAGCAGGAAGTACTTGTGGGAGAATGAAATTTTGAAGGGGCAAATGAGCTCCAAATTGGGAAATTCCACTTGGGCTGGATAACAGACATCTAGGGATTTCCAACAAGCTAACATGAGCTTGATTTTGATGTCAGAAAGTGCCCCAAAAGTAGGCTGAAAGGCGCGCGACGCATAGAGCTCAGGCGCGCGGCGCATAGAGATTTTTGGTCAAATTTTCATCTTCCAGCTCAGAAATTCGGCCATTTTTCACTAGTTTCACCTTCTGATGTAATATTTGAGTTATCTTGATGTAATTTGATGTATATGATGTAACTTTAGCACTTATTTACCTATTCTAGATGATTCATTCACAAAATAGCAAAAATTTAATGAAATGGATCAGTTTCCCTTCTTTTAGAGGCAGGTTGTTTGGATGCCTAGTTTTTAGCTCCATGTTTGGAATTAGTTCAAACTGCTCCTAGAAGGAGAAGCTCGACCCCTACAGGCTAGGAGATGGGTTGGCATGGTCTATATTATGTAGATTTTCAGTCAGTAGCAAGGGTTGGACTTTTGGGAAAATTTTGGCACACTATTGTACATATTTTCTGCATTTTGGCTAAGGAAAGATCAGAGGTTTTGCAGCACCTGTTGGGATTCTTGTGGTTTTCAGTTTTGATGGTGTGTTCTCTCAGTTATTTGTAAGTTCTTTAATGTTTTAATGTATTCCATTCCCTTCTTTTTATTCTGAATCTAAATGAATGAGTAAGTGAGGTAGAATCCATTGATTCTAGTGCTCTACCTTTAAATTTGTTTAGTTTTATATGTTTTCACCAGTCTAGAGAGGATCCTTGTTTCCCCTTGCCCTTTTCAACTCCTTTTCATTCTGATCCATCCATACATATGATCAAAAAGCATCAAAGCTACTACCTACCTTGCCCCAACTCGAATTCTGCAAAGATCTGGTCTTATCCCCGAGCCCAGATTGTTTTTTCCCTTTTCTCCAACAAAACCCCAAAATTTTTTAAATCAAACCTACCTATCCATTTACTAGCCTAAAATCAATATCCATTATAATTCATCTCAGCTCCTTTGAAGACCTTTGCCGAGATAGACCCGGAGAGAGCCCTCTCCTGTCCTCGTAGGGCTAGCTACGAGGTTGAGCTTGGTTTGATGTGGCCTTGAGTCTCGCCTTCCCTCAGCCTAAGGCAGATTCCAGCGCTAAAAATAACCATGTTAAGCACATAAATCAAGATAAATCTCTTTAACCTTCCTAAGAAATCATTTAAGCTAAGAAAACATTATAAAGTGCAAAAGAGAAGGTTTGATTGCCTAGGAAAGGTTAGACGGGCCCAATGTTTTACCTAATTGGGTGTCCCATCACTCTCTAGGTGCACCCTTGTTAATAACTGGACCCTATTTGAACTCTAGCCTATTGGCGTGGCATGGGGAGCATATCACTAGAAAGAAATAATTGTAGAGGCACCCAAACCTAACCCATAATACCGAATAGATTGGATAGAAAAACTGAATTGTTGTTAAGAATAAATACTAACACCAAGAATTCCAAACTATCCAAAGGAAAAAAACATGGCAGTGGAAAACATAGGAAAAGGAGGAGCCACCAAAGAATACTTCAACCAACAATTCCTGACCCAATGCCCACCACTAATAGGAACAAAAACTGACACCAAGACTACTGAACTAGCCACTAGTGAAAGTAGGGCAGAGACAAATAAAAGAAAGGGGAGAGTTGCTACATAAAACTTCAAATAGTAATTCCCCACCTGATGCCTAAGAACACCATTCACCAAAAACCACCAATATTCACGTCCCTTCAAAATTGATAGCCCAATATTGGAGCAAGAATGTTGGGTGCAACAGGGGGGCAACCTCCATGCACAGGGTCTAGGGCAGCGACTCGAGATTTTTTTTTTTGGACCCTATATTAGGTGGGCAGATCTACCTATGTTTTTGTGCATGGGTTTCGCAAATGTTTTTGGGTATGATGGCTTTCTGCCCATGGTATCTTGTAGATCCAATCAAGAGAACTACGATTATGTTATAATCCAGGGTTAATTGATTGGGGTTTATGAATGCTTCGTCATGTATATATATGTGTTGTAACATTGAAAGGAGTATAATGAAATATAAATCTGGTAGTCCCGATTATTGGATCCAGGGGAAAATCTTTGTGTATTTGTTTTGTGTTTCTTGCCATTGTATATTTTCTATTTTTAAGAATTCATTTGTATGTAATTTCTATACAGGGTGAAAACCTACATTCGGTATCAGAGTTGTTTTGGATTCAAGGGGAAGCCTTTTCTGTTGAGGGGTTTTTCTTGGGTCTGTGGTAGACCTTGTTCACTGGGAGATCTGCGGGATCAATTATTGCAGTGAAAGAAGATGGTGAGCATTGGAAAGAGAGAGATTGATAAATTTTATGGTCAAAGTTTTGAGTTGTGGAAACTCAGGATGGAGGATCTGCTAGTGGATAAAGATCAGTGGATCGTGGTAGTTACGGGTACTAAACCAACGACAATGTCGGATGAAGACTAAGCGAATTTGGATTGAAAAGAAAAGAACACAATATGATTGTGTATCTCAAATTCATTATTGTTGAATGTATTAGGGGAAGCTACGAGAAAGGCTTTGTGGGACAATTTAAGGACTTTGTACTAATCTAAGTCTCCGGTGAACAAATTGTCCCTATAGAAAAAGTTGAACAACTTGAGGATGAAGGATGGAGACTCAGTGATAGAGCATATGAATTCCTTTAATACTGTGGTAAGCCAATTGTGATATGCTCATATTAAAATTTCAGATGAAGATAAGTACATCAATTTGCTGTGTTCTCTACCAGATTAGTGGGATAGTCTAGTTGTTGTAATAGGTAGAAATACAACTACCTTGAAGTTTGATTAAAAAGTCTCATCCTTGTTGTTAGAGGAAATGAGATAGAAAAATATGGAGGGCCAGAATGGATATGCCTTGTCTGTACTAGGACGGTCCTAGAACAGAAAAAAAAATAAGTCCCCGAGTAGGAGATCTAAATCTAGAGGGAGATCTAAATCTCCAGGAAAAACTATAAAGGTGTGCTGGAAATGCAGAAAGGAAGGGCACCTCAAAAAGGATGTAGATCTAAAGCTCCTGAGAAAGGAAAGGGATTTGACGATGCTCCTTTTGCAGAGACGAAAACCACCTTAGATGAAGGTGGGGATGTGTACTTGGCTTCTCTTTAAGTATACATGTAGATCATGATGCATGGTTTGTTGACTTAGGTGCATCCTTTCACTTCACTCCCCAAAGGGAGTGGTTCTGCAAGTATGCAGAATATGATGGTGGTTATTTCTTCTTAGGGGATGATAGGAAGGGTAGAATCATCGGACGCAGAAAATTCAAGCTGAATTTGGAAGTTGGAAGGATAAGAACACTTCGGCGTGTTCTGCATATTCTTGCATTAGCTAGAAATCTGATTTTAAGCAAAATGGATGATGCAGGTTTAAAAAGAGTGTTCGAGAAAGATAACTGCAAGATGGTTCGGGGAAAACTAATATTGATGTGAGGAGTTTGGATTGAAACTCTGTACAAGCTTCTGGGTAGTATTGTTATTGATGGGTGCAACACTTTTGTGGTTCCTAAAATTGGAGCAGAAAATCTAGTGGTCTTTAGAGAAAATACCATGCTATGGCATCAAAGGGTTGGAAATATTGGAGAGAAGGGCCTTCGAATACTTCATGGTAATGGTATGGTAGAAGGTATGTCCAATTTCTCTTTGGATTTCGACTTTTGTGAACATTTTGTATATGGGAAACAGAATCAGGTGAGTTTCCCCTCTGCTAAGAGGGTGAAAGGGATATTAGAGCTTGTGCACAATGATGTGTTTGGACCTGTGTCGATTCCATCATTGGATAAGTCTGTGTACTATGTATCATTTATAGATGACTTCTCAATGAATACATGGATATATTTCCTCATGAAGAAATATGAAGTCTTTGACAGGTTTAAAGAATTTAAGGCTATGGTGGAAAATTAGACAGAGAAGAAGATAAAGGGACCGAGGATAGATAATGGTGGAGAGTTCTCTAGGAAGGAATTTGAAGATTTCTGTAGAGTTCCATAACTTTTTTTTTTTGACACCCTTTTTCCACCATTTTCCTGTTTTTCATCATCACTATCAACTCAATAAAGGTAATGAATCATATATTTTGATAAGGTAACAACTCTTACATGTATTATTTTTATTGAATTTAGGCTTCTGTGATCCATATCAATTTAGAGAAGAATCTTCAGCGAAAATCACATAGAGACAATTTTTGTCGACGCGTTTCGAACCAACCAGTGTGGTTCATCGTCAGGACAAGTTGAATGAGCAGATCTTGCTATGCAATATAAATAGATCGGGCAGAATATCCAGGTAACGGCTACATTTGACCAGGGAACGGCTAGTTAGACCAAAATATTTAATTATTTATTTATTTTTATTTAAATTAGTTAATTCGGTTATTATTAACGTAAATAGACAATTTTATAAATATATATTAAAATCAGTGAGTTAATAAACTATAAAATAATCGAGTAATTAAAAAATCAGATGAAGGGAGATTTAAATCTTAAAATAAATTAATTATAAATCAACGAGGTTATATAAATACTATTTAGTTGTAAAAGTTGAAAATAGAATAGTTAATTCTATATATAAATAAAAAAATAAGTTTCATAATCAAAGTCAAAGAATAACCAGATAAAAATATTTACTTAATAGTTTATTAAGGGTTAAAAATAAAAAATAAAAAAAAATAATAAGAATAATAAAATAAAATAAAATAAATAAAAAATAAAAATAAATAAATAAAAATAAAAATAAAAAATTAAAATTAAAATAAATAAATAAATATTAATTTTAATATAAGAAACAAAGAGCTTGCCCAAAAATAATGATAATATATATATATATATATATATATATATATTAAAAAAAAATAAAAATTATTCATTTTAATTTAAGAATCACAAGTTGAAAAAATAAATAAATAAGTAAAAATAAAAATAAAAATAAAATAAATTAAATAAATTAAATAATAATAATAAAAATAAAAATAAAGTAAAAATGTTAATTCTAATGAAGAGCTTGTAATATATATATATATATATATATATTTTAAAACTAAGCAATAAAAATAAAATAAAATAAAATAAATAAATAAAAATATATTAAATATGAATTTAAGAATCAAAGAGCTTGAAGAAAAAAAAAAAACAACTCAAGGGAGAAAACAACTAGGAGGAGATGGCTGGGACCCAGCAACTACTAATCTTCCAGCCATCCTCCCTATTGAGATTGTTCGAACCTTTTTCAATCTCAAGGGCTTCCCTAAATTTCCGGTGATGGAATTGCAACACTCTAGCAATCACACTAGCTTCTTCGATGCAGACATGGTGATTGGTTTTCTCCACATGCTCTGCTAAAGCGGAAGACTTCGTTCTCATATGCTTGAGGTCTGTTGCATGCTCACTAATCCTTTGGTTAATGGAGCGACCAGTCTCACCGATATAGGGGGTCCCACATGAACAAGGAATAATATAAACACCTTTCATGTCCTTGTATTATTTTTCATATGCATTAATGTTCCTTATTGTTACATTAAAGATTACATTAGCTACATAATTAACATGGTTCTACAACCATTTTATAAATCTGCAACTACCTCCATGGTTCGCAGGGTTTTGGTGCGCCAATGAAGCAACTAAGCATATGGGTAGTTGAGGATCGATCCCCTCACGGATATCCTCCTATTCGCTCGAGCGAGTTCACCAAAGGAATCACAGAGTGTTGCAGTGAAAGATACAGGTCAACATGTAGCAACAAGAGTCCAGGCACAACACGTTTTCTCGATTTGCTTTCCAAATAGAAAATCGACTAAATAACACTTTTCCTGACTAGTTTCATATTTGAATTAGAATTGAATAATATACCTATAGGAATAGAAGTCTCAACTGATTGAGCACTCATTTTATATAAGTATATCCTCTGTAAATGATACCAGGGAGGAAGTATTAAGTTAATATCTGAAGAAATTGTGAACCAGACCTTCGTTGTTGTATTAATTTGAAGTTACTTTTTTGATTCGATGCGTATGTGATTGTGAATCATACCTAATGGATGCAGAGGGCCCCTGCAGATAGTCAAGGTTTTTAGTTTATTTTCGTGCCATTGCTTTATGATTTCTTTCGTTCAATTGCTTTATATTATTACTGCATTCTAGTTTAATTACTTTGCTATTTTCATTATTTCGTATAAACTCAATTATCTCGTTTACCATTTCACATTTCATTTATGCTTACAGTATTTCAAATAGTTTAGTTCTTCAATGCTTTTTCGCTTCATTACAGTTAGCCTCTTCATGATTTTTAGAATTAGAATTTATATCACTCTGCAATTTGTAATTAGAAATTTATTTCATGCTCTTTAAAATCAGAATTATATATATTTCATAGGCAAAGCTTTTGTTTGAATTCCAATACTTTCTTTTCATAGCAGCAAAGTGTTTATATAGATTCATAATTTTAGGATGAATAACATAAGAAATTTTAGAATGATACTCAATTAGATACGATTTGATAGATTAATCTATCAATAGATTAACTCTCATTTATTCTAATAGTAGTTTAACTTTCAAGTATTAATTTGTAGAAATCTAACTCTAATGAAAATATATATAACAATGAAAATCTCAAAACAAACATAACCATCATCTTACTAAATGAAAGAATAGGCTTCTAGCATATATAGTGCACCTGAACTTCATAAGTTTACCAACTCCGGTCAATAATTTATGCTTGTAATTTAAGAACATTAAATTGACCAAACATTTTGGCGTTGTTGCCGGGGAAGTGTAAATAGAAGCCTTAAAAAAAAATCAAGTAAAAACATGACATGCATAGGGAAAGAGACTCTAGAGGTAGGTTTGTAGGTCAAGGAAGAATTTTAATTCCTACATCATCACTCACTCTACCACGACCTCATAGTACCACACCACCCACACAAACTCAAATTCCATCCATAATAGGCCAGTATAGACTTCCTGAAGTCTTAAGATCCGAAATCCAATCTAAAGGTTCACCAACTTCATCAATAAAGGTTGTGATAGAAGAAGATTCTACATCTCCAACAACTGGAATAATTTTTCTATCTTAAATTGGAGAATAACTTCTAGCTCAAGAGTTAGAAGTTCCTTCTGAAGAAGAGGAAGAAACGTACTTCAAACCATTGATAGAGGAACCAAAAGAACTAGAAGAAAAAATAGATAATCCTATTGTAGAACCAAATATCTCTTCTAAGGAATCCATCATGGCTGAAGAAGGAGAAGGATAAGTACACAATGTCAATGGTGAAAAACATAGGATTGGAGGAGGAGGAGGAAATAGAGGAGGTGGAAGAGGGGGTGCTAGAGGTAGAGGATGAGGAGATCCAAAACCTTTTGGATTCCCTATCCTTGATGAGGATACATCATTAACAATGAAGAACATCTCACCCTCTATTCTCCCCATTTTTCATGGAATAAGAAGTGAAGACCCAAAGACATTTCTCTTTGAATTTGAAGTATTTTGTAGAACGTATGACTATCTGCATGATGCTCAAAAACTAAAATTGTTCCCTCCCACCTTATAGGATGCAAAATTAAAATGGTTTATGACTTTAGAAACAAATTCTATAAGTACATGGGCACAAATGAAAGATGCATTCTTAGAGAAATATAAGGATTAGTGCATGCCTCACAACATCAAAGATGTAGTCTTCAAAATGGTACAAAAAGAAGATGAGAATCTTGAAGACTTTGTCGAGAGATTTGTTTATAATATCAAAAGGGAAAAAATGAATAATATGGATGAGGAAACTTTGAAATATCTCTTACTCAAATCCATTAAAGATGAGTGGATTGATCTTCTCAATCTAATGGGAAAAGGAGATATTTATCAGTTACCCTTTGTAGATATCTCTAATCTATGTGTACATATTTCAAGAGGTAAAGCAAGAACAAGAAAACATTCAAGGGATCCTATTTTATCAAGAGTAAATAAATCTACAGTTGAGATAGTAAGTAGGGAAGAAATAGGTAGTTTTCTTGACAACTTTAAAACATATATTTTGGGGAGTCTCAGTGAGAAAATTGACACCCTTAAAATACAAAACAAGAAGAAATTCGAAAATGTCACATTACCCATATTTTGTCCTAGGTGTAGAAAGAAACATGCTCTAAGAGAATGTCTTTTAGATTTAAAAAGAATAGAAACTTGTGTTATATGAGCGGTAAATAACTATACAAAATAATGTCCCTCTAGACCAGGTCTTGAGGTTGTGTTTAGTGAAGACGGAATACCAAATCAGGTAAACCCCCTTTACTTTATTGCCAAAAGACCATGGAAAAATCCTCAAAAAAATCAAACTCAAGGTTTTAATCCTCAAAAATTTGCACAATCTTCACAAAATATTTGGAATCCACCTATGCCATGGCATCCTTGGGCTCAACCACCACAATCTTGGAATCAAGGATGGAAAAATTCGTATGGAAGATATTATCAATATCAACAATATCCACCACCTTATCCAAATTTTCCACCAGAATACTTCCCTCAAACCAACCAGTTACCTCAAGCTCAAACTCAAAATGCAAATCCATAAATTTCTTTACCATTTTCGCAAAGACCAAATCAATTACCCATTCAACCACTCCCAAATCCAAACAATAAAACATCACAACTTGTTTACAACTTAGAAGGACATAATCCTCAATCTTATATGATAACTCCATTAGATCTGAATATTGTTCAATTAAGGTCTATTAGAGTATTAGAAAGGAAGAAACCATTTTTTGTTATTCAAGAAACATAAAATAATTTTCAAAAAGATAATAATAACTCTGAAGAAGAAATTTCCCTTCCTCAAAAAGAAAATATTGAAACAGAAAAAAGTCCCACACATTCTAATAATACTCCTATTATAGAACAACCTTCAGTATCTATCTCAAGACCACCTTTTCCTGAAAGGTTGAAAATCGATAAAGAAGTAGAAAAACAAATCACATTGCGTGATTATGATATGTTAGATGAATTGAAAAATGTATGTATAAAAATTCCTTTATTACAAGCAATAAACGAAATATCGATTTTTGCCAAAAAAATTAAGGAATTGAGTACTAAATAATTAGGAAGAAAAAGAAAGGAAATAAAAAGAATTCAATTAGTCGGGAAAACTGTAGATATTATGATGGGGAAGACAACAATTCAGAAATATTTAGATCGATGAAGCCCCATTGTAAAAAAACACATCAATGGAATTGAAATACCAAACACTCTGATTGATCTAGGAGCAACCATAAACATAATGAGCAAACAAACTATGGATAAATTGAAGCTTCCTAATCTTCAATACACACCAACATTGTTACAATTAGTAGACGAGTCTGTAATTAAATCTGATGACGTGTTAGAAGAAATATGTTAGGTCCCTATACTACTAGTGTAACCGCTTATTGTTACTACTGCAACCGCCTTATTATATTGTTGTGCCCATGTAGTCCCCATATTTTTATTATTGTGCCCCATAGAAGCCCACTACTATTATTTTTGTGCCATTATATTATTATTGTTATGTCATCTCTGATTATATTATGACCCCTTAGACTCCTATATATAGAAAGGAGGTATTGTCATTTGTATCATCCAAGAATTGTTCATTTGTTCAATGTAAAGGAGGTTACCCCCTCAAAGAGGCTGATTTTTAAGGCATCAATCTATCTTTTCTATCTTTTTGTGAGTTGGTTTCTTAACATTTGGTATAAGAGCTTTGGATTCTAGGGTTTCGCTGCTCCAAACATGTCATCATGGCATTTCGATATAACATTTATTCTACAAAGTTTTAGAATCTGAAAAAAATCCCATTTGAGAAGAAAGTGTTCTGAATCTCTGGTCTGAACTTTAGATCTTCTCTCGCTATATTTGCGAAGATATAAGTTGAGAAAGTTAGGGTTTTTGCAAGCTCCAAAATTCCATCTCAAACAGGTCATCATGGAATTTTTGCTATAGTTGATTTTCTACGAAGGTTAAGACTCTACAATTAAAACCCTTTGGAGCCAAAATCGTGGTGAAGTTCGAAACCAAATTTCAGAGCTTGTTTCACTACATTTTTAGAGATACAGCCCAAGACATTTAGTGTTTATGTAGGCTCACGAATTAAGTCCAAACTAGGTGACCTGGGGAAAATAGTCATAACTTTCTCTTTGAGCATTAGATTTAAATTGTGTAAGAAGCTACAGAAATAGGACAGACTTTGCTTTTATGTGTATTGTTTTCAGCTCCGAAGGTCGAAATAGTAACACATGGCACTTCGTAAAAGTTCGTTGTACTGAAACAATATATAAGCAGATCATCTTGGGTGATGGGGCATAAATATTTCTTGGATAATCCAATTTCGATAAGACTGGTGGCAATAGAAAGAGGACGTAGAGGGATACTGTAAGTGCCAATTTCAGACCTTGGAGATTTGAAATTTCAAAGATACAACAGATAAAAGATCGAGCTGCTAAAAGAAAGAAAAAGAATGACTCGAATCAAGAAAATAGAAACACTTAGTAAGCAAAATTGGATGGAGGATTTGAAGAATGCAATTGAAGCTAAGATAAATAATTTTATATGTGCCATCGGAGCTAATATAGATGGTAGGGAAGAAGATTTGAAGAAAGGCAGGGAAGATTTGAAGAAAGAAATGGAAGGTTTGAAGGAAGGTGGGACTCAACTGTTACAAGAAAGGCCTCCTAATGACGAAAAGGTAGTAGAGGAAACTCATGATGAGAAAAAAATAAATGTTAATCATGATTTCATAGAATTTAACATTGGATTGAAGACCCACCATATTCCAAAGATCGATATGAGGAAGTTTGATGGCAAGGATCCCATAACATGGATACTACAGATGGAGAAATATTTTGATCTACATGATGTGCAACTATTACAAAAGGTACGTATTGCATCTTTATGATGATGATGATAGTGGTTAACGTCCACTGAGACCAAATTAGTCTATAGGACCTATAATTTTCTTAATTTTTAATTGTCTGGCTCCTCATCTTTCTTGGCAAGATTGGTGCTGTAGCTTTCTTTTTTTTCTCTACGGTCTTCCAACTTCCTTTATCTTGCATCTTCTTCATCTCTTCTGGTTCTTAGGACATTGGTGTCTTAGCTTCATGATCTATTTTGTTTGTCCTTTTGATGATAGTCGGAGAAGAAGTTTGGTCTAGGAGATCTGCTTTGCTGTTAAATGAAGATTTATTTTGTGCGGTATTCAAATCCTCATAACTGTTGATGCTTGAGGGGTTGTCTAGTTCACTTTTTTGTTGTTGGGTGGGGCTTTCTCCCTGCTTGTCTTGAGATTTGTTTGTTTCTTGCCCGATTTCTTGTGATTCAGAGTTTTTTCTAGAGTATTATTCTTTGATGTCAATGTGGTGTTCTTTTTGTGCTCCTTCCCACCATGTAGATCTGTGGTAGTTTTTTCTAATAGAATTTTTCTGGGAGGCTTTTGGGCAATTTTTGGCTAGTTGGTCTGTCTCAAAGCAGGATCAACATTTGAAGAGGACAATTTCATAATATATTTAGAACCAAATCATTTTTTATGGTATAAAGGGCTTTGTTCTCATAAACCACTTGTCACCTGGTCAATTTTCACGGAGGAAATGATAGCACATTATGAGGATACACAAAGAAACACCTTCTTTAGCTAATTGATCAATCTCAAACAATAAGGGGTTACACGAGTAGTATAGGGGTTCAAGTGGTTTCCTCTGGCTAAATGGTGGTATAACACTTCCTTCTATACTGCAGCAAAAATGACACCATTTATGGCACTTTATGGATATCATCCACCGTCCATCACATCATCTTTAAAAGAAAATTCTAAGGTTCAAGCAGTGGAGGATCACATCGAGCATCAACAAAAAGTTATCAAACTCTTAAAGGATAACCTCACTTTGGCGCAGAATAGAATGAAACAACATTCAGATCAACATCGCAGTGAAAGAAGTTTGGATGTAGGTGAATGGATATTTCTACGACTACAACCATACAAACAAATGTCCCTAAAGCAAGCTAATAAGGATAATAAATTATCGCTAAAGTATTATGGTTCGTACAAGGTGTTACAAAAGATTGGTACTATGGCATACAAATTGGAGCTTCCTACATCTTCCCGAGTGAACCCAGTTTTCCATGTTTCATGCTTAAAGAGGGTTATAGGTGAGAAGCTCCTAGTTCAAACAATATTTTCGGAAATTGATGAGGAAGGAAAAATCATATTGGGACTTGAAGCAGTCACGGAAACAAGAACCCAACAACTACAAACTCGATCAATTTCAGAGTATCTCATCTAGTGGAAGAACTTATCTGCTGAAGATTCCACATGGGAGGACGATAATTTTATACAAAAGCATCCAAAACTACTCAAGCATTGAGGACAACACTTTTTGAAGGAGTGGGGCATGTTAGATCCTTATATTACTAGTGTAACCCCTTATTGTTATTAGTGCAACCACGTTATTATATTGTTGTGCCCATGTAGTCCCCATATTGTTACTATTGTGCCCCATAGAAGCCCACTCTTGTTATTATTGTCCCATTACATTATTATTGTTATGTCGGCTCTGGTTATATTATGACCCCTTAGGCTCCTATATATAGAAAGGAGGTCTTGTCATTTCATAGTAATGTAAAGGAGGCTACCACCTCGAAGAGACTGATTTTTAAGGTGTTGATCTATCTTTTCTATCTTTTTGTGAGCTGGTTTTTTAACAATATATATGTATCCTTAGATTCTTTGGAATATCCTATTGATTTCATGATTCTAACCCCCAAGAATAATTTAGGAGGACATCCATTAATTTTAGGAAGACAAAGGTTAGCTACAACCAATGCTTTTATCAGTTGTATATCAGGAGACATGTTTATTTCTGTATTCAAGCTTCTGTGATCCATAATGAATTAAACAAAGTCTTTCAGTAGAAATCACATGAAAGAATTTTTTGGCCGACGCGTTTCAAACCAACAAGTGTGGTTCATCATTAGGACCAGATGAAGAGGTAGACCATGGCAAAGGCTTAAATAGAGAGCAATGTAGAGACATAATTTCAAGTAACGGCTATATTTGAACAATAATGTTTAAATTATAATATTAATTTATTAATATATTAAAAACAAATATTATTAAGTAACAATTATATTAAACGACTAGTTTTTGAAAAAAAATATTTAAATAATGATATTATTTCATTAATTTATTAAAAATATTAATAGGTAACAGCTATATTAAACGACTAGTTTTTGAAAAATAATATTTAAATTAATTTATTAAAACCAAATATTACTAGTTCTTGAAAATAATATTTAAATAATGATATTAGTTTATTAATTTATTAATATATTAATATGTAACGGTTATATTAAACGGCTAGTTTTTGAAAAAATATTTAAATAATGATATTATTTCATTAATTTATTAAAAATATTAATAGATAACCGCTATATTAAATGGCTAGTTTTTGAAAAATAATATTTAATTTTTAAAACCAAATATTACTAGTTCTTGAAAAATAATATTTAATGATGATGATGATGATGATGGTTAACGTCCATTGAGACCAAACTTTGGTCTATCGGACCTAAAGAAACGAATTATCTATTTTGATTTAAGATTTTAATCCTATGCTCAAAAAGCTTGGAGAGAAGCCTCCCGAGCTCACTGTAATTTTGACAATGTAAGAGGCTAGGAAGGTTAGTATTGCAACAAAGGTTTTCAAACTGAGATCTAATGTGGTTGTACACAGGGCACTCTAAGAGGAACCAATTTTCATCCTCAATGTTCGTATTCTCACAGAGATGGCAGAACCTTTCCATCCATGGAGTTTTAGAAACTACCCAACCAGTAATATTAGTTTATTAATTTATTAAAATATTAATATGTAACGGTTGTATTAAATGACTAGTTTTTGAAAAATAATATTTAAATTAATTTATTAATACCAAATATTACTAGTTTTTGAAAAATAATATTTAAACTTTGATATTAGTTTATTAATTTATTAAAAACAAATATTAATAAGTAACCGCTATATTAAACAGCTAGTTTTTAAAATAAATAAATAAATAATCAAAGTAAAACTTTAAAGGAGGGGAGTCAAAAATTATAAAAATGAGTGAAAACCCTAATCGAGACAAAATCATTTGATAAATAAAATAACTAATGGAAATAAAATAAAATAAATTAAACATAATTAATGGAAAAATAAATAAAATAAAACAAAATATGCACAAGTCAAAATAAATATTAAAGAGTTTAGACTTCTGTGATCCATACTTTGATTGTGAGAATAGTTTCGGAAAAATCACATAGAGAATCATTTGTCGACACATTTCGAACCAACTAGTGTGGTTCATCGTCAGGCCCATTAAACAAATAACAAAAATACTAAAAGGAGTATTTTTCAAAAACTAACCATTTAATATAGCCATTACGTATTAATATTTTAATAAATTAATAAACTAATATCATTATTTAAATATTATTTTTCAAAAACTGGCCATTTAATATAGCGGTTATCTATTAATATTTTTAATAAATTAATGAAATAATATCGTTATTTAAATATTTTTTCAAAAACTAGCCGTTTAATATAGCCGTTACATATTAATATATTAATAAATTAATAAACTAATTTCATTAAATAAATATTATTTTTCAAGAACTAGTAATATTTGGTTTTAATAAATTAATTTAAATATTATTTTTCAAAAACTAGTCGTTTAATATAGCTGTTACCTATTAATATTTTTAATAAATTAATGAAATAATATCATTATTTAAATATTTTTTTTCAAAAACTAGTCGTTTAATATAGTTGTTACTTAATAATATTTGTTTTTAATATATTAATAAATTAATATTATAATTTAAACATTATTGTTCAAATATAGCCGTTACTTGAAATTATGTCTCTACATTGCTCTGTATTTAAGCCTTTGCCATGGTCTGCCTCTTCATCTGGTCCTAATGATGAACCACACTTGTTGGTTCGAAACGCATTGGCCAAAAAATTCTTTCATGTGATTTCTACCGAAAGACTTTGTTCAAGACATGTTTATCTCAGATGGAAGCTCACCAAAAAATTTACATTGTACCCACCTGCAACAACAATGGTAGAAGTAGAAAATGAGGAATGGATGGATGAAGATAATGATATACAACCAATTTTCACTATTACACAAATATATGAGGAGGATCAAATTTTAAATTCAATAGAAAATCATGAACCCTCTTTATATTGTGACGATAGTGAAACTTTTTAAGAACAATGTAATATTGAATATCTATTATTTAGACAAATGTCTTTACATTGTATGGAAAAATTTGGAAATTCTTCAATATAAATGTTTCCAGGAAAAACTCTGAACATCAATGAAAACCTGAAAGAATTACAGAAAATGAAACTGGTAGAAATATTACAAAAACACTCTTCTGCATATGCATGGGAATACACTGATATGAAAGGAATTGATCCTAAAAGCTGCATACATGATATCTATGTTGAAGAAAATGCTAGACCAGTTCGACAACCACAAAGAAAAATGACTCCAAACATAAAAGAAATTGTTAAAGAAGAATTGCAGAAACTGTTAAATGTAATTTTCATCTATCCAATATGAGATAGTCAATGGGTTTCACCCCTAGAAATCATTCCTAATAAATAAAGAAAATGGAGAGTATGCATTGATTACAGAGAATTGAATAAAGAAGCTTTCAAAGATCACTTTCCACTTCCTTTCATAGATCAAGTTTTAGATACATTAGCAGGGAAGAAATATTTCTCATTTTTGGATGGTTTTAGTGGGTATAATCAGATTCAGGTAACACTTGAAGATCAAGACAAAACCAAATTCTCCTGTCCATGGGGGACTTATGCTTACTGAGTACTTCCTTTTGGGTTATGCAAGGCTCCATCAACATTCCAAAGAGAAGTAGTAGGAATTTTCTCTGATCTTATTCATGATTGTGTGGAAGTGTATATGGATGATTTTACAGTTTATGGAAATTCTTTTGAAAAATAACTTGAAATTTTAGAAAAAGTTCTCATAAGATGAAAGAAGCAAATATTTCATTAATTCATGAAAAATGTTTTATGATGTTTAATGAAAGAATTCTTTTAGGTCACCATATTTCAGGAAATGGAATTAAGGTAGACTCATCTAAGGTAGAAATTATTTCCAAATTATCAATCCCAAGTTGTCAACGAGATGTTAGGAGTTTTCTTGGTTTTACTAGATATTATAGAAGATTCATAGAAAACTTCACAAAGATTGCATCTCCACTCTTC
Source organism: Pinus tabuliformis (assembly GCA_031772625.1). NCBI lineage: Eukaryota > Viridiplantae > Streptophyta > Pinopsida > Pinales > Pinaceae > Pinus > Pinus tabuliformis. The sequence goes on from CM062818.1 coordinate 1,787,271,143, forward strand.
AAATTACTCACCAAAGATTGTGAATTTAGTTGGAACTTTGATTGTCAAAAGGATTTTGAAACTTTGAAAAAGAAGATCTTTGAAGCACCCATCTTAAAAGGACCTAATTGGAAATTTCCTTTTCATATATCAACCAATGCTTTAGATACAACTCTAGGAGCTATGTTAGGACAAAAATACCTTACTCCTTATGCAATTTATTATACTAGTAAGAATTTAACTCCTGCAGAGCTAATTTATATTGTAACCGAGAAGGAGTTTTTAGCTGTCATTCATGCCATTAATAAATTTAGACATTGAATTATTGGCTATGAAACTTGTGTTCGTACAGACCATTATGCCATTACACATTTAATGAATAAACCAGTTACTAATGGTAGAGTAACAAGATGGATATTATTGTTACAAGAATTCAATATCACCATTCTGGATCGACCTGGAAAACTAAACACAATTGTTGACTTTTTATCTAGAATTCAAAATGATAACAATGATATACTTGTAGATGATAAGTTTCCTGATGAATATCTTTTTGTAGTGTCTACTAAATCACCTCAGTTTGTAGATATTTCCAATTATCTAGTTTTAGGAAAGTTACCTTCCTATTTGTTTCCTAGAGAAAAGAGAAGAATTATCCATTCAAGTGCACCTTATTCATGGATAAATGAAGAATTATGCAAGACATGACCATATCTCATCATCTGAAGGTGTGTAAGAGAAGATGAAATACTTGAAATACTTAAAGCGTTCCATGATGAACCATGTGGGGGTCATTTTTCTGATAAAAGAATTACTTATAAAGTCCTTCTTTTAGGATATTATTGGCCTTCCATTTTGAAGGATGCCAAGGAATATGTTAAGAGGTGTGCTAGTTGTCAAAGAGTGGGGAAACCTATTCCTTCAGACGAAAGTCCACTACAACCTCAGGTACTCATTGAAATTTTTGAAAAATGGGCTTTGGATTTTGTTGGAACAATTAATCCATCTTCAAAACAAAAAAAATAAAATATTCTTGTATGCATTGATTATGTTTCTAAATGATTAGAAGCTAAAGAACTTTATTTTGCTACTGGAAATGTTGTAGTTTCATTTATTTTTTAGGATATTTTTACTTATTTTAGTGTCCCAAGAGAAAATGTAACAGATCAAGGAAAGAAATTTACATCCAGAGTAGTGAAAAAGATAGTGGAAGAATATAAAATAAAGCATCAGAAGTCTACTCCATACCATCCATAAGCAAATGGACAAGTAGACTCTACTAACAAAGTGATTGAAGCAATCCTTACCAAGACAGTTCACTTGAACAAAAGGGACTGGGCAGGAAAGCTTCTAGAAGCTTTATGGGCCTACCGTACCACATGGAGAAACACTATAGGAAATACTCCCTTTGAACTTGTTTATGGAAGCAGGTCCTATTTCCAATTCAGTTCCAGATTTAGACCTACAAGACAACAGTCAAGTTGGGACTTGACTTATCAGAAGCAAAAAATCAAAGAATGGGACAACTCAATGAGCTTGATGAAATAAGACAAGATTCTATACATAATACTACTTTATTCCAACAATAGAGATCCATATGGCATGATAAGTACATGAAAGAAAGAAAATTTCAGCCATGAGACTGGGCATTACTCTTTGATTCAAATTTCTAAAATTTCCAAGGAAAATTTCAAACTCAGTGGCTTGGACCTTATGAGATTGAAAATGATTTTGATAATGGAGCAGTCAAAATTAGGACTATTGATGAAGAAAAAATTCCTCTCCTAGTGAATGGACATCGACTCAGGATCTATCAAAAGCCAATGACAAAGGAGGAATTTGTAAATACTTTCCAGGACAACTTTGATTTGAAGTTGGTTAAGAATTCTTCTTCTTCTTCTCCACCTTAGAATTTTCTTTTTCATAAATAATAATAATAATAGTAAAAATGTATAAACATGAAAACCAACCACTGTTGGCATGTTTATGCAGAAAATTCAAGATGAAAACCAAGGATTCTTGGCATCTTAAATTTTATTTGTATTTCATTTTCTAGAATCCGATTTTCTTTTCAAAAAGAATAAATAGCTACAGAATTATTGATTTTATGCAGCTCTGATGACCTTTTTCATCCAATGTGACGAAAACCTCTAATCATGCTATTGAAGGAATGATTAACTCCCTCTACTGCAAAGTACCTGAAGACAACATAAAATGCAACCAAAGATTAGCAAGCAACTAACTTAAAGGTATGCATTTACTTAATTTAATAATAGGGATTAAAACATTACATATATGAATTGTAAGACATAGTACTACAGAAAAATCAAAATCATTATTGTAAAGAGTTTGTCATGTCATGTCAAATCTTGCATAATCCACAATTCACTTACAATCTTCATCACTCATATCCCGATCCATTGAATCAACCGCTTAAAAACATAAGCATGAATGATCTTAACGGTTAGGTTCTGCCTCATTCCATTATACCCTCACTACCTACGCTCTCATTGTTCCATCACTTTCACTCTCAGCCTCTTCGCTCTAAAAACCTACCATGCCATCCTACCCTGTCAAAGAAAACAATTTTGAAACAAAGCTTCTCGGGCATAGATGTGATAGTCAGAACGGAGCTGACAGACAAGAAATTTTTGGAGGGGTATCCACAAACAAAAGAATCATTGTAGAAAGCATAGTGGCTTGAATTTGTAGAGAAATTCGATGGATTCCATAGAGAAGTGACCAAATCCTTCGCTAGGTCCTTTGATGGAGTCAAAGTGGAGATAGGGGACATCAAATTCACAATGACAGAGTCATTTATAGCCAAAGCCACTGGACTGCCGCAGATTGGAGAAAGATGGTTAAAGAACAGAGGTATAGAAACAAAGGACTGGAAGGTTTTCCTGAAGAAACAAAGCATGGACACCACCATTTTCAAGAAGGGCATCCCAGGAACAACATTGAAAAGTAAGTGGAGGAACCTACTTCTAATAATCCAAAAATTGGTTACCTGCGAAGGAAGGTTTGGATGTATGTTTTTCTATCATATTCGGTTGCTAATGAATTTTCCTCAAGAAAATAAGATAAACCTTCCATATTTCTTGTTGAATAATCTTAGAAATATATCAGGAAATGTACAAAGGAGAATTTAGTTTATAGATAATACAATGTATCACCATGGTCTAGTCAAAATACTTGTTGAATTTCATCTCCAAAATATAGGTGATAATTGGAAGAGATTTTTAGTTAGAAATCACTTTAAGGAAGAAACTCATGGGCAACCAAATAGAAACATAACTAACAGGGGAAGGAAAAGAAAAATTGATAAGACATAGGAACAAGAACACAACAGCCATAGAAACTATTAGAATATGACATCCCACTTGCAGAAGTTTTAGAGAAAATAAACAAAAGAAATGTTATAAGAGAGAAAGCCAAAAAAGAAATAGAGATTTCATCATAAGAAGAGAAGCCTAAAACACAAAGGAAGAAAAGTACTCAAAATACCCTTTTCATAGCTTTAAGAAGGAGTACCAAACTCAACTGAGCAAGAGGACTACCCTCAAAGAGTACAAAGCATGTCAGCATAGAAATAGAAGAAAACTCGGAAGCTGAAGAAGAAGATTCAGGAACTCCTCCAAGAGTTTCATCTCCAAGGGTTTTGTCACCAAGGGTTTCACCACCGAGGGTTTCATCACCAACTATCACATCATCTCCTCGGAGTCCAAGATGAAGAACACCAGAGATTCATCCAGTGCAGTAGGAGATCTATGATTATATTGAGTACTTGGAGAAAAGGGATAGATCAAGAACATTAATTCCAATTCAAGAGGAAGAAGAAAATTAGTTTAATGAGCCACAAGAACTGCCAGTAATCAATATATTAAAACAATAAATATTTGAAATGGAGACATTAAACATGTACATCAAAAATTACAATCAAGCCTTGAAAGCACATAACGAAATTCAAATAGATAAGAGTGAAAACCTCCTCTTACATCTAAGTCCGTGAATTAATAAGAACAAGAAACTAAAGAAGAAAAACAAGGCTTTATAGAAACATGTTATAAACTTGAAATACAAGATCCTCATGAGCAAACCAAGGATGGTAATTACTGGAAATAAAGTGAAAAAGATGAAGTTGGATGTAATGGAAAAATTTTCCAAGAAAATGCAGTAGTTAAAGATATCGATTTTTTAGTTTGTATGAGGACATACCAAATCTTCAGTGTGGGGGAATGTAGAGTTCCATAATTGTTTTGTTTTGACACCATTTTTCCACCCTTTTCCTCTTTTTCATCATCACTATCAACTCAATAAAGGCAGTAAATCATAGATTTTGATAAGTTAACAACTCTTACATGTCTTATTTTTCATATGCATTAATGTTCCTTATTGTTATATTAAAGAGTGCATTAACTAAAGAACTAACATGATTCTGTAGCCATTTTATAAATGTGCACCTACCTCCATGGTTTGCGGGGTTCTGGTGCACCAATGAAGCAACTAAGAATATGGCTAATTGAAGATCGATCCCCTCATGGATCTCCTCCTATTTGACCAAGCCAATTCACCAAAGGAATCACACAGTGGCACGGTCAAAGATACAAGTCAACACCTAGAAACAAGATTCCAGGAACAACACGTTTTCTCGATTTTCTTTCCAAATAGAAAATTGATGAAATAACACTTTTCCTGTCTAGTTTCATATTTGAATTAGGATTGAACAATAGGCCTGTAGGCATAGAAGTCTCAACTGATTAAGATGCATTTTATATAAAAATATCCTCCGTAATCAATATTAGAGAGGAAGTATTAAGTTAATTGCTAAATAAATTGTGAACCAGACCTTCGTTCTTGTATTAATTTGAAGTTAATTTTATGATTCAATGCATATGCGATTGTGAATCATACCTACTGGATGCGAAGGGCCTAATGAGCGCCAATATTGCAACAAGGATGCTGCAAATTCAGGGCTACCAACTTTACTTATCAACCCGGGGTTCATACAAACTTGGAGGTGACAGTGCTATATGCACAAGTAGAAGTGAAGGTCCTGCATGTTGTCACTTGTTCATCTGGCAAGAGACCCTAGGGGTTCCAAGCCAGAATTCTATAGAGTCAGAAGAAGATTGATTCTTTTATGGAAGAAGAGAAAATCTATTCTAAGAGAGCTAATCTACTGCAGTAATGAAGAAAACAACATGTAATGCTAAATCACACCATATCCTAATTAACCATTTAAATAGCTAAACTAATTGGAATTTCTAAATCAACAATAACCTAATGCTGTTATCTAAGTTACAGAAGTAAAGAGCATCAAACCAAACTAATGTGTAAGTAAGGAAACTAAACTAAGTTTGTTTTCACGTTTTTGGTGTTTTGGTAAAATCAAGCATGCAAGGAGTCAAGCGGAAGAGCAAGCGAAGATCGAAATCAGTGAAAGGAGGATGTAATGAAGTAAGAGGGCATGGGAACTGTTGGACTGATCAGTGAATAGCAAAAATGGAAGATGAGCGGTGGAGATCTTATCACAGGAGATTACATGAATAGATGGATGAACAGGACTAATGAAAGATAAGCGGCGGAGATCTTATCGCAGAGGTTAAGTGAATAGATGGACAAACAGGGTTAACGAGAGATGAATGGTGGAGATCTTATCACAGAGGTTAAGTGAATAGATGGACGAACAGGGTTAACGAGAGATGAATGGCAGAGATCTTATTGCAGAGGTTAAGTGAATAGATGGATGAACAAGACTAATGGGATATGAATGGCGGAGATCTTATCACGGGAAGTTAAGTGAAGAGATGGACGAACATGACAAATGAGAGATGAATGGCAGAGATCTTACTGCGGGAGGTTGAGTCAAGAGATGGACGAATAGGACTAATTGGAAGATGAGCGGTGGAGATCATACCGCGGAGATGAAGTGAATAGATGGATGGATCACATCATGTCACGTGGTGACAGAAGGGTAAAAAATGTGCGGAAGGATGGAGCGGGTTTCCGTATGCGATAAGCAGTTTCTCGCATGCCCTCAAATCTGTAAGTGAAATTCCAAAATTTTACGTGATTAGCCTAACTGGGTGACACGTATCATTGGAAAACCACTTTCCTCGCGTGCTCTTTGGAGGATATCAGCCATGAAATAATTCATGCAAGATTGTGCGATAGTCATTGGATCAAGCTAGACATATCGACAGTGGAGATTTGGTGTGCATAATTAATGAGATGACACGATAGCCATTGGATCAAGCTAGACAGATTGACAGTGGAGATTTGGAGTGCATAAAGTCAAACGTTGAAATGAATATGAAGAAGCTATGTGACACGCGGTTGACGGTGGTTGGTTAGGGTTGTTGTGAAAGGAAATCTATGGGTATAATCCTTGCTAACCTGCTAACTGAAGAAAAAGGCACAAATGGAAGCAAACTAAAACACAACCAATCTACACTACACTGCTGTAATGGAAATGCAGCTACTTAAGCAAATGAATGATTAAACCATGAATCTATGCACTACACTGTTGTAATGGAAATGTAGCTACTTAAGAAAATGAACGATTAAACCATGAATCTATGCTAACATACATGTACAATAAAGAGGAGCCTTAGCTGCTAGGGTTGGGCCCTAACCCAAGAGCTTCAGCCCTCTGAGTTAACTCAGTGCTGGCTCAAAACAAAACTCATTCTTATTATCAAAACAATGGATTACATCAACAACTGTCACAAGTCTTGCAGCTTGAAAATAAAGTAGATTTTTACAATCAAAAGTCTAAATCCTAATGAAATACTAGGCCTCTCTAATTATACGACTGAAGTCTCCAACGACTTCCTTAAACTTAGGGAGGCTCGTCTCCCAAACTTGAGATAAACCGGTGCTTTGACATTCACTTGCTCAACTGCCTTCTAGTCGTCATGATTTGGTTGTTTGCACTCCGAGCTGATGGAGGAATATTTGAATGGAGGGGTAGTAAATGAGGAGGATTTACCTCCTATAATTCCTCTCCCTTGTCCCATTCGATTTTTGACCAAGGTCTTTGCCAAAATTCCTTGCTTTTATCCTTTAATCCTGCGTTAAATGCACATTAGACAACAAAGCAAAATATCCAACTCTAACTCATCTCATAAACAAAATATAATCAAAAGTATGCAATAAGTTGTGAGAATAGTTGGTTTGACTAAGCTAGGAGGTGAATTAAGGCCCATATAATTACCCAATGATGAGGCTCATCATCACCCCCCTACTGAAAGTGTTGCTCATCCTCTGAGAAACTTAGTCAATGTCCATGTCCTTCATGGCTCTGGTAGCCTCTCTGACATCCCATGCTTCTATTGTGGTCTCTTCTTCTTGTTCATAGAAGCCTGCTTTCCTTTCTACTTCTTCCCACTACCTCTTTTCCTCTTCTTCTTTTCTCCCTTCTAGCATCCCTAGGAGTAGTGGTGGACTAAATTTTAGGCCTATCCAATTGACCTTCAACCTTTGCATTGATTGCTTATACATTGGTGTCCTGTTGAGTGCCTCTCTCAACCTTTGAGGGGAGTGATATTCTCTGATCTTCAAGCTGTGTGGTAGTGTGTTCCATCTCCTTTAGAAGGCATGTATACCACCTTATCCTAGAAGCCTAAAAATATCCTCAAAATCTGGAATTTCTTGCTCTTGGGTAGCAAGATATCTAGGTGCCAGCTGAGGATCATTTGCAATTAGATTATGGGTGCTGATTAGGGCCATGGGATTTGATTGTTCAGCTCTAATGAAAAGAGGTTCATTTTTCTCTTTGGCGAATATTCTTTTCATCTCTGCAACCCTTGACTCCTCATGGTTCATCCATGATGCCAAAGCATTAATTGTAAACCTCCTAGCTTGGAATTAGGATCCCAAAAATTCATGTCTATGACGGCCATGTTGTGCAAGTAAAACTCAGCCATTTTGGCCCTATCCTCTAGAGTACTTTGATCACAAAGATTAATAAACTTCCTGTAGTCCTGAAATGGCACTGTACCCCTTTGTGCTAGTGTTTTAATCTAAAATTGCAACCATTGTTCTCTGAGGTAAAGAGCATAGGTTTTAGCTAGCATTCTACATTAGATGGCCTCCAAGGAGAGCCATGCATTTCCCCTCTCAAGTTGATCTCTCATTATTGCTTCTCTGTCCCTTGGTGTAGGGGAATCCTCAATCTCAATAGGGATTTTTGTTGATATTTGTGGCTTCCCTTGTTTGATTCTTGTGCTCTTTCTTGTTCTGAAATATAGGGGGGTTTGCCTCATTTTTTTTTCCTTTTTTCTTGACTGGGTTGCTGAGAGTAGTGAGGGAAACTGCTGCCTCCCTCTTAGGGGCCTCTGGAGACACCCTAGGTGACTCCTCCTTGTGTTCTTCCCCTTATGTTTCAATGCCTTCTTCCTCTCTATTTTTCTTATCTTCTTCCTCTTGGTGTTCTTTCTCATCTCCATCCATTTCTTCCTTCATTTCCTCCTCTGGTTCAGCATCATCCTCCTTCTCTTCTCCCCCTTCTTCTTCTGCTTCATCACGTTCCTCTGTATTAGTTTCTGTTTTATTCATCTCATCCCCATCTAGCTCTGTATCTTCTTATTCTTGCTTTGCCTCCTCCTTTCTAACAAAAGGACTAACATCATAGGTGAGGGTTTTGATGTCATCCTTTGTTGGTAAGTCTCTGAAGACTGACCATGTTATAGGGATTATGAGGTTTTGGAGGGAATTATTAATGAGGATCATGATCAACCCACGGTGAGCCAAATGTTGGGAATTCCCTTCCTTTACTTTGTTGTTAGAGTCTATGAGTGATTGCATCAAGAAATAGGGTATGTTGAGTCTTTGGTGAACTAGTGTTTCTACCCCAAATCTTAATTCTTCAAGCATCCTAAAATGGTAGCCATAAACAACACTATATCTACCCTCACATGAGATATATTTGATGAGTTGGTAACCTACCTCACTCCATGGGTATGGTAGAATGTCTCTCCTTACTCCATTTTTATCCTTTGTGGGTTCTTCACCTTCTAAAAAGAATTTCCTTTTTGCAACCTGATCGTCTACCTTGTCTTCTTTTCTCCATGGAATTCCTAGGGGGAGTGTGGTGACCCTATTGATGAGCTCTGGGGTGAGATCTATAGTGAGCCCTCTAACTATAACATTGGCATGCATTCTGTTGTGTGGAGTGAGGGAATGAGCAAATTCTTGAGCCACCTCATCATCATACCCTGTGAATTTTTTGAAAAACTCCATCCATTGGTGTCTTATAAATATTTCAAGCACTTGGGGTTGTTGTTGTATCCTCATAGTGTTTGTCGGTTCTCTCCTATTAAACCCTCTTGTCATCTTGCTTGTGAGGCTTGAGGAGGAAATGAGAGTTTTGACACAAGAATTTTAAATTCAGGAGAAAACAGAGTTTCCTATGTATGTAATATACCTCCCAAAGTTGTTATATCTTCTAGCTTTTAGAGCATTTCTAGTTCATTTGCTTGTAAATGGGGATGGATTTTTAGATCCTACCTCTTTAGAATGGTGGTAGTAGACAATTCTCGTGATATTTCCTCTTGAACCCCTCTCTGCCTATCCTGTAGAGAGCCTCTATGTATCCTGTAGATTTCTCATGTAGATTGTTCCTGTGCATGCTCTTGTAGAAATTCTCTTGCAGAACGATGGATCCTTACTTTCGGTGGGTGGCAAGAGTTATAAGAGCAACTTGAGTGAGGGAGTTTCAAGGAGGTGGAATGCATGAATGCATGCAAACAATGTTTTGTTTCCCACTCCTTGTAATCAACTCCCACCTTGTAGATCCGTAGTTAACCACTTCTTGTCCTACTCCTGCTCGATCTTTGAGTTGACTACGGCCATGTGTGAGAGAACACCCGGTCTTGTATGTGATGACTGAACGAAGGTGGCCAAGTTAACTGGCCATGTTTTCACTTATAAACCAACTACCTCGTAACCTTTACAACTTTTGATCAAATTATGAATATGAGTGAGTGAGTGGGATACTTACCTGTGGTCTCAATGCCATGGTACAGTTGTCAAAGATCAGATGTGCTGCATTGTTTATTTGCTGCATGGCCATTCTTCTTCCTCTTATGCTCGCTGTTGTCTGCTGTCTGATGTCTATTGTCTACTGTCTGCTATCTGCTATGTGATGTCTGTTGTCTGCTATTTGATATCTGGATCATATTAGTGAATACTTGTAGTTGATGATTGATATTCTGTGTGATAGGCTACTACATGACCTAACCAACCTACCATTCACCCTCGGATTGCTTCCTCTAGGTTTTCAGGGTATCCCGTAGGAATACAGGGGATCCTGTAGAAAACACAGTCTTCGCCTGAATTGAAGCAATGAAGTGAAAAAACAATGGAATTGATGGAGGGATGCATGGTAAGGAGTGGAGGAGATGAATATATGTGAGGCAGGGTTCCCTTTGGATCTTCTCTTTGCTCCTTGACTGTCTTTATCGCCTACCTGCAAATAAAAATTATGTATTTTTTCTCTTTTTTTTTGTTCTTTTTCTTTTTTGAAAGACACCTAGGTTGCCTCAGAGAGGTTTTCACCCTAGATGTTTTCCCTGGGCACCTCAAGGAAGGTTTTCACCCAGGGATCTTCTTATTCTTTTTTCATTTTTTTTTTCATCATTGGGCCGCCTCACGAGGTTTTCAACCCAAAGATGGGACTTAGGCGCCTCATGGAGGTTTTCACCTAAATCCTTATTCTTTTTCATTTTTTATTTTTTTAGTGACCTGATGAGGGAGGAGCTAGAACTTGCTCCACCATCATCACTGTCTTATTGATATTGTCAATGAACTCTTGTTTTTATAATGACCTCTTGTACATTTTCAATTGGTATCCATTAACAAGTAATGGAATGGCTTCTTCATCTATAGTTTTGATTTGCATTGAACCATTATCATGGCATCTTTCCATCACATAAGGTTCGATCCATCTTATCCTTAGCTTTCCCTTGAAGTGTTTATACCTTGAATCATATAACAATGCCCAATCACCCTCTTGAAATTGCTTCTCTTTAATATGTATATCATGCCAGATCTTCCTCTGAGGCTGAACTATCTATGTATGTAGGAGGATCTGCATTCTGAATTCATCCATGCCATTCAAATGGAACAATGTTTCTTTCTGTGCATGACTGAGATCCAAATCTAGTTGGGCTTCCATCCTTAATGTGTTATATTCAAATTCAATGGACATTAGAGCCTTTTTCCCATAGACTAGCTCATATGGTCTAAATCTAGTGGTGGTCTTCCATGTTGTATTATAGGCCCAGGCGGCCTCAACTAGTCTCTCTGCCCAATCCTTCCTGCTGCTACTCACTACCTTGGTTAAGATGCTCTCTAGTTCCCTATTGGTCACCTCCACTTTCTCATTAGCTTGTGGATGATAAGGAGTGGAGGTCCTATGCTTGATTTTGTGATGGTTGAGCAGTTCTTCAATCATGTTGGAGGTAAACTAGCTACCTTGGTCTGTGACTAGCTCTCTAGGGTACCCAAATTCGTAGAATACATTCTCCCTTAAGAACTCAGCTACCATCTCTCCTGTTGCTACCTTAATTGCCTTGGTGTTATGAAACCAGCTCAAGAAAAGATAGATCAACGCCTTAGAATTCAGCCTCTTCGAGGGGGCAACCTCCTTTACATTACATAAATGAACAATTCTTGGATGATTCAAATGACAAAACCTCCTTTCTATATATAGGAGTCTAAGGAGTCACAATATAATCCAGCCGACCTAACAATAATAATATAAAGCCACAAAAATAACAATAGAGGGATTCTATGGGGCACAGTAATAACAATATGGGGGTAATAGGGGCACAACAATATTAATAAGGGGTATAACTACAATAGTAATGGGGTAATCACTAGTATTATATGGACCCAACATGCCCCTCTCCTTCAAAAAAGTGTTGTCCTCAACGCTTGAGTAGTTCTGGATACTTCTGCATAAAATTCTCATCCTCCCATGTGGAATCTTCAGCGGATAAGTTCTTCCACTTGATAAGATACTCTGAAATTGATCGATTTCGTAGCTGTCGAGTTCTTGTTTCTGTGACTGCTTTCGGTTCCAATATAATTTTTCCTTCCTCGTCAAGTTCTGGCAATATTGTTTGAACTGGGAGCTTGTCGCCTATAACCTTCTTTAAACATGAAACATGGAAAACTGGGTGCAATCGAGAAGCTGCAGGAAGCTCCAATTTGTATGCCATAGTACCAATCTTTTGCAACACCTTGTACGGACCATAATACTTTGGTGATAATTTATTATCCTTCTTAGCTTGCTTGAGGGACATTTGCTTATATGGTTGTAGCCGTAGGAATACCCAATCACCTACATCAAAACTTCTTTCACTGCGATGTTGATCTGCCTGTTGTTTCATTCTATTTTGTGCCAACACGAGGTTATCCTTTAAGAGTTGGAGGACTTGTTGTTGATGTTCGATGTGATGTTCCACTGCCTGAACCTTAGATTTTTCTCTTAAATATGATGTGATGGATGGTGGTTGATACCCATAAAGTGCCATAAATGGGGTCATTTTTGTTGCTGTATGGAAGGAAGTGTTATACCACCATTCAGCCAGAGGCAACCATTTGACCCATTGTGTCTGTTTATCAGATACAAAGCAACGAAGATATCCTTCCAAACATTTGTTTACTATCTCAGTTTTCCCATCAGATTGAGGATGATAAGATGAGCTATGAGCTAACTGAGTACCAAGACAAGAAAATAATTCTGTCCAAAAATTTCCAGTGAAAATGGGATCTCTGTCACTTACAATAATCTTTGGGTTTCCATGTAGCTTTTGAATTGTTTCCATAAATGCAGTAGAAACTGTACTGGCTTTAAATGGATGTGATAATGCACAAAAGTGTGCATACTTGGTAAGTCTGTCAACTACCACCATGATGACACTCTTTCCCTCAGACTTGGGTAAACCTGTGATAAAATCCATTGAAACCTCCTCCCAACGTTGGCTTGGAATGGATAAAGGTTGTAATAGACCTGGTGTCTTAATTGTTTCAACTTTATTTTGTTGGCAAACCAAACATTCCGCCACAAACTTTTGAATATCTGATTTAAGGCCATCCCAAAAAATTCCTTCTTAACCCTGTGGTAAGTTTTTAAAAATCCTGAGTGCCCTCCTAAGGGAGAAGTGTGCAATTCCATAAGAATCTTTTGTTTTAGCTGGGAATTCTTACAGAGGTATAAGCGATCTTTGTACCATAACGAATCATTTTGCCAGCTAAATGTATCAGACGTACTGGAATCTTGTTGTAACTTTCGAATAAGTGCCCACACTTCTTCGTCATTCTTCCATTCCTCCCTTGCTTCATTTATCCAATCTGGTTGGATAATAGAAATGGCGCACAACAATGCTTCCACATCCTCATCCTTTCTTGAGAGTGCATCTGCCACCACATTTTGCTTCCCTTTTTGTAGATGATTTCAAAGTCATAACCCAACATCTTTGTGACCCACTTTTGTTGCTCTTCAGAGGATAATCTTTGTTCTAAAAAGTATTTAAGGCTATCATGATCCGTTTTTACCTTGAAGTGTCTTCCCATTAGGTAGGGTCGCCATTTCTTAAGTGCATGGAGTATTGCCAACATTTCCTTCTCATAAATAGCTTTGCTTAAAAACTTTCCCTTGATTGGACGACTTTCAAAAGCAATGGGTCTTTCATCTTGCATTAGAACAGCACCAATTCCATTTCCTGAAGCATCACATTCCACAATAAAGGTTTTTGTGAAGTCGGTGTAGCTAAGACCGGTGCTTGGCACATTGCCTCTTTAAGATGTTCAAAGGCCTTTGTTGCTTCCGGAGTCCATGAAAATGCATCTTTCTTCAATAATGTTGTTAGAGGTGCTGCTATTCTCCCATAATTCTTAACAAACTTGCGATAATACCCTGTCAACCCGAGAAATCCTCGCAGATGCTTTATGGATGTGGGGATTTTCCATTCCTTAATGGCTTTAATTTTGCTAGGGTCTACCTTAACTCCTTCATGAGATACAATATGACCCAAATATTCCACCTCCTGGACTCCAAAGAAACATTTGGATCTTTTTGCATATAATTGTTTCTCCTCCAATAGTTGTAGCACCCTGTCAACATGTTCAACATGATCCTTCCAAGACTTGCTGTAGATTAGTATATCATCAAAAAATACTAACACAAATTTTCTAAGGAATGGTTTGAAAATTGAATTCATCAAACCTTGAAATGTTGAAGGTGCATTGGTAAGGCCAAAAGGCATGACCAAAAATTCATAATGACCCTCATGAGTTCTAAATGCTGTTTTTGGAATGTCTTCAATCTTCATTCTGATTTGATGATATCCTGAACGAAGATCCAACTTGGTGAAGTAAATTGATCCATGCAATTCATCCAGTAATTCATCAATGACAGGAATGGGAAACTTATCTTTAATAGTGAGCTTGTTGAGCTCCCTATAATCCGGACACATGCGCCATGATCCATCCTTCTTGTGCACCAATACTACTGGAGCAGAGAAAGAACTTTGACTCGGTTGAATTATACCAGCCTCTAGCATTTCTGCAACCATACGTTCAATTTCACTCTTTTGGACATAGGGATATCTGTACGGCCTGATGTTTGGAGGAACACTTCCTGGAATCAGATGAATAGCATGATCATGATCACGCATAGGTGGGAGACCTTTGGGAGTCTCAAATACCTTGGAATGATTGTCCAAGACTTTTTGGAGATCTGGAGAAATAGATGATTCTGATGTGGAAACATCTAGCGAACATAATTGTGCAATTACACCTCTTTGCTCCTTTTTTAGAAGCTTTGTCATACCATTAGAGCTGATTATCTTTCCTGGTTTCCCTGCAATACCCCTTAATTCAACTTCCTTTCCTTCCGTAGAAAATTTCATGAAAAGTTCTTGAAAATTAAAAGCTATTGTACCCAAGGATTGTAGCCATTGGACTCCTAGTACAACATCAGCACCTCCCATTGGAATGGAAAGCATTGGGCTAGTCAATACATATTCTCCCATGGATAGCTTGATATTATGGCACTTTCCAGAGCAATTTATTGTTCCTCCATTTGCAATCATCACTTGACACTCTGGTGCTGGATATAGGAAGCAATTCAATTCTTTTGCTACCTTACAATGAATAAAATTGTGGGTGCTTCCTGAATCAATCAACACTATTACCTTTTTCTTCTTGATTTGTCCTTCTATCTTGATGGTTTGAGGAGTGGTAATTCCCACCAATGCATTACAAGATATGGTCAGATTTATTTGTTCTTCATCTAGGCTTTGTTCCTGGAGTATATCCTCTTCTTTTGACCTTTCTTGCTCCTTTTCTTCTTCCTCTTCACAATCTATGTAGAATAATTTCTTCTCAGCACACTTATGACCTTTAGTGTATTTGCTATCACAATTGTAACAAAGCCCTTTTGCTCTTTTTTCTTCCAATTGTTGTGGTGTCAACCTTATAGGTTGTGGAAGACTAGGGGCAACAACACTTCCATCTTTATAGTTGTGAGTGGTATGCTTCCTGGTTGCCATAATTTTGCTTTCCATTTTTCTTGCTAACCTGAATGCCTTCTCTAATGAATCAGGTTCCCAAAGGCGAACATCATGTTGGATATTATCCTTTAAAGACCCTATGAACACATCAATCCTATGCTCCTCTGGAATATCTTTTACCCTTATGTTCAATTTTTGGAACTCCTCAATGTGCTCCATTATTGAACCCTTTTGTTTGAGACTTATCAATTGGCTAAAAAAAGTGTTGCTTTTTGTATCCTCATAATGTGCTATCAATTCTTCCGTAAAAATTGCCCAAGTGATAAATTGTTTATGAGAGCAAAGCCATTGATACCATACAAACTGATTTGGTTCCAAATATAAAGTTGCCATACGTACCTTTTGTGTGTTTTGCACATTATTGAGATCGAAGAATTGCTCCATCTGTAATATCCATGTGGCAGGATCCTTGCCATCAAACTTCCTCATATCGATTTTTGGAATATGGTGAGTCTTCGATCCAACATTAGCATCTACGGAATCATGATTAACATTTTTTTTATTCTCATCATGAGTTTCCTTTAGTACCCTTTCACCCTTAGTGCCCATTTCTTGTAGCAACTTATTCACATTTACCTTCATTTCGTCCATGTCTGTCTTCAAATCTATCTTCAAATCATCCATGTTAGCTTCCATGTCAACCATCTTAGCTTCTACGCCTTTCTTTAAATAGTCCATCTTAGCTTCTACACCTTTCTTTAAACCATCCATCTTAGATTTTGTTCCTTTTTGTGTAAGGGACAGTTGTTGCACTTTGTCTTGTAATTTTGATATATCATGTTGCATTTCTTCCTCTTTTTCATGAGTCATGCTAGAGCTTTCAGGTTCCTTATTAGTTGTTTTCATTTTCTTTCCTCGGGGCATCAGTTACCGATAATAATGCTCTACTATGCCCTTTGAATTCCTTCAAAATAAATTTTCAAACCAAGCCTAAGCAAAAATTTAAGAAAATCTACACACCTTTTTTCACTTTGTAGGAGCTCGATATTGCCTCTGATATATCTTTTTACCTTCCAATCATCTAGTTTTGAATTTCTGACCTGTAGTATCCCTCTATGTCCTCTTTCCAATGCCACAAGTCTGACTCAAATTGGATTCTCCAAGGAAGATTTATGCGAAATCTCCCACAGTGACTTGATTATAGACTAGTTCAGTAGAGCTAACTTGTACGACGTGCCACGAGTCATTATTTCAACCTTTGGATCTGAAAAACACATAAAAGAAGCTAAAGTCCGTCTTCTTTCTATACCTTCTTACAAAATTTGAATCCGACCCCCAAGGAGAAAGTTATGACGATTTTCCCAAGGTCACCTGTTTGGAATGTAATTCAGGAGTCTGCAAAAATACCAACTTCCTCAGATCATATCGCCGCAAATATAGCGTGAAAGGCTCTGAAATTTGGACCCAAGGTTCAGCACGATTGCTTCTCAAATGGGTTTTTTTTGCGACTTCTGAAACGTCAGAGAAAAAAAGTTATAGCGAAAATGACACGATGACCTGTTTGGAGCAACAAAACCCTAGAATCCAAAGCTCTGATACCAAATGTTATGAAACCAGCTCAAGAAAAGATAGAAAAGATAGATCAACGCCTTATAGTTCAGCCTCTTCGAGGGGGAAACCTCCTTTACATTACATAAATGAGCAATTCTTGGATGATTCAAATGACAAAACCTCCTTTCTATATATAGGAGTCTAAGGAGTCATAATATAATCCAGCCGACCTAGCAATAATAATATAAAGCCAAAAAAATAACAATAGAGGGATTCTATGGGGCACAGTAATAACAATATGGGGGTAATAGGGGCACAACAATATTAATAAGGGGTATAACTACAATAGTAATGGGGTAATCACTAGTATTATAGGGACCCAACACTTGGTTTCAGCCTAGTTAGTCAAATAATCAATGCACACAATAATGTACTATTTTTGCTTTAAAGGAAGGTTGATAGGCCCATTGAAGTCCATGCCCCACTTGTCAAATGGATCGAAAGTCACTTGAGGTTGTAGGGGCATTTCATCTCTTGGAGTAGGCTTTCCCATCCTTTGGCACCGATCACACTGACTAATGTACTTTTTCACATCCTAATGAAGAGTGGGCCAGTAATAGCCCACTTGTAACACTTTGAATGTTATCCTCTTTGCTGCAAAGTGACCTCCATAAGGCCCATCATGACAGGTCAGAAGGATGTCAAAAAATTCCTCTTCCCTTACACACCTTCTCAAGGTTTGATCTGGGCCAAGTTCGAAAATATTGCTCCCAATCCAGGTGAAGGGGGTGCTTTTCCTGACTATCTTGCTCTTTTCTTTCAAGGGCAAGTTTGGTGGGAACTGTGCTAATACTAAATAGTTTGGTATATCAGCAAACCATGGGGAGAGAACTGAAATAGAAAAAAATGCTCATCTGGTAACTAGTCATCCACCATTCCTTCTTCACTTGCAGGCAGATTCATCCTAGATAGAAAGTCTGCAACAACATTTTCCTTACCAGGCTTATCAACAATAGTTAGATCAAACTGTTGTAATAAAAGCAACCATCTTATAATTCTAGCATTCACATCTAGTTTGTTCATTAAATATTTGATTGCAACATGGTCAGTATGCACAAATGTTTGATAGCCTGTAATGTAATGCCTAAATTTGTTTAATGAATGCACAACAACCAGGAGTTCCTTTTCGGTCACAGTATAATTTAGCTCAGCCTTTGATAGGTTCTTACTGATAAAATAGATGGCATAGGGAAATTTCTCCTCTACCTGACCTAAGGCTACTCCTATGGCTTTGTGTGAGGCATCAACATGAATATGAAAAGGGAGGGCCCAGTTTGGGCCTCGAAGAATTGATGTAGTGGTCAACTTACCCTTTAAAATGTCTAAGGCCCCTTGATAGCTTTTTGACCATATAAACTCTGAATCTTTGGCCAACAACCCAAATAAAGGAGAGGCCAACTTGCTGAAGTCCTTTATGAACTTTTGGTAGTATCCAGCTAACCCCAAGAAACTCTTGACATCCCTCTACTTTTGAGGAGGTGGGACCCTTTGGATGATTGCTATTTTGTTTGGCTCCACCTGCAGTCCTTGCTGAGATATTGAATGACCTAGCACGGTCCCTTCAGTCATAGAGAATTCACATTTTTTTGGACTAAGAGACAGGTTCATTTCAATGCATTTGTGCAATACTTTGCCTAGGTTAGTTAGGGCTTCTCGAAATCACAACCACAAGGTGTAAAATCATCCATATATATTTCCACTGCATCATGTACTAATTCGGCAAAAATACTCAAGACCTCTCTCTCAAAAGTGGCAGGAGCATTGCATAGTCCAAAAGGAAGGACCCTATAGGCAAAAGTACCCCAAGGATAGGTGAATGTGGTCTTATCTTGGTCTTCTGGGTAGATTTGGATTTGGTTGTACAAACTGAATTCATCTAGAAAAGAGAAAAACTTCTTCCCTACCAGACCACCTAGCACTTGGTCAATGAAGGGTAGGGGAAATTGATCCTTCTTTGTGGCTTTGTTCAACTCCCTGTAATCTACACAAATACTCCACTTACCATTTTTCTTGGGAACTAACACTAAAGGAGAGACCCACTCACTATCAGAGATAGGGTAAATGAATCCTGCATCTAGCAGTTTTTGCAGTTCCTCTTTGACTATATCTTTAAGAGCTGGATTCATCCTCCTTTTTGGTTTCCTGACTGGCTTGAAATCTTTTTTGATGTATATGTGGTTAGTACACACTCAGGGGTGTACTCCCTTCATTTCCTTGTAACTCCAAGCGAAGGCTTCTAGGTTTTCTCTCAACATGTTGCATAGATTTTCCTCTTCAAGAGAAGAAAGGGATGGACTAATTTTCAAAGTTTTCTCTAGGCCAAATTCTATGGTTTTGACATGGAGTGGGTTGGAATTGGCCAATCATAAGTCAATTGGATGATTGTTTTGGATTTCCCTTACTTCTTCCTCTAATAGTAATGAACTATGAGTTGGACTTTGGAGCAGGTGTTTAATTAAGTCATCCTCATCTTGTTGTCCTCCTCCTATGATTGCTTCCAAAGCATAAAGTTGGGCTGAATAAACCTCATCTTCTTCCTCCTCCTCCAACCATAAAGGTAGATCATGCTCTAGAGAAGGTTGAGCAGGAGGGTATAGTACTAATTGTTTGGACATATTCCCATTCTTGATGGTCATATTCCCAGCTCGGCAGCTAATGTAAGCATAAGCTGTGGCCAACCATGGCCTCCCAAGGATGAGAGGGTAACCAATAAGCTTAGTCTTAGGCTGGAGAACTAGAAAATCTGCAGGGTACTCCTAGGAGTCAATGGAGACCATCACATCCTCCACAATTCCCTCAAGGGTGACTGTGGAATGGTCTACAAGTTGCAGAACTATTGTGGTCTTCCTCAATGACCCTTGGAGGTTGAGCTTGAGCATGGTGTCCTTGGTCATCACATTAATGGCAGCCCCAAGATCAATGAGAATGTGTGGGACAATGGTGCCATTGATGTGCACATCTACTATAGGTCTTCTAGGGTCCAAATACTTCAGACATATTACTTGCCCCAACATTAAGTCAGACAACTGCCCAATGACATTAATGGGAGGGGCATCTCTTTTTCTTCTTCCTGGATGCTTGAAGCACTTCTCCTTAATCAACTTATTGTAAATGGGAAAGTCTTTTATTACTTGGAGAAGGGGAATCTTTACACATAGATTTCTCAATTCTCCCAGAAGTTCAGTTTCTTCTGGGGTAGGCTAGAGTGGTTGGGCTAATCTCTCAGGAAAGGGTGGATTTACTTTAGGTTTTCTTTCCTCTCTTTCTTCCTCAACCTCTCTATGTGGAGAGGGAGGTTGGTTATCTGTGAGAATTCTTAGATCTTAGGTTGATATCCTGGATTTCTACAGCATAAGCTGGGTATGATGTCTCTCCACTGTATACTTGTTGAGCTTGCCTATTGTTTGGGTTTGGATTTGGCTGCGTAGGCATCTGGGGTTGCTTGGGTGGAGAAGAGTGTAGGAGTTGTGGTTGGGTAGGTGGTCGAGGCAATAGAGCTAGAGCATTGTTGTATTGGGGCCTCCACCCCTAGAGTGGGGTATTCTACTGAGGTTGTGGTTGAACATAAGGTTGAAATGATTGGTTGGTTGGCTGGGAATAATACTGAGATGCATAGGACCAAGGAAGGGGTGTAGACCAGGAAGGATGAGCAGGGGGTCCCCAGGAAGGCATAGATGTGGTTTGGTTGGTGTTGTAATATGCATGGGATGACCCTTGCATACCTTGCTGGTATGGTCTAGGCCCAGGAGGTATCCTTTGGTTGATGTAGCAAAGATTCTCATTAACCCCTTCAGCTCCTTGATATATAGCTTTGAGTTCAGGTAAAGAAGGGCACTTGTCTGTGGAGTGGTCTTCTTCACAGACCGAGCAAAATCTCAATGCAATTCAATGGACATTCATTCCTAGGATGCCTCCTAGTGCATCTAGGACAAAAGATGGCCAAGGCTCTCTCTACTTCCGCTTGCTTCCTTTTGATGTTCATGGTTTCCAATTACAAGGCAAGGGTTTGCAGCGTATCACTTTTGAAATCTTTCAGCATATTTCCAATTTCACCCTTGATGGATGAGTTGGAAGATGATGTACTAGCCATAGGTTGACTACTCCTACCCTTTTTCCTGGCTACCCTAGAATGGTTTCTAAAGAAAATCTTGATATCCTCATAGGGTAATTGGTAGATATCTCATCATGCTAACATTTGTAAGGTATCCAAAAGATCTTCCCTTACTCCTCTGAGTAGGACCAACTTTAGTGACTCGAGGTCAAGTGTGCACCTGGCCCTTTTGTAACTCAGCTGGAATCTTTCTTCGTAGTCTTCTAAGGATTCATGCTGACCCATGGTCATACTGAAAATCTCTTCTTTAGTATCATTTGACCTATAGTAGTCCCTATATTTGTTGTTAAAAGCCTGCTGCATCTGAGCCCAAGTTGTGATGCTATCTCCAGGTAAACCCATGAACCAGCGTAATGTTGCATTCTTGAGGGTAGATGGAAACAGTTTTAACTTTTTCCCATCATCTATATAGTCATAGGTTCAACATATAACAACAAACTCAAATAGGAAAGTTTCAGGGTCCTATGTGGTTAGGCCATGGAAATGAGGTAGAGCAGAGGGGCTTATTTCTTCATCTTAGTGTCCCCATTGGTTTCCCTGATGGGGAAGGAACCCTCAATTATCTCTCCATTTCCTCTGTCATTTCAGTTTTCAGCCATTGGTTCAGTAGGAATGGGTTCCTCTTCTTCTTATTCCCATGTAGGTTCTTCAAATATGTCAGGTTGCTCACCTAAGGGTTCCTCCAGTTCACAGCCACCGAAGAAGAGAGAAGGTTGGCTATTGGATGTAGTGGGGGTATTTGGAAAGAATTTTCCTAAATTGTCCCTACTCCTACGAGGCATGAAAGGAAATGCTTTTGGGTTGGTTTTTGGAAGATTTTTTAGTAAGAAAGTACTTTGCAGAAATGAAATTGTTGATTGAATGAAAATTATTGACAAAAAGAAACTACTTGCTGAATTGAAATTCTACTTGCAGAATGGAAAGGAAAGCTAGATAATGATAACTGAAAGAAAGGAAGCTACTAGATTACTTCTGTAGAAATAAACTAATGGAAGAAAATTGAAGACTAGGAATAGAAGAAAAGAAAGCAGTACTCACATTCTACTCTAACACCTCCTCGGCAATGACTCCAAAAAGTGATGACAGCTAGTATTGCAGCAAGGATGCTGCAACTCCTGGGCTACTAGATTTACTTATAAACCCAGGGTTCATACAAACTTGGAGGTGACAATGCTATATGCACAAGTAGAAGTGAAGGTCCTACCTGTTGTCACTTGTTCATCTGGCAAGAGACCCCAGGGGTTCCAAGCCAGACTTCTATAGAGTAAGAAGAAGCTTGATTTTTTGATGGAAGAAGAGCAAATCTATTCTAAGAGAGCTACTCTACTACAGTAATGAAGAAAACAACATGTAATTCTAAATCACACTATATCCTAATTAACCATTTAAACATCTAAACTAAGCAAAATTGCTAAATCAACACTAACCTAATGCTGCTATCTAAGTTACAGAAATAAAGAGTATCAAACCAAACTAATGTGTAAGAAAGGAAACTAGACTAAGTTTGTTTTCACGTTTTTTTTGTTTTGGTAAATCAAGCATGCAAGGAGTCAAGCAGAAGAGCAAGCGAAGATTGAAATCAGTGAAAGGAGGATTTAACGAAGTAGCAGGGCATGGGAAAAGTTGGATCGATCAGCGAATAGTAAAAATGGAAGATGAGCGGTGGAGATCTTATCACAGGAGATTACGTGAATAGATGGATGAACAGGACTAATGAAAGATGAGCGATGGAGATCTTATCGTGGAGGTTAAGTGAATAGATGGATGAACAGGGTTAACGGGAGATGGATGGTGGAGATCTTATCGTGAAGCTTAAGTGAATAGATGGAAGAACAGGGTTAATGGGAGATGAATGGAGGAGATCTTATCACGGAGGTTAAGTGAATAGATGGACGAACGTGACTAACGGGAGATGAATGGCAGAGATCTTATTGTGGGAGGTTAAGTCAAGAGATGGATGAACAGGACTAAGGGGAGATGAATGGTATAGATCTTATCGCGGGAGGTTGAGTCAAGAGATGGATGAACATGACTAATCAGAAGATGAGTAGAGGAGATCTTATCATGGAGATGAAGTGAATAGATGGATGGATCACATCAAGTCACGTGGTGATAGAAGGGTAAAAAACATGCGGAATGATGGACCGGGTTTCTGTAGGCAGTAAGTAGTTTCTCGCGCACCCTCAAAGTTGTAAGCAGAATTCCAAAATTTTATACGATTAGCCTAATTCAATGACACGTAGCACAGGAAAACCACTTTTCTTTCATGCTCTTGGGTAGATATTGGCTGTGTAAGAATCCGCGTGAGATTGTGCTATAGTTTTTGGATCAAGCTAGACAGATTGACGGTGGAGATTTGGAGTGCATAAAGTATTGGGATGACGTGATAGCTGTTGGATCAAGCTAGATAGATCAATGGTGGTGATTTGGAGTGCATAAAGTCAAACGTTGAAATGAATATGAAGAAGCTATGCGACACGCTGTTGATGGTGGTTGGTCAGGGTTTTTGTGAAAGGAAATCTACGGGTATAATCCTTGCTAACCTACTAACCTGATAACTGAAGAAAAAGGCACAAACAAAAGAAAACTAAAACAAAACCAATCTACGCTACACTACTGTAATGTAAATGCAGCTACTTAAGCAAATGACTGTTTAAACCATGAATCTATGCACTACACTGCTGTAATGGAAATGCATCTACTTAAGCAAATGAACGATTAAACCATGAATCTATGCGCTACCCTACTGTAATGGAAATGCAGCTACTTAAGCAAATGAACGATTAAACCATGAATCTATGCTAACATACATGTATAGTAAAGAGGAGCCTTAGCTATTAGGGTTGGGCCCTAACCCAAGAGCTTCAACCCTTTGAGTTAACTCAGTGCTGGCTCAAAACAAAACTCATTCTTATTATCAAACAATGGATTACATCAACAACTGTCACAAGTCTTGCAGCTCAAAAATAAAGTAGAGTTTTACAATCAAAAGTCTGAATCCTACTGAGGTCCTAGGCCTCTCTACTTATATGATTGAAGTCTCCAACGATTTCCTTAAACTTAGGGAGGCTCGGCTCCCAAATTCGAGATAAACTGGTGCTTTGACTTTTACTTGCTCGACTGCCTTCTAGTCCTCATGATTTGGCTGTTTTGCACTCCAATCTGATGGAAGAATATTCAAATGGAGGGGTAGTAAATGAGGAGGATTTAGCTCCTATAATTCCTCTCCCTTGTCCCATTCGACTTTTGAAAAAGGTCTTTGCCAAAATTCCTTGCTTTTATCCTTTAATCCTTCTTTAAATGCACATTAGACCACAAAGCAAAATATCCAACTCTAACTCATCTCATAAACGCAATATAATCAAAAGTATGCAATAAGTTGTGAGAATAGTTGGTTTGAATAAGCTAGGAGGTGAATTAAGGCCCATATAATTACCCAATGATGAGGCTCATCAGGGCCCCTGCAGACAATCAAGGTTTTTAGTTTATTTTCATGTTGTTGCTTTGTGATTTTTTTCATTCAATTTCATTCTATTATCACTAAATTCTAGTTTAATTACTTCGTTGTTTTCATTATTTCATATAAACTCAGTTATCTTGTTACCATTTCACATTTCGTTTATGCTTACAGTGTTTCAAATAGTTTAGTTCTTCAACGCTTTTTTTCTTAGTTACAGTTAGCCTCTTCGTGCTTTTTAGAATTAGAATTTATATCAGTCTGCACTTCGTAGTTAGAAATTTCTTTCATGCTCTTTAAAATCATAATTGTATATATTTCATAGACAAAGCTTTTGTTTGAATTCCAATACTCTTTTTTCATAGCACCAATGTGCTTATATAAATTCATAATTTTAGGATGAATAACATAAGACATTTTAGAATGATACTCAATTAGATCCGGTTTGATAGATTAATCTAACAATAGCTTAACTCTCATTTATTCTAATAGTAGTTTAACTTTCAAGTATTAATTTGTAGAAATCCAACTCTAATGAAAATCTAGATAACAACGAAAATATGAAAACAAACATAACCATCATATTACTAAACGAAATAATAGGCTTCTAGCATATATAGTGCACCTGCACTTCATAAGTTTGCCAGCTCCGGTCGATAATTTATTCTTGCAATTTAAGAACATTAAATTGACCAAACAAGTTCTGTAAGAAGTGTGGTATATCATGGCATAAGACTACTCCATACACACCTCAGCAAAATGAAGTTGCAGAAAGAATGAAAATGACGTTGATGGAAAAGGCAAGAAGAATGCTTAGTAGTACCGGGTTAGGACATGAATTCTAGGCAGAGGCGGTGGAGACTGCATGTTACCTGGTCAACAAATCATCTTCATTAGTGTTGGAGGATAAGACTCCACATGAGGTATGGACTGGTAAGAAATCCTCTCTTTCACATCTAAGGGTATTTGGTTGTGATGCATATGTACATGTTCTAAAGGAGAAAACAACCAAGTTGGATAGTAAATTTGAAAGGTGTATCTTTATTGGGTATAAGGATGGTTTAAAAGGTTATAAGCTTTGGAACCTAGAAACAAGGAAGGTTGCGTACAACCAAGATGTGGTGTTTAGAGAGGTGAAATATGTATTAAACATGAATTCCTACCAAACAAAGTTGAGAAGATAGAGTTTGAGCTAAAGAAGGAAGAATCAGACTCTACAATAGAACATGAATAAGAAGATGAAGAGCCACAAACTCCAATTGTAAGAAGACCAATTCAAGAAAGAAGGCAACCAGAAACGTATAGTACATCTACTTTATGTTCAAACTTTTCTTTATCTATTACTGATCATGATCCTAGAACTGTCAGGGAGGCAGTAGATTCAGAGGATGGTAAACTCTGGAAAGATACCATGGTTGATAAAATGGCATCTTTGGACAAAAATGAGGCTTGGGATCCAGTGGAGTTGCCAGCTGGAAGTAAACCCATTGGAAGAAAATGGGTGTTTAAGAAGAGATGAATGAAGAAGGCAAGGTGGAGAAATACAAAGCTCAGTTGGTAGCAAAAGGTTATTCCTAGGTGCCGAGAATTGATTTTGGTGATATTTTTTCTACTATTTCTAAGGTAGCTTCTATTAGATTTATTTTATCTATTGCTGTCACTTTTGATTTTGAGGTAGAATAGATGGATGTGAAGACAACATTTCTTCATCGGGATCTGGAAGAAGATATCTACAAGAAGAAACCTGAAGGCTTGGCGGTGAAGGGTAAGAAAGAACTAGTATGCATGTTAAAAAGTCTTTGTATGGGTTAAAATAGTCACCAAGGATGTGGTATCAGAAATTTGATACATATATATGGGGACTTGGCTTCACCAGAAGCAAAGAAGATCACCGTGTGTCTTTTAAATTAATTGGTGACAATGTTCTTATTTGGTATTGTATGTGGATGATATGTTGTTGTTTGGAAATAACAAACAAATTATCCAGGATTTGAAGACCCATTTTCCTCTAAATTCGACATGAAGGATCTTGGTGCTGCAAACTATATTTTGGGCATGGAAATTAAATGAGATCAGGAAAAGAGGAAGCCCCGGTTAAACCAGAGGAGGTATGTTGAGACAATACTGCACAGGTTCAATAAGCAGGATAGTAAACCGATGAAGGTTCCTATTCCTGTAGAAGTTATCTACTGAACAGTGTCCCAAGATATAAGAAGAGGAAGAGGACATGTCTCGTGTTCCATACACAAGTGCAGTTGGTAGCCTGATGTATGCAATGGTCTGTAATAAACCAGAAATTACACATGCAGTGGGAGTATTGAGCGAGTTTATGTGAAAACCAAGGAAGGAGCATTGGACAACAATGAAGAAATTTTTCAAGTATTTGTGTGGCACTAGTGATTATGGTTTGTGCTACCAAGAAAGACCAGGATTGGAGAGAGTTTTTTACATTCGTGGCTTTGTTGATGCAAAATGGGCTAGAGACCTAGATTAGAGAATATCTACAAGTGGGTATGTGTTTAACCTATTTGGAGGTGCAATCAGTTTCATGAGCAAGAGACAATTATAGTGGCACTTTCAACTACAGAGGCAAAATACATGGCAACCACTCATGCAAGAAAGGATGTAGTTTGGTTGCAGAGATTGTGTTTAAGTATGGGGTTAGTATAACAAGATATAAGGATAAACTGTGATAAACAAAGTGCAATTTTCTTGGCAAAGAACCCTTCTTATCATTCAAAGACAAAGCACATCGATGTTCAGTATCACCTTGTGAGGGATATGGTTGAGGACAAAAAGGTGTTCTTGGTAAAGGTGGACACTTTGAAGAATGTTGCAGATGCACTGACACAGTCTATGAGCATTGAGAAGTTTTCTTGGTGTAAAGAACAATAGATATTGTAGGGTTTGACCAATGACTAAGCTCTCCTATCACCCCCTGTGTCGAAAAGAAAACAACAAGTGGGAGAATGTTGGGTGTGTGTTATATTCTTTCCACGACTAGCCCCATGCGCAAAGTAGGGGGGTTAGAGGGGAGGTGGTAGCTCGCCCTCTATTGCACTAGGCATAACAAAGGGGTCACAAGGGGGCGACATGATGATTTTGCGCATGGGTTTCGCACATGGTTTTGGGAATGATGGTTTTTTCCCATGGTATCTTGTATATCTGGTCACGAGAACTACGGTTATGTTCTAATCTAGGGTTAATGGTTTAGGGTTTATGAATGCTTCAACATGTATATATATGTGTTGTAACATTGAAAGGAATATAATGAAATATCAATTTGGTAGTCCTGGTTTTGGGATCCAGAGGAAAATATCTGTGTATTTTTTTGTGTTTCTCGCCATTGTATATTTTCTATTTTTAAGAATTTGTTTGCAGGTAATTTCTGTACAGGGTTAAAACCTACAAAGAAAATAACATAGGTGATAGAGGGAGACATGTTAATACATTCAAATCAGGTAAGACTCAAGGGGAATTTTCAGTGTCAAGACCCATAGAAAAACACGTTGAGCATGAAAAATGGAAGATGAATGAGAAGGAAATAATTTATACCAACACCTCCACCAGGAAATATTGTTGGTAACCCCGCAAACTATCCAAAATAACTGCAAAAGCATACCTTGAAAAATTGACTCAAATATACTCGTATGTTGCTAGTGCAACAATGTCTAGAGGAAGAATCTAGTTGTTTCCTGAGAAAATTCTATCTAGAGGAGTAAGAACCTTATCCATACTTGGCTTTCATGGTTTGACTTTCATCCAATCACTCTACCTTCATTATAGATGAAACAACCTTCCCCTCCACCTCCTACTCCACACTTCGTACAACCAGGGGTTCTTCCCTCCCTAGCCACAAATTTAATGGCTTGAATAGTGAATTGGTCATATCTACACTCACATGAGCTATAAACTCAAGCTATATAGCAATATTCCACCACTTTTCTCATACCATTACATATTAAATATTTTTGCAATTCACATTTAACTTCACTGAGGGATGGATTCCACATCCTCGATTTCATTTGGAAGGTGGGTCAGAAACATCTCGCCTCTCCCCCACCCCCATCTTGTTTGTCACCCCATCCAAGGCTGGAATATATTTTTTTATCGATATTCCAATAGGTGATCTTCAGATCTGATTTAGGAAAAAAGGTTCCAAGTTGATGCCAACAATGAAGAATATTCTAAACATCCATAGATTATGAGTAGGTCTATAATTTTGTTTCTAGTTCGCTGGACATGCATATGAATAAGATTAGGATTGTAATAAATAAGGGAAGGTACTTTCCCCACGAGAGATTCTAGTCTTCAACTAGCCAATACCTTATAAGTGTGAGTGTCATTTTGGAGCTTCTTGATCATAATTATTATAATGTGAGAGTCCCCTTCCACTAAGAACTTTGTGAATCCTTCAACATGGACATATTCTAGTCCCACACAGAGATCCACTAGTTTGGAAACATTGTTGTTGATAATGCAAATCAATCCCAAGTAAATAAAAAGGGGAAAGCCTATTTGATTTAAAATTATTCCCCCATATCTTATGGGTTCATGATTATGTTTTGAAGTTCCATCAAAATCAAATTTCATAAAAGAAGGTGGGGGGTGGGGGGAGGGGGGGTGGGAGCCAAGAGAAAGGGCTAGAGGCAAGAGGAGTGGGGGATGGAGGGGAAGTAAACCCCATTGGAGTGGAAGGTTACCATCCATTGAAGATCCAAGATTCTCAAACTAACCCTTGCTAGTCCTGAGAATACCTAGGTAGAGCTATAATCATTTCCTTAACTTGGTGAACAAAAGAGTTCCAAGTGGAGTCCATGGGAATGATCACCCCTTGAAATTTTTTTAATTCCATTCTTTCCATATTCCCTAGAGGATGAAACCCAATGAAAGGATCCATATATGGTTAAGAACCAAATTAGAAAAATCTTGATATTACTACCTTACTATGGTCTTTGAGACATTTAGGGGATCCCTTTTTGTTTTCATAAAACATTAAGGTAATTTATCCCACAACCCCCCGTAAATGGTGTAAGCGTTGAACAATTGCTCCTGAATTTATGAATGCATACAACATAGATAACATTGGGAGGGACCTTGGTAATTACACTTTTGAATATTCCCCCACATTAAAGGATTATTCTGAAGAAAAATCCATAGAAAATTAGATATATATGGCCGCATATTTTGTTTCCAAATATTTTTCCTTACCTCTTCTCGTGGAAAATTGAGATGGATCACCTCTAGTTGATAAGCTTAGTTGACATAAAATATACCCCTAGTGTAATTTATCCTTTTTATTAGATACATGAATCCTCCTCTTTTGCAATTTTCTCTAGAATTGTTTACAAATTTCTCTATCTAGTTTAAGATTCCATTTCTCAGGAAACATCCATTTACACAAACTCATAGGAGTATCACCCTCTATCCAGTAATCAATAGTCATGGATTTAAATTGGGATGACCTATGTTGGCTAAGCCTTTATAACTAAATTTAGTCTTTGATTTTAGGAAATTTCTTCCATGAGTTGACCCAAAACATAGTTGTGCAACCATTTTTTATCTATCAAAAGTAGTGCTTTTGTACCAAACTCCTTAATTTTTTAGATAGGGAACATATTGATGAACTGAGGGCCATGGTGTTTACTCTGATAATATTTTGTTAGGGCACATTAGGAGCGTACTTTCTTTTCCAAATTATTTTCCAGAGATCCTGGCTCCCTTAAAGCCATCTCCACTAGATCATCACACCCAGAAAAATTTCCATTATAGCCAGATCATGTAGTCTTAATCCCCCCTTAAGCTTTGGGCTGAATATGTTATTCCATGCTACTAGAGGCCACTTCTTATCCAAATTCACTCCTTACTAATGGAATCTATGAATTATTCTAAATTCCTGAGAATAGATGTCAGTGCCAGCATTCTTGAACACAAACACACACACACACACACACACACACACACACACACACATAGATATATGAAGATCTTGAAGGACCACCTTGAGAAATACTAATCTTCCAACAATATCTAAGGAATGAAAGTTTCAACTTGCCAATTTGTTTTTGAAATTTTGGGAGAAGCTCCTCCCATAAGCTCCATTTAAGAGAGCTCTCATTGAAGTTTCCAAGTTGGTTGAGCTCACATTTGGATGAGGAAGAGGATGAATTAACCTTAATCCATTATCCCTTCCTCCATGGAACTACCTCCCAAATTTGGTAGAGCATTCATGAAGACCATTAATGGCTTAACCTCCTCCATTCAGTTATAAATTCACCAAGCATTCAAAGGCTAGTCTAAGGTTGAAATTTCTTGAGCTAAGGAGATGCTATTTGAATGAGATTAGTAAGAGTATTGTAATGATGTCAAATTGTTGCTTCATGAGGAGAGAAGGGATCGAAACTAGAAGGAAGACACTGAATCAAGCATGAACATTCATGGGTTGTAATCTTTCCTTTTATCAATAAAGAATTCAAAGCTTTTTCCATTCATGTTCTTATATGATGTTATCATATTCTGGATTCTATGATATGTTTAATTAACATATCTTTATTGTATGCCTTGATGGATTTCTGTCTCGGCTTGTGTGCAGGTACTTTCTAAGCGAATTAAGTACATAAAGGAGCAGCGAAATCGGTCAAAGGAGAGAGGGAGCAAGTGAAAGTTACAGGTTGGTTTATTTTACCCCTTCTCTTATCTGTTGATTATAGAAAAAGTAGCGAATTACTTTGTCTGTTGTTTCTAGACTTTCTACTAGGTCTAGAGGGTTAGGCGTTTGTAGAAACACTAAATTTTCCCAAAACAGATTGGCGATTCCGCTGGGGAGATCTTAGCCCTTTTAGTAGCTTATCCACCTCCTTAGACACCTTGACATACTTTACTTGTTGTAATTCAAAGTTTTATATTGAATTTTGGTCACAATTTGAGGTTAGATGACTTTTGAGTGGCCGCACAGGAATCAGTGCAGGCTAACCTTAGAGACAGTGCGCTGTAGCGCACTTAGGCCTTCTTTGACCTGCGTTGATTAAGCTTGGAATATTTTGATCAGCGTAGTTTGGCCCTCTTTGACCTGTGCTGATTAGTGCAGATTGGCCCTCTTTGACCTGCGCTGATCAGTTTTGAAATCATTGAAATCAACGTAGTCTTTAGTGAGAGCCAGTGCTCTGCAGCGCAGTTAGCTCCTCTGTGACCTGCGCTGATCAACCTTAGGTTAAATTCCCACCTTTGGATTGAGTTTTTGCCAAAATTCTTCTGATTGCTTGCTTGCTGAAAATCAATGATGTCTTATCTTTGAAAACAGTCTTTTCATCTCCTTAGTCAGCCAGCCCTACTTTGATTGGATTGATTAATGTTTCTTTAATGTTTTCTTTGTCATTATCAGTCTATAGTCAAAGTTAGTTTTTGGTCGATTGATCTTTGTCAAAATAAAGTGTCGTAAAGTCGTCTTTTCCTTCAAAAACTGAATTATCATAAAATCTTCATTCGTAAAATATTGATTGATTTATATGTGCATATGGTTTTTCTTTTCGTCGAAAGTGTCGTAATTCCTCATTTCTTTGAAATTGAAAGCATCGTAAATTATTCCTTTCCAAGAAAAGAAATTGCTGCCAAATCATCTTTGTTATGAAAAAATATTTTTGATCGATTGTGAATATTTCCTTTTTGTTCATCATAACATTAAGGGATTTGAAAAGAAAAACATGCATTGTGCATATTAAAGTTTGTGAATGCTTGAAAGGAATGGTTTAGGGAATTTCATTAGTTTGTGCTCTTTGTTGCTTGTTCAAAAAGTACTCGTATGCTCTATCCCTCATAGCTAGGATTTTCATTGCTGAAAAAAATGGAAAGAGTGCTTCTCATTCTAGTTGCATTCTTAGGAATTTCGGAAAACATCTCGTGGTGAACCTTCAAAGGCAAATTTTAAGAAATATCAACCTAAAATTTACATCAATTAATCTAATAACACATTGGAACTTAACGAAAACATCTAGGGGTCTAGGCTAGAGATGTGTTCCGACTTATATAAACCTAGTGGCTATCGTTTTCAGTGAGGTTGGGTGATTCCTCGTCTTTGATTCGATAAGTGCTAGTACAGACTTATGCTCCTTGTACCATAGATTATATGGTGGGAGACCCCAATAGGTTGAAATCCTTTATCCCTAAGAAGCCGAGTCTACCACCTTACCGATCGCAATGCACCGAACACAACATTCGGGAAGATTGACTGCCGAACATAAAGTCCTTGGTCATTTCTCTTTCATTTGTCACCAAGGTGTATATTGTAGTTTTGCGATTTGTCTGGTAAACCTTCTTGTCTAGAATCTCCAGAGCAGTCACTTTCATTCCTTTTTTACTCTTTAAAACTAAAAGGATCATCTGAGCACTTGTCCTTTCAGGCTCATTAAACATCGAAGGCGACTAGAGTCATCTTTTGTTTTTTCTCGACTCTTTAAAAATGAAAAAGCGAAGTTGTGTTCTAGTGTCATAAAATTAATTGACCACGGATAACATCCTTCACGCTCTCTCCTTAGTTGATCTTAGGTTGAAACATATGGAGACAAACCTTGAGTCCACCAATCAAGGAATTCCTTTTGATGGGAATCCTAGTCCTTTTCCTCCATTTGGAAATATTGGTGCTCCATATATGGCTATTGTCCCTTCCGGGATTTACTATTGGATTGCTAGTATGGTTCTTTTCAACCTCCTTGGTTAAAAATGTCGTGATTTCTCCACAATTGAGTACACCTCCAACTGGACAAAATCAACCTCCAGTTGATCCTAAAGTTGACCCTTTTCCTTCTTCCTCGGTTGTTTCTTCCTCCCCTTCTTCCTCTTCACCTGGTGAAAGTATTGGTACTAGTAACCAGGTGGCTAAGAAGAAGAAGAACAGGAAGAAAAAGAAGAAGAAGAAAATTCAGCAAAGGGGCAACAAAGCAACCATTTCTTTGAATGCAACATCTAATGAGAAACCATCCATCAAGCCTCACAAAGTTTGATATCCATGCAAACTTTTTGCGGCAGACCATGTTCTTTGAAATTGTCCTGATATTCCTTAGATCTTAGAAGAATGGTCTTCCCGTTCATATCATCCTATGTCATCAACTTCTAGAGATCATGTTGGTGACACACCATCAACTAGTGGCAGTAAAGATCATGGAAAGAAGGGGAAAGTTAAGTTTCCATGTAAGTTATCTGAAGGGAATCACCCCATTCACCTTTGTCCCTATCTGGATGAAGCCAAAAATGTGTTGGATAACCGTCCTGCTTCGCCGTAGCGACTTCCATCTGGTTACAGGAAAATCTCCCTAAATCCTTCACTAGTTGATGAAGTGACTGATCAAAATCAACTGTTGGTCAAACCCACTCTCTCTAAAAGTGAATCCTATGAGTCTATACCTGACCTAAATCAATAGGTCGAGGTAAAAATTGACCCAATTTCACCTTTAGTAAATCATACCTTTCCCGAAGAGAGTGAAAATGATACCACTCAAGTTATTTTTGTTTCTTCAGATTCTAATGTGCTTGGGGGCAGTCCTCCTATTCCATCAAGACAAGAGGAAAATCCTCCCACTCTCATAACTCAAGGGGTTAATCCTCCCGTTTCTATGGTACCCCCTCCAAATAGTTTAGTGACTTCCTTTGATTGGAATCGACTGGCTGGATTTCGTCTTCCCTCTTATGTGCCTTTCCAGATCATAGTAAAAGTTTGTAATATGATTGTATCTTGCACTATTATAGATGAAGGTGCATCCGTGAGTATCCTTTCCTCAACTGCTTGGCAAGTGCTCGGTTTGCTGCCACTTATGCCAATTACCCAAAATATATTGGTTTTTAACAGAGGAATGAGTCGACCATTAGGGATGCTCCCTCGTTACCCATTACTTTGGGAGGAAAAATCATTTATTTGAACTTGATGGTAGTCCAAGCCATTTAGATTATAATTTACTTCTTGGGCATGACTATGTTTATGACATGGGAGCTATTGTTTCAACACTCTTTCGAGTGATTTATTTCCCGCATGAAGGCAGGATTGTCACCGTTGACCAGCTTTCATTTCCTGGTCCAAATATGGCTTCTAGTCAACCATCTTCCCTAAATGGTCCTTTTGTACCAATGGTATCATCCTTGCCACGGGTTAATTATGTGGCAACTTGTTCCATACCTACATCAACTGACGATCAATTCAATGATGTTGTACATCATGTACTGTGGGCATGGGAGCCAGATCTCTCCTTCATGACCTCTTATGAGTTGTGATAGGGTTCAAGGATAGTTCGCTATCTTGTGTCAACCTCGTTAAAAAATGAAACAAGGGTCTCTGAGGATAGTTCGTTGTCTTGTGTCAACCTCGTTAAAAAATGAAACAAGGGTTTATGAGGATAGTTCCTTGTCTTGTGTCAACCTCATTAAAAAATGAAATGGAGGATATGAGGACAATTCTTTTACTGTGTCAACCTCGTTAAAAAATGAAATAGGTCCATGAGGATAGTTCCTTGTCTTGTTTCAACCTCGTTAAAAAAATGAAACAAGGAATCAAGGATAGTTATTTTACTGTGTCAACCTTGTTTAAAAAATGAAACAGCTCCTATGAGGATAGTTCCTTATCTTGTGTCAACCTCGTTAAAAAATGAAACAAAGAATCTAAGCATAGTTCCTTGTCTTATGTCAAGCTCATTAAAAAATGAAACGAGGTCCCAAGTTCCGAATCGAGTCTTCGACTAGATCTCATAAAATCCCAGCCGAGTTTGTTCGCTTGATCTCGTAAATGAACCTTCATTCCATCCACTTGATAGCCATGAGTAGTCTACTTAGGTGAATGTAATGAAGCTTGGGGGGCATGCACCTAATGGTAAATAATGGTAAATTTAAGTTTCCTTGCAGGTTATGTGAAGGGAATCACCCCATTCACCTTTGTCCCTATCTGGACGAAGCCCAAAAGGTGTTGGATAACCGTCCTACTCAACCGTAGTGACTTCCATTTGGTTACATGAAACTCTTCCTTTCATCATATTGGGGGCATGTAAACCAATTTCAAGCATAGTTTTTCCTCATTTCAAGCTTGTGTAAAAATGAAACCAGTTTCAAGAAAAGTTTTTTCTCCTTTCAAGCTTGTGTAAAAATGAAACAAATTCCAAGCATAGTTTTTTCTTTTAAGCTTGTGTAAAAATGAAACTAAACCCAAGCATAGTTCCCTATGGTTCAAGCTTGTGTAAAAATGAACCCATTTCATTTTAACCCTTGGTGATTGCTATTCTATTAGCCTTTTCTATCAAATGAGCCTTGGTTATGTCATTCCATCACCACCATCTCCTTGGCCGATCATACACTTTCACTTGGTTGTTTTACCCTTTTGAGGAACATCTGCAATGAGTGGTCTTATTAGCCAGCCTCTTCACATCAATCAACATGTTTTGAGAAGTTCCCACATCACAGGAACCAGTTGCTACCTTAGACACGACTCGTTCCTCAAAATGGAGTCCTCTTTAAACTCTTTTTCAGACTCTCTAAATATGAAAAGATTGTCGAGCGCTTGTCTATTCCAGCTCGTTAAAGGATTGGAAACGATATCTTTTTTGTATTATTTTATGCTTTTTCAGACTTGTGAGATTATTTTATGAAAAAATAATTGTGGAGTTTACTTTTCATCCCTTTTCAAACTCTCTAAACATGTAAAGGATCGAGTTGTCTTTGTCGTTAAACTTGTTAAAAACATTAAATAGCAACACACTTGTCCATCTAGACAAGACCGAGTTTCACCTTCGCTAGACTCATTAAAACATCAAATAGCGATGGATTCACTTGAATGGTGGAATTATACAACAAGCATATGTTATCCTCCTTAAGCTTGATAAAAAATAAATAGGTACTGGTCAGAAATGACTGGGGAAAATGGGAAAAAGTCGAGAACACTTTATGGTAGCAAGTTTCTCTTGAACATGACACTTTCGCCTCCTCACCGTGGCTATGTGGGTTGGGTCATTCAGCTTGACGGTTATCACACCGTTGGTCTAGCATACCATCCATCACTTTGTTTTGGGTCAATGCTACCAATTCACTTTAGTGTCGCCAATATGTTCAAGAGAAGTCCTTCAGTTCAAAACTTCATCCTTTACGATACAGTAAACCTTCATTTTCATGCCCGCATTCCTGAACCTTGTGTTTTTAGTCGATGTTTTATCTCCAAAATAATTTACCTCATTTCGTGTCATTGATGTGGGATACATCAAGGCCCTCCTGCAACGAGTCGCTTCTTGTTGACATCAACACATCATCCAAGAAGTTGACTTAGAAACACCCCTTCAATACCTTGAGTCTTGCATACATCAATGGTAGGTTTCTCACTTCCGGCGATAGGTTGACATCAATGGCCTTTGACCGAAAGA
This sequence comes from Pinus tabuliformis, assembly GCA_031772625.1. NCBI lineage: Eukaryota > Viridiplantae > Streptophyta > Pinopsida > Pinales > Pinaceae > Pinus > Pinus tabuliformis. Next base: position 1,787,308,211 of record CM062818.1, read on the forward strand.
CTTCGTATGGTGTTCGACATCAAATCATTTATTCACACGTTGCGAAATGTACTACAATACCTTGAGGGTCATTATCACTATCGGTGATTCCTCTCGCATCTGTTAATGGCTTACATCATTGGCTGGTAATCAGACGATGTATCTCCATGTTCGGCCTCAGATCATCTATTCACATGGTTAGAATTGTACATTCAGTGAAGATTGAATGAGATTGAAGACTGTGGATATAGTTTCATCCATCCAGGTTGCGACATATTTTCAGGAGTACTATATCAAATGTACAAATGGCCTTACATTCATGGTCATCATTCATGGGTCTATATCTATGGACAACTATATTTGTACATGTAATGAAAGTTTATAAGCTGAGCATGGGTATGCCTTCCCTCAGCTAGTTTGTGAGAAAAAATCAAATTATCATGATATTTGTATTGTAAGTGATGCAGGTCACCTTCCACTTTGAAACCTTCTCTCCAAATGGTAAAGCATCTCACTCGACATGTTTATTTTCGACTTCAAGCTTTACGAGGTAGCTGTTATAGGTCAATTTGGGCAAATCAACCCCGACTTCCAGATCAATACTATTAGGGTCCATCAATCCCTAATTCAGTTATTTTCATTCCCTAATGAGGTCAACCTACATCATGCTTGCCTCCCAAGAGTTTCCATGACACCATTCATCTAAAAAGTTCCCCTAAGGAGATCACCATAGGCAGCCTTCTATCAGGCTGCATTACAATGAAGGAACTGCACTGACTGGGTGCACTGCAGTGCACTTAGCCTTTGTTTCACCTGCGTTGAGCGGGTTTCAAATAATTTTTTAAATGAATCCATTGGATTCCTCATCCAATGGATACTTGTTATAGACATATTTGGGCACTTCAACCCCAATCTTATATGTTGATAAACTAGGGCTCTTTAACCCCTAAAGGTGTTGTTTCATTCCCTAAAGGAAACCATCCAGAACTGGCCAAAACTGGACCATACTGACTGCTCCACTGTCAAGGTGTGATGCATACTGACTGCTCCATTAGCTAGGTACGATGCATACTAATGAGGCCTTCAGTGGGGTGTGATGAGCGAGAATGGACAAATGTCTGAGACAGTTTGCTAAGTGGATGCTCATGGAATCTTCTAGAAACTTCTCCTATGACACTTGCCTCTTTGAATTCACCCAGGGATGAGTAAGAGATCCAAGAAATCTCCAAGTGGAACCAAAAACAACAAGTGGAATGACACTAATAAAAAACCCAGAGATGACTCACACCCTTGCACACTTCTATAAATGGATCCCTCATCTAAGAGATTTGGAGGCTCGAATTTTGTAATTTGTAAGGAAGTGCTGATAGTTTGTATTTGAGAGAGAGCATTGTATTGTTGGGTGATCTTGCTTTTCATGAGGTGAAGAGGGCTTTGATGCTGGGAGGATGATGTTGGATCAGACAGCTGGGTTGTAATTCTCCTTTTTATTTAATAAAGTTCTTTGAGTTTTCCTCCATACAATCATGTATTTGTGAATGTTGTTATTTGTGAATACCATTGTATGTTCATTGCATTTCTGATTTTGCAATGCTTATGATATAATAGATCAAGATGCTTTGACGGTGTTTTGTTACTTTGTCTCTATAAGTATTCTCGAAGTGGGATAAGTAGGAGAGGAGTTACAAGCTCTATCAAGGGGGAGAGAGATTAAGCAAGGAGTTAAGTGGAAGATCTAGGTTGGTTCCTTTGCGTCTCTCTTATCTATCATACATAGAGGAAATCACAAATTTCTTTAAACTATTTGTTTCTAGGGTAGCTGCCAATCCTAGAGGGCTAGTCGATTGAAAAGACACTAGCTTTCCTAGAAACAAAATGGTGACTCCACTCGGGATCGAATAGATGTTTGTTTGTTGTTTTTGTTTGTTTTATAAACTATAGAGGGAGCCTGAAGTTATCCAAATAGCCTTCGAACTGCTCTTGCTCTGCAATCGCACAGTAGATGAATGCTGCTTCAGTCAATCTCCGGTTTAGTTTATGAATTGAAAATATGACTTACAAGAATTCTAGATGCCCTTTTGGTAGCTCAGTAACCTATCAATATCATTCCTCTGTACTTTTATCTTTACTGTCCATCATAGCTCAACTTAACTCACTGAAATCAGTTGCAAATTTGAGCCAAAACCCATCTCAGTTGCGCTCCCTAGCCCATCACACTGTCTGTCACTGTCAACCAGTATGCATCGCACCTCCCGAGCCTGAAAAGTGTGATGCATCCCTGTTTTTGTGAAGCCTAGGTGCGATGACTGACTGAGCCTATTTCTCTTCTAGAAATTTGGGGTTTTTTGTCCTTGTTTTCAACTCCGTTTAGTTGTTTTTGCTACTCATGAACATTACCTCATTACTGAAGCCTCCTTGCATCACATAGTTCAGCCTCCATTGATTAGGATTAGTAAATGTTTTTATGTATTTTTCCATCATTTACAATCCTTTGTCAAAAAGTTGTTTAAATCGATCTGTCGTTTTGGTACAAAAAGTGTCGTAACTCTCATTTTGTGTCAAAAAGAGAAGTGTTGTTGAGTCTTCCTTCCCTGAATAGTCGATTGAAATTTTCTTCAATTATTTGATTTGATTTGTTAATATTTGAAGTTTTGAAATCATTTTCTATTTGAAATTGAAAAGTGTTGTTTAGTCTTCCTTTCTATTTTGAAAAGGAAATTGTCGAAATGTCGCTTTGAATAAAATATTTCAAATCTTTTCTATACTTAGTTTTCCGTTTTGGAATTTTTCACATTAAGGGGAATGAAAAACAAATACATGCATTTGCATTTGCATTTAGATTGTATGCAAAAAATGATTTAGGAAAGTGCATTTAGTGTGTGCTCTTTTCTCTCTGTTTGAAAGAATCGTGATTTTCTTTCCTTAATATCTAGGATTTTCATTGCTCAAAATAAACAATGATTGTTTATCATTGTAGATTTCATTTTTAGGAATTTCAAATCTACATCATGCGATGAACCATTGAAAGGAAAAATTCTAAACAAGATCAACTCTAAAATAAATTTCAATGAACTTAACAATGCTTTGGAACCTATTGCAACACATCTAGAGGTCTAGGCTAGAGACATGTTCCGGTGTCGTAAAAACTAGTAACTATTGTTTTCATAGAAGGTTGGGTGATTCCTCCTCTTTGATACGACAAGTGCTAGCATGGGCTTGTGCTCCCCGTACCGTCGTGTATATATTGGGAGGCCACAATATTCTTATATCCTTTATCCATAGGAAGCCGTGTCTGCTGCCCTATCGATCGCAATGCACTGAACACAACATTCAGGAAGATTGATTTCCGTACATAAGTCCTTGGTAATTTCTCTTTACTTTATCACCAAGGTGTATATTACAGTTTTTCGATTGGTTTGGTAATCCCTTTGTCTAGATTTCCAGAGTAGTCACTTTCGTTCCTTTTCAAATCCTTATAAGAAAAGGTCCATCTCAGCACTTGTCACTTCAGGCTCATTAAAAATCGAAGGGGACTAGAGTCATCTTTAGCTTTTTCTCGACTCTTAAAAATTGAAAAAGCAAATTTGTGTCAAAGTGTCATTAAAATTTATTAATTCGGAATAACATCCCTGTTCCTTCGTTGATCTTAGGTTGAGATAATGGATTCCACCAATGAAGGAATCCCTTTCGAGGGGAATCCTAGTCGTTTTTCTTCTTGGGGAAATATTGGTGCTCCGTATATGGCCACATTGTGCCTTACGGGAATTACAATTGGCCTACTAGTATGGCTATTCTCAATCTCTGTCGTTCAAAATAACTTAATTCCTCAGCAATCGAATCAGCATCCAGTTGATACTGAAGTTGACCCTTCACCTTCTTCATCGTTTGTTTCTCCCTCCCCTTCTTCCTCTTCGCTTGGTGAAAATAGTGATACTAGTACTAGGTAGCTGAGAAGAAGAAGAAAGGGAAGGAGAAGAAGAAGAAGAAGCCAGTGCAGCAAGGGGGCAATCATGAATCATATAATGAAAATCTGTACACTAAATCTGCTAAACCCAGATCTCCATGCATAATTTGTAGAGGAGACCATTTTCATCGAGAATGTCCGTGCATTCCTCGGATCTTGAGAGAATGGTCCCCCCATTCGCACCAACCGGTGTCATCAACCTTTGGTGATCATGTTGACAGCACACTGTGAGCTAGTATTGGAAAGGTCAATATTACATGTATATTATGTGAAGGGGACCATACCCTTCCCCGTTGTCCTTTTTTGGATGAAGCCAAAAGATTCTTGCATAACCATCCTGCTTCACCGTAGCGACTTCCATCTGGATATAGGAAGCTCTCCCCAAGTCCTTTACTAGTTGAAAATTTGACTGACATAACTCAACCATCGGTCGAAGCACCTATCATTGAAAGTGAATCTTCTGAGTCCATACTAGACAAAAGTCAACAGGTCGAGATGGCAGTTGACCCAGTTTTACCTTCAGAAGATCATATCCTTCCTGAAGAGAGTGAGAACGATACCATTCAAATTCTCTTTGTTACTTTAGATTCTGACGAACTTAGGGGAAATCCACCCATTCCTTCACAACAGGAAGAGAATCCCCTAGTTCCCGCTGCTCAAGGGGTTATTTCTCCCATTTATTTGGTACCCCCTCCAAGTAGCCTGGTCACTTCCTTTTATTGGAATTGACTAGCAAGATCCCGCATTCCTTCTCATGTACCATTCCGGATCATAGTACAAGTTTACAAAATGATCGTGTCTAGCACTATCATAGACAAAGGGGCATCAGTGAGTATCCTTTCCTCGACTGCTTGGAAAAAGCTTGGTTCACCATCGCTTATACCTATTACTCAGAATTTATTAGGCTTTAACAAAGGAACCAATTGACCGTTAGGAATCCTTCCTAACTTACCGATAACTTTGGGAAGGAAAAATGTTCACTTGAACGTGATGGTAGTCCAAGGACCATTAGAATACAATCTACTCCTTGGACATGACTATGTTTATAACATGGAGGCTATTGTTTCAACACTCTTCTGAGTGATGTGTTTCCCGCATGAAGGCAAAATTGTCACCATTGAACAGCTTTCATTCCCTGGTTCACGCATAGCTCCAAGTCGATCATCATCCCTAAATAGTCCTTGTACATTAGCAGTGTCTCTCGAACCTTCATTCCATCCACCTAATTACCGCGAGTAGTCTGGTGAATGTAATGAAACTTAGGGGGCATGCACCCTTGTCTATTTTGAGATGAACCCAGCTGAAAAGATAAGTTTCCTTGTAGGTTATGTGATTGGAAGTGACATCCCACATCATTCAGCTTTGTCCACTATGTGTACAAATCCCAGGAAGTGTTTTTCCTAACCGCTGACGAAACCATCCTACCATATGAATTTCCTTGTAAGTTAAGTGATTGGTCTGACACACCATTCACCTTTGTCTATTTGATGGACAAAGTGATGGACAAAGCCAAGGAAGTGTTTTGTCTAACCGCTAACAAAAACCATCCTACTTAACCACAGTGATTTCCATATGGTTACTAGAGACTCTCCTTTTCATCATGCTGGGGGCATGCAAACCTTTTTCAATTTCATTTTCTAAGCTTTTTAGATTTTTAGCTTTTTAGCTTTTTAGTTTTTTTTTAACTTCTTAGGTTAGGTGATTGGTCCAACACACCATTCACCTTCATCTATCCTGCAGACGAAGCAAAGGAATTTTTTTGTCTAACCGTTGACAAAACTATCCTACCTAACCTTAGTAGTTCCTTAGCTTTTTAGTTTTTCTAGCTTTTTAGTTTTGTCTTTTCTAGCTTTTTAGTTTTTTCATTTCTAGTTCGCATAAAAAGAAAAACTAAAAACTGAGCATATGTTGTCGCATGGTTCAAGCTTGTTAAAAAATAAGCCTACCACTGAGCATGGTTCTCCACAGTTCAAGCTCGTTAAAAAATGAACCCACCTTCGGTAAATAACCTTTGTGATTGCCAGACTATCAGCCTTTTGAGCCTTGGTTGTGTTCCTGCCATCACCTCCATCCTTTTGGCTGATCATATGCTTCCACTTGATTGTTTACCTTTTTGAGGAATAGCTGCGACGAGTGGTCCTATTAGCCACCCTCTTCACATCACCATGTTTTGAGAAGTTCCAAGCTTACCTGGAACCAGTTGCTACCCTAAACACCACTCATTCCTAAAAAATGAGTCTCCTTTAAACTCTTTTCAGACTCGTTAAATATGAAAAGATTGTCGAGCAATTGGCCTTTATAGCTCGTTGAAGTAATAGGAAGTGCCATCCCTCCTCTATATTTTAATATTTTTCAGATCTGAGGGATTATCTCACGAAAAAGTTTGAGCACTTGTCTTTTCAGCTCGCTAAAGTGATCGAAAAGTCATCCCTTTTGTATTATTTTATCCTTTTTGGACTTAAGGGATTGTTCTACGAAAAAGAACTGTTGGAGTTTCCTTTTCGTCCCTTTTCAAACTCTCTAAAAATGAAAAGGACCGAGTTGTCTTTGTCATTAAACTCGTTAAAACAGTAGCGAAAAACTTTTCCACCTAGACAAGAACGAGTTTCACTATCGCTAGGCTTGCTAAAACATAGTGACAGGTTTTCTCGAAGGGAAAATTATAGAACAAGAATATGTTATCCTCCTCAAGCTTAACAAAAATAAAGAGGTACTGGTCAGAAATGACTGGGGAAAAAGGGAAGAAAACTTGAAGAATTTTATGGTAGCAGGTCGCTCTTGAACATGACACTTTCGCTCCATCTCCATGATTGAGTCGGGTTGGGTTATTCTGTTCACCAATCATTTCACCATTGGTCTTCCACACCATCCATCTGTTGGGGTTAACACTACCAATCCATCTTAGTGTCACTGATATGTTCAAGAGAAGTCATTCAGTTGAGAAACCACAATCTAGTTAATGCCTCATCCACTACAATACCTTCACCCTCCATTTTTCATGACTGCCATTCCTGAACCTTGTGTTGTCGAATCGTTTTCACCTCCAGAAAATCATTTGCTTCATTTCGTGTTGTAGATGTGAGATACATTAAGGCCCTCTTACGACCGGTCACTTCTTGTCGACATCAACTCATTATTTAGAAAGTTGACTTAGAAACACCCCTTTCAATACTTTGAAGCTTGCATGCCTCAATGGCAAGTTTCTCACTTCTGGCGACAGGTTGACATCAATGGCCTTTGACCGAAAGATTTTTCATGGTGTTCGACATCGAATCATATATTCACACCACGTGAATTGTATTGTATTACCTTGAGGGTCATTATCATTATCAGTGATTCCTCTCACGTTTGTTAACAACTTACATTATTGGCTGGTAATCAGGTGATGTCTTTCAATGTTCGACTTTAGAACATCTTTTCACATGGATTGACTTGTACATCGGGCAAAGATTGAACGCGTTTGAAGACCCTGGATCTAGTTTCATCCATCTGGGTTGCGATATATTCAGGATATAAAGACATCAAATGTACACAGAAACTATACAGATGGTCATCCAAGCCAGGGATGACGACCCTACATATGAAGAATCACCTATCTGCAACTGCAGAAGATTATCTGTTCTATGTACATGAAATTGGATTTATAAAGCTAAGCATGGGAATGCCTGCCTTAGTTAGATCATGAAAATTATATGATGATGATGTATTATATTGTATCTTATACAGGTCACCTTCCAGTTCGAATACCTCAGATCCTCATGATAAAGCATTTCACCCGACATCAAAGATTTATGACCTCATGTTTTAGGGGGCAACTTCTATAGACATATTTGGGCACTGCAGCCCCAATCTTATATTTCGATAAACTAGGGCTCTTTAACCCCTAAAAGTGTTGTTTCATACCCTAAAGGATCATGGTCAACTGATTAAATCATTCCCCAAAAGTTCCACCTGAAAAACCATCCAGAACTGGCCAAAACTGGACCATACTGACTGCTCCACTCTCAGGGTGCAATACATACTAACTGCTCCACTAGCTAGGTATGATGCATACTGATGAGGCCTTCTGTGGGGTGTGATGAGTGAGAATGGACAAATGTTCGAGACAGTTTGCTAAGTGGATGCTCATGGAATCTTCTAGAAACTTCTCCTATGACACTTGCCTCTCTGAATTTGCCCAGGGATGAGTAAGAGATCCAAGAAATCTCCAAGTGGAACCAAAACAACAAGTGGAATGACACTAATAAAAAACCTAGAGATGACTCACACCCTTGCACACATCTATAAATGGATCCCTCATTTGAGAGATTTGGAGGCTAGAATTTTGTAATTTGTAAGGAAGTGTTGATAGTTTGTATCTGAGAGAGAGCATTGTATTGTTGGGTGATCTTGCTTTTCATGAGGTGAAGAGGGCTTTGATGCTGGGAGGATGATGCTGGATCAGACAGCTGGATTGTAATTCTCCCTTTTATTAAATAAATTTCTTTGAGTTTTCCTCCATACAGTCGTGTATTTGCGAATGTTTTTATTTGTTAATGCCATTGTATGTTCATTGTATTTCTGATTCTACAATGCTTATGATATAATAGATCAATATGCTTTGACAGTGTTTTGTTACTTTGTCTCTATAGGTATTCTCGAAGCGGGATAAGTAGGAGAGGTGTTGCAAGCTCTATCAAGGGGGAGAGAGATCAAGCAAGGAGTTAAGCAGAAGATCCAGGTTGGTTCCTTTGCCTCTCTCTTATCTATCATACATAGAGGAAATCACAAATTGCTTTAAACTGTTTGTTTCTAGGGTAGCTGCCAATCCTAGAGGGCTAGTCGATCAAAAAGACACTATTTTTCCCAGAAACAATACTTATCGAATTTTCCAGGTTGGTTGAGCTCGCATTTGGATGAGGAAGAGGATGAATGAACCTTAATCCATTATCCCTTCCTCCATGGAACCGCCTTCCAAATTTGGTAGAGCATTCATGAAGGCCATTAATGGCTTAACCTCCTCCATTCATCTATAAATTGACCAAGCATTCAAAGGCTGGTCTAAGGCTGGAATTTCTTGAGCTAAGGAGATGTTGTTTGAATGCGATTAGTAAGAGTATTGTAATGATGTCGAATTGTTGCTTCATGAGGAGAGAAGGGATCGAAACTGGAAGGAAGACACTGAATCAAGCATGAACATTCATGGGTTGTAATATTTCCTTTTATCAATAAAGAATTCAAAGCTTTTTCCATTCATGTTCTTATATGATGTATATCGTATTCTGGATTCTATGATATGTTTAATTAACAGATCTTTATTGTATGCTTTGATGGGTTTCTGTCTCGGCTTGTGTGCAGGTACTTTCCAAGTGAATTAAGTACGGAAAGGAGTGGCAAAATCAGTCAAAGGAGAGAGGGAGCAAGTGAAAGTTACAGGTTGGTTTCTTTTCCTCCTTCTCTTATCTGTTGATTATAGAAAAAGCAGTGAATTACTTTGTCTGTTGTTTCTAGACTAGCTACTAAGTCTAGAGGGTTAGGCATTTGTAGAAACACTAAATTTTCCCAAAACAACTTCTTATTGAGCTTAAGAGAGTGAATAGCTTCATGTGCCACAATGATCCCATCCATAACTTGTGTCCCCACTACAAAACTATCTACTATGGAAAGATAATATTAGGAAGGAAAGGCTTGAGCCTATTGGCAATAATATCTATTATTACCTTGTAAATTACATCGCATAGAGAAATGGGTCTGAAGCCATTGAGGTCCTCCACTTTCTCCTTCTTAGAGACTAATGTTACGAAAGTGGTATCTAAGGCTTTGATAATAGATTAGGATTATATAGATTATTCAACAACTTACTATACCTCCTCCCCTGCAATAGGCCAACATGGTTGGAAAAATTCATAACTAAATCTATTTCATCAAATCTATTTCATCCTGGAGATTCATTTTGGGGAATTTTCATGACTATAGATTCCACCTCTTCATAACAGATCTTTTTATACAAAGATTCATTATGTTTAGCTATGATGATTTGTGGAATATACATGGTTATGTGTTCAATGGAAATAGTTCTACTGTTAATGGGCTTAGATATAGTGTTATTAAAAAATTGGACCAATTCCTATGAGATCTCCTTGCAGGTCTCTAATTTTCTTCCTTTAGAGTTCTTTGGTGAAAATATACTATTATGGTGTGTATGTTGGAGCATGAAATTGTGAAATAAGGTTGTATTTTTTCTCCTTCTTTTAGTCACTAAATGAAAGGTTTTTTCTTCTGCTGGATCTCTTCCTTCTTCCTTCGCTCCTCTAGCTCTTGTAAGGTCTTTTTCTATGCTTTGATTAAGCTCTCATATTTTCCATATAGAATTTCCTCCGGTTGTTTTTTTTTCTAGTTTGTTTTTATCCTCTAGGTTGTTTCCAAAGCTTCACTTGTTCCACTCTTTCAATCTCCATTTAATATGCTTGAGTGTTTTATGCATCCTAAACATCACCGATCCTTGTATTCCCCCTACCATGTACCACAACTATTGAATTCTAGATTAGAATTATGGGTGATAAGTCCAGAACTTCTCAAATCTAAAAGGCTGATTTTGTGGTCTTAATTTTAGATCAATATTTAGACATATAGCTCAATGATTCGACCCATGACTAGTAATGATTGCAACCTCTATAAAAAAAATTCCTAACTGAGGATGTTTTCAATTATTAAAAATATACTTAATATTGACGCCACTTGTTTCTGACCACCTCCCTTGTTGTTCCAGGTGCATATACCATTTTTGGTGTCTACCTCAACCAGGGGAGATGAATCAATTGTCTCTTGGAATAGTGTTTCCTCTACACCCAACCTCCTAATTTCTCCTTTCTTCTCTTCTAATTCCTTAGTTAGATTGAAATATCCTCGAACAATACAAGGAGATGGAAAGAGAATCTTTTTTGTGTTGATAATAACATTTAGAAACCAAATTTTTCATTTGGGTTGTTGGGACCATATACATTGGATATATGACAAAAATCTCAAGAATTAATTACCCAGCATTGAATTGTCATGATGTAGAAAGAAGAAAACATGTTAGTGCCCCTGATGTATTGATCATTTCAGATAATATCCATTTCACCCAAGGATCCTTTAGTATCAATTGCTACCACCTAAAAATTTCTCTCCCATTTTCTAATTACTTGAGAAAGAACCTCACTTGATATTTTTTCTTTGTGGATCATCATTATTAATGGGTACTCAACAAAAAAATTATCTTTAAGGAGCCTCAATTTTCCTTTGTTGTCGAGGCATCTCATATTCGATGAGACTATTTTCATGGATGATATTTGTTGGATCCCTGGAATGCCTTTGGGATAACTCTGAATCGCCCTAAATTGACCAAAGTTCCTCCTAGATCATCCAACAATTGTAGATTACTCTTGCATCGTCATTTACTTTCCTCTCAGTGCAACTTCGCAATGGTCCACTTCCTATTGCTCCAACAGATGCTTTCATGACTGCATTCTTGTACTTAAAGTAGGCTTTACCCAAAAATCAAACTTGATGCTCCATGAGGGTAAATAACTCCTTTCCTTTCCAGTATTCACTATTTTTGGTAGATTTAGAGAGTTTAAGTCCATATCCTTGTTATGCAACTAGCTCACAAAATACAAGAAAATATAGATCAACAACTTCAAAATTAGTCTCTTCGAGGGGGAAACGTCCTCTACATTACACAAATGAATAATTCTTGGATGATATAAATGCGAAAACCTCCTTTCTATATATAGGAGTCTAAGGGGTCACAATATAATCAGAGCCGACATAATCTAATAATTTAAGGGCACAACAATAACAATAGTGGGCTCCTATGGGGCACAATAATAACAATATGGGGACAACATGGGCATAATAATAACAATAAGGGGCTACAATGAAAATAAGAATTAGGGAATACACTAGTATTATAGGGACCTAACATTCCCCTCTCTTTTAAAAAAGTGTTGTCCTCAATGCTTGAGTAGTTATGGATCCTTATGTATAAAGTTCTCATCCTCTCATGTGGAATCTTCGGCGGGTAATTTCTTCCACTTTATGAGATACTCTGAAATTGATCAATTTTGTTGCTGCCGAGTTCTTGTTTCTGTGATTGCTTCAGATTCCAATATGATTTTTCCTTCATCAAGTTCTAGAAATATTGTTTGAACTAGGATCTTGTCACTTATAACCTTATTTAAGCATGAAACATGGAAAACTAGATGCACTCAATAAGATGCAAGAAGCTCCAATTTGTATGCCATAGTACCAATCTTTTGCAACACCTTGTATGAACCATATTACTTCGCTGATAATTTATTATCATTCTTATCTTGATTGAGGGACATTTTTTTATATGGTTGTAGTCATAGAAATACCAGTCACCTACATCAAAACTTCTTTCGTTGCGATGTTGATCTGCATGTTGTTTCATTCTATTCTTCACAAAAGTGAGGTTATATTTTATGAGTTGGAGAACTTGTTGCTGATGCTTGATGTTCTCTTCCATTTCTTGAACCTTACAATTTTTTCTTAAAGATGATGTGATGGACAATTGATGATATCCATAAAGTGCCATAAATGGGGTAATTTTTGTTGCAGTATGGAAGGAAGTGTTATACCACCATTCAGCCAGATGCAACCACTTGACCCATTGAGTCAGTTTATCAGATACAAAGAAACGAAGATATACTTCCAATTTTTTTTTCACTATCTCAGGTTGCTCATCATATTGAGGATGATAAGATTAGCTATGAGCTAATTAAGTACCCAGAAAAGAAAATAATTATGTCCAAAAATTTCCAGTGAAAATGGGATCTTTGTCGCTTACAATAATATTTGGGTTTCCATGTAGCTTTTGATTTGTTTCCATAAATGTAGTAGCAACTGTACTAGATTTAAATGGATGAGATAATGCACAAAAGTTTGCATACTTGGTAAGTCTATCAACTACCACCATGATGATACTCTTTCCTTTGGACTTGGGCAAACTTGTGATAAAATCCATTGAAACCTCCTCCCAACATTGACTTGGAATGGATAAAGGTTGTAACAGACCCGAGGTCTTAATTGTCTCAACTTTATTTTGTTGGCAAACCAAACATTCCACCACAAAATTTTAAATATTAGATTTAAGGCCATCCCAAAAAAATTCCTTCTTAACCCTGTGGTAAGTTTTTAAAAATAATGAATGCCCTCCTAAGGGAGAAGTGTTCAACTGTAGAAGAATATTTTGTTTGAGTTGGGAATTCTTACAAAGGTAAAAGTGACATTTGTACCATAATGAATAATTTTTCCAGCTAAATTTATCAGATGTACTGGAATCTTGTTCCATTCATCCCTTGCTTCGATTATCCAATCTAGTTGGGTAATAGAAATGTTACAAAGTAATGTTTCCACATCCTCATCCTTTCTTGAGAGTGCATATGCAACAACATTTTTCTTCCCTTTTTTATAGATGATTTCAATTCATAACTCAACATCTTTGTGACCAAATTTTCCTACTCTTTTGAAGATGATATTTGTTCTAGAAAGTATTTAAGATTATCATGGTCCATTTTTACCTTCAAGTATCTTCCCATTAGGTAAGGTCACCATTTCCTAAGTGCACGTAGTATTGCCAACATTTCCTTGTCATAAATAGCTTTGTTTAAATAATTTCCTTTGATTGGACGACTTTCAAAAGAAATGGGTCTTCCTTGCATTAAAACAACACCAATTCCATTTCATGAGGCATCACATTCCACAATAAAGGTTTTTTGAAGTATGGCGTAGATAAGGACGGTGCTTGGTACATTGCTTATTTAAGATGTTCAGAGGCCTTTGTCGCTTCTGGAGTCCAAGAAAATGCATATTTATTCAGTAATGTTGTTAGAGGTGCTACTATTCTCTCACAATTCTTAACAAAATTGTGATAATACCCTGTCAACCCGAGAAATCCTCACAAATACTTTATGGATGTGTGGGTTTTTCATTCCTTAATGGCTTTAATTTTGGTAGGGTCTACCTTAAAACCTTTATGAGATACAATATGAACTAGATATTCCACCTCCTGTACTCCAAAGAAATATTTGGAGATTTTTTCATATAATTGTTTCTCCTCCAATACTTTGAGCACCCTGTCAACATGTTGAACACGATACTTCCAAGACTTCTTGTAGATTAGTATGTCATCAAAAAATACTAACACAATTTTTCTAAGGAAGGGTTTGAAAATGGAATTCATCAAACCTTGAAATGTAGAAGGTGCATTGGTAAGGCCAAAATGCATGACCAAAAATTCATAATGACTCTCACGAGTTCTAAATGTTGTTTTCAGAATGTCTTCAGTCTTCATTTTGATTTGACGATATCTTGAATGAAGATCCATCTTGTTGAAGTAAATTTCTCCATGTAATTCATCCAATAATTCATCAATAACAGGAATGGGAAATATATCTTTAATAGTGAGCTTGTTGAGCTCTCTATAATCCAAACACATGTGCCATGTGATGAGCCTCATAAATGGGTAATTATATGGGCTCATTTTACCTCCTAACCTAGTCAAATCAACCATTCTCTTAGCTTATTGTATTATTTTCTGATTATATTTATGCTTATAGAGTGAGTTGAGTTAGTTATGATGCCATGTGGTCTAACATGTATTTAATGCAAATTATTGATGGATTTTGAGGTCAAATCCAAGGATACAGTGGTCAAATGGCAGTAATAACTTGAAGTAGATAGAGGAGAGGACTTATTGGAGGGAATCCCCCTCATTTATTACTCCTCACTTCGAATTCCCCTTCATTCAGCTCGGAGTATAAGCAACTGAATCATGCACTAGAAGGCAGCCGAGCAAGTGGAGGATGATAGAGAGTTATCTTCAGTTTTGGGAGCCAAGCCTCCCTAATTTTAAGGAAGCTGTTGGTAGCTTCAGATGTATAAGTAGAGAGGCCTAGGGCCTCACTGGGGTCAAATTTTTGCTTATGTAAACTCTGCTCAAATTTCGAGGTTATTATTTTGTGACAATTTCATGTAATCTTGCTATTTTTTGATAATGAAGATGGAATCCTTTTTGAGCTAGCACTGAGTTACCTCAGAGGGCTGAAGCTCCTAGGTTAGGGCCCAATCCAAGTATCCAAGCTTCTCTTTACTTGTATTTGTATTGTTTACTTCATTTTGTAGATTAATCTGTTGTTAGATGTATTTCTTTTGTGGTTAAGAATAGGTTGCTTTTGATGATTTAGTAGTTTGCTTCCATTTGTGCTCTCTGTAGCAGGTTAAGAAGCGATCAGAAAAGATTCAAAAGGCTAGAAATAGTTCCTTGGCCTCTCTTCCTCCCTCCGGGACCATGATTTGAGGCAAAGACTCTCTTGCTGCCCCAAAAACACACATTTTCCTCATTCATAGGACTTCTAGTGTTTGTAGCTCTTTTAGTAGGTTAATAGTCTAGTTTTTATTTTCTTCAGATCTCCTTTATCATGTTCACTTCCTGATTTGCAATATTCCTCTTTCATGCTTTCCTTTCTTGCAAAATTTCTCATCCTTTCCTTTCATAGATCATAGTTTAGACCATTTTAACGCAAAACTCCGTTTTTCCTAAATGCACTCATTTCATTTGTTGCTTGATTTTCTTGGTTGACTATCAGTTCCTTTGCAACAGGTCCCTTCCAGCAGTAGGCTAGCTTATCAGCAACCACATCTTCCATGTGATCAATGCCCTACATGTCTCCCAAACCTCACCTCAATTCTGCCTTAGTCTCCTTCATTTTTCATAGAACTTCTTCCTCTCTCCTTGAGCAAACCCAACCATCTTTCTCTCTCCTGGTGGTTCATGGTAGACCTTAGGCACCCTAAGACCTCATTCCAACCTTCATCCACCTTTTTCACCCACTCTCACACCCTCAAAATAGCGGAAATTTCTCTCGACCTCCTCCTGTAGGCCTCCTATAGTTTCCCTGTTTTCCTCCTGTAGTTCCCTTGTGTCCTCCTGTAGTTTTTCTTGTAGGCTTTCTTTTGAAGGAAGAGTGTGTGAAAAGCCTCCAGAAGGCCACCTAACACCTCCTATGACCCATCCTCACAATCCTACATCCTCCCAAGCTCTAAAACCACCCTCCAACACCACCTGTTCGCTGCCACACTCACGCACAATAAATTAGATGCATGTCAAATTCACATAAAAACACATATAAATCCAAAAATATGTTTTTTTCTTATTTAATTCTAGAAATAGCATGGTTAGATGTTGCTTACTTTCTTGAGTAGGTAATGGCATTTATTTCATGGTTTTCATAGTGTTTTTGGCAAAAGTAGAATTAGCTTGTTAATTAGGGTTTACTAGGTCTTGCTTTACATTACAATCTTTTTCCTTTCTACAATTAGAATTACTTATGTAGAGTAATATTTCTTTCTTTCATCACACATAGAGCTTCTTCTGAGATCTATAGAAGTTGGCTTGAGCTCCTAGTGATCTTGCGCTGGTTGACCAAGTGACAACTTGCAGTGAGAACTAGTACTTGTGCATACAACACCGACGCTTCCAAGTTTGTTACGAACTACGGGTTGATAAAAGTAAAGTTGGCAGCCCAGGAGTTGCAACATTCTTGCTACAATACTTGCGTTCACCACTTTTTGGCGTCGTTTCTGGGGAAGCGTCAGAGTATTCTATGATTACTGCTTTCTTCTATTTCCCATTGCAACATTCTGCTAATAGTTTATTTCGGCAAAAGTAGACTAGTCGTTTCCTTTCTTTCAATTCTGCATTCCCTTGCTTTCCTTCTCAATTTTGCGATTTTCATTTTGGCAAAAGTAGAATAGTCATTTCCTTTCTTTCAGTTCTGCATTTCCTTGCTTTCCTTCTCAATTCTGCAAATTTCATTCAACAAGTTCATTTTAGCTAGTTGCAATTTGTTGTGTTCAATCAATTTCAGTTTTTGCAGGTACTTTCAGTGCGGGGAAAAAGAAACAAAAAACCAACCAAAAAGATTTCCTTTCATGCCTCATAGGAATAGAGATAACTCAGGAAATTTTTTTCCCAACACTCCCACTTCTTTACACAGCCAACCTTCTCTCTTCTTCAGTGGTTGCGATCAAGAAGAACCCTTAGGTGAAAAACCAGACATATTTGAAGAACCTATAGGGGAAGAAGAAGAAGAAAACATTCCTCTGGAGCCAATGGCTGAAAACAAAAATGCTAGGGGGAACAGGGAAAGAATAGAGGGTACCTTTTCCATTCCGGAGACCAATGGGGACACCAAAATGAAGAATATAAGCCCTTCAACCCTACCTTATTTCCATGGTTTCACTATAGAATATCCTGACACCTTCTTGTTTGAGTTTGTTATCATCTGTCGAACTTATGACTATGCAGAAGATGAGCAAAAGTTGAAACTGTTCCCTTCTACTCTCAAGGATGCATCATTGCGTTGGTTCATGGGATTACCTAGCAATAGCATCACAACTTGGGCTCAGATGCATTAGGCCTTTAACAACAAGTATCGAGACTATTGTAGGACAAAATATACTAAAGAAGGAATATTCCGAATGACCATGGGAAGTGATGAGTCCCTGGAAGACTATGAAGAGAGGTTCCAGCTTAATTACAAAATGGTTGGGTGTGCACTTGACCCTGAGTCTTTGAAGTTGGTCTTGCTCAGGGGAATTTGGGAAGACCTTTTAGACACCCTCCATCTACTGGTCAGGGGAGACATCTACCAAATATCCTATGAGGACATAAAGACTATTTTTATAAACCATTCTAGAGTAGCCAGAAAGAAAGGCAGGGGCAGTCAACCCATAGCCAGTGCCTCTTCTTCCAATTCATCCATTAAAGGTGAAATTGGAAACATGGTGGAAGACTTCAAGAGTGAGATGCTACAGACTCTTTCCATGCAAATGGATGCCTTACATATCAAAAGAAAACAAGAGGAAGTAGAGAGGGATTTGGCCATTTTTTTTCCCTAGGTGCACCAGGAGGCATCCTAGGAATGAATGCCCATTGAAATCTATAGAGGTTTGTTTAGTCTGTGAAGAAAATCATTCTACAGATAAGTTCCCTTCCTTTCCCGGACTTAAAGCTATATACCAAGGGGTCAAAGGAGTCACTGAATAGATCTATTACATAAACCAAAGGAGGCCGCATGGACCTAGACCATACCAGCAGGGGATGCAAGGGACATCTCATGCATACTACAACCGCAGCCAAGTCACATCCATACCTTCTTGAGGCCCCCCCTGCTCATCCTTCCTGGTCCACACCTCCTCCTTGTTCCTTCACATCTCAATATCATGCCCAACCAACCACACATTCATTTCAACCCTATGCTCAGCCGTAACCTCAGCGGAATGCACCTCATCAGGGGTGGAGGCCCCAATACAACTCTCTTCTCGCTCTTCTGCCTCCACCACCTACCCAACCACAACCATTACCTTCTACTCCACCAAGGCAACCCCAAATGCTTGCCCAGCCAAATCTGAACCCGAACAATAGACAGGCACATCAAGTGTATAGTGGGGAACCATCATGCCCAACTTATGCTATAGAATTTCAAGAAATCAACTTGCGATCTGGGAAAGTTCTCCCAGATAGCCAGCCTCCAACCAGGGAGGTTGATTAAGATAAAGAGGAAAGCAAACTTAAAGCAAATCCACCCTTTCCTGAGAGACTATCCATGACAATCCAGCCTACCCCAGAAGAGATTGAACTCTTGGGAGAATTGAAACATTTATGTGTAAAGATACCACTTCTCCAAGCCATAAAATATGTGCCTATCTACAATAGGTTGATCAAATAGAAGTGCTTTAGGAATCCAGGAAGGAGCAAGAGAGATGCCCCAACCATCAATGTCATAGGACAACTGTCCGACCTGATGTTGGGGAAGAAAATATGTTTAAAATATTTGGACCCTAGAAGTCCAGTAGTTGATGTCCACATCAATGGCACAATGGTCCCACATACCTTGATTGATTTGGGAGCTGCCATTAATGTGATGACAAAGGAAACAATGCTCAAACTTAACCTCCAGGGCTCCTTAAGGAAGACCATGACAGTACTATAGCTAGCAGACTGCTCCATCGTGACCCTGTTGTGCTCTACAACAACCCCCCATTTCATATCATTCTATTGACAAAACTATCATATGAAATGGGTCCCTCTAGAGTTTGATTGGTATCAATATTGTATTATTTAAAAGGGTCCGAAAACCAAATGAAAACATTATAAAACCCTTTTTGAAAAATCCCATTTTCATCAAATAAATCAATCTTTATCATTGCGATAAAGCAATCGCAAGATCGCATATCGCAATGACATAAGGTACATAGGTAAGTGGCACATTGGTTTCCGCCGATGTGATATCGCTATCAGCTATCAGCAATACTCTATGCACATTTTTAAAGCGCCCCATGCCATTCGCCCCGATGCGATGCGATATCGCTATCGGCGATCGATGATATACTATACATGTCTCATATAATGCCAATGCTCCCGATGCGATGCGATATCGCTATCGGCGATCGGGGTTTTCAAAAGGTATCAATATAAGAGGTTAAACTTTCCCCGATGGTCGATTGCGATAAAGCGCAGATTTCAAAAAGCCGTTAAAATGAAGGGATATCACGATCAATTCATATTAAAAGCTTGATCTGTCCAACAATGATTCACCTGCACTCAACCGCCAAAACATCTACAGCACGCTTAAATGAATCATTCGGCCGATTAATGATATAATGGGCATTTAAGGATTGGCAGGTTTTAAACGGCCATTTAATGTAATTGTAAGTCCTAAAATCCTCCCATGGATTGTATCTGCGCCCATTTTAAAAGTTAATCTCTTATCACGCATCGGTCAATATGTCTCATCACATTGAAGTTTTCATTGCCAATTCTCTGTTTTACGTTTATTTTCGCTTCTGTGCAGAATTCATCCAAAGGAGAAAGCTCAAGCAAAATGGGGAAGAAATATAAGAAGACCACAGTCGCTTTTGTTGCGCCGGCCGCAGGACAAGATGTCGTTGATCCCTCAAACAAAAAGAAAGGATTGATTTAGGATACTACATGTTCTGGTCTCGGCAGAACTACCTGGCAAAGCACCTACAACTTGATTGAAGTTGAAGAACCCAAAGTGACAACAGTAGAAGCTACTGCAGATTCGACTCGTAAATCTGATGGTACTCTTAAGGACTTAGCTGATTCCTTCCTTCACCGGATAGCAGCTGATGATCTAAGGCAAATGTATCATTTTCCTGAGCCAGAGAAGACATACAATAAGGCGTTCCTGGAAAAATTCCGAAATGAGAACGAAGTTGAATCCAAACCCATCCGGGATTGGAGACAAAATCCAGCTAAGCACAAACATGAATCTTCCGGTAAGTACTCGGTTGATTCCTTGGCTTCTCCTTATTGCTACGCTGGAATAACGATGTGTAGATTGTGGGGATTGCATGACTCTTGTAATTTCACTATAGAAATGGTTCCCTTAATGGAAGCTGCATGCAACAGTATAATAATGGATTGGGCCACTATTCTCTCAGATAAACTAGCCAAAGCTGTTCTTGAGTTTAGGAATAAGACTCGCATCTCTGAAAGGATAATTCCCCCATTTTATTACAGTGCCTATATTTTAGATACCTTGTGTTTTAATTCTGAATTTCCTGTGCTCGGCTGGAGATGGACGCCACAAGACTCCATGCCTATTCACATTTACCACCAGAAATTATGGAAATCCTCTTACAAGCACCATCTATACCAAGTCTGCAATGGCTTTATGTTTCCTATTTATTATTCTATTTTTGATAAACCCATTCCCAAGATTTCCTACCAAGCTGGGATTGATTTAACAGCAGTAGGGAGATGGTTTGGAGAGGAGAAGTTCACTTATATAAGAGTTTTCGGTAGCCAAGCTGAACCTCATGTCCTCCCTTTATACATACCTGATAAACTATTGGCAAGGGAAATCTCTTACCAGATTATTGCTGCGAGTGTTACACAGACTCTCAAGAAAAATAAGAAGCAGGGCTGGCCCTCTTTTCCTTTGAGATGCGGTGTCTATACCTTGCATGATCTCAAGCATGCAGAAAAGGAAGCTACAAAGATTAATCATTGACTCTAGCAACTCTTCCAAATAGGCAATTTGATCCAAACAAAGTTGCCTATACTGCACTGGAACAGGCCAAATTGTCAAAATTTGATCATAAAGACGATATGTTTGACGACCTGTTCTCTTCAGGTGAGTCAATAATGCAGGTTAAAACATTGGCCAAAATGAAATATCATGATGAAGGGTTGACTGAATTTAACAGACTTAGAGAACAGAGGTTGCAAACTCTACCTCTAGATCTATTAGCAACAACCCCAGCGACATCGTCAAGCGAGCCTGAACGGAAACAGTCAAAGGAACCTGCAGTTACAACAAAAGAACATGAGAAGCCACAGGAGCAAAATCAAAAGAAAAAGCATGAGGATCAGCAGAAGAAAGAGCAGGAAAAAGTGCGGGAGGAGACCCAAACTGAAAAGGAAAAACAGACCACCACTGAAGTAAACGTAGATACTCATATCGATCCTAAATTGCTCCAGGAATGGAATCAATTTGATTCTATTATTAGTGGTCTGGAGTGTTCAAAGGACACTGACACTTCAAAGGCAATAGACACACAGGAAACCACTTCATCACAGGTTCTAAGTGGAACCAGCGGCCCACCTATTTCTAAAGAGGTAGAGATAATACCAAAGGACCCCTCCGACCAAATCATTTTACAGGTAGAAGAGATTCCTCCCCTGGATGTCTTCTACAGCCCAAGGCATAAAGCTGTAGTTAAACGACAAAGGAAAAGAAGAAGGAATGATCAACCTCCCCTTTTCCCAGAACAGACAGTCACAGGCAATGTGGTTTGGAAGGAGGAATTTGACCCCTCCGATGACCTGACAAAACTGTCACAATATGTTGGAGCTTATTCGGCAGCGACAATAGATAAGGCATCGGAGGTAAGACTTTTACTGAAAACAAAGGATCAGGAGATTTTCTCGTTACAGGCACAGCTAACTGAAGCAAAGCAGAAAGCGGAGCAGGCAGAGCAGCAATTGTTGACGCAACAGCAGTTAAACAGTCAACTAACTCAACAATTGCAGGCAGAGAAACAAAGGATTGACCAAAGCGCAATCCAGAAGCAGAAAGAATTATCAGATGCATTCGCACAATTGAAGGCAGCAAATGAGCAAATGGTGAAAACAAAAGATGAGCAAATTGCTCAATTATCATTACAGCTCGAGAAAACAAAGGGCGTTCCACAAGTGGTTGAATTTAGGGTAGAAGCACTACAAATAAATACTGCATTAATATCCCAAATTAAGCTTCTATGTCAACAAATCACCCAGGCAGAGCCATTATGTGAATTAACGGCATCCATAAGTAAGCAAGTAGACAAGGCCAGGACTGAATTGGATCAAGCTGAAGAAACAATAGCTGCATTTCTCGATTAGCAAGATTCTGATCAAGGACAAGCGGCGAATTTACCCAGGATCTTAGAATCACATAAAGATATACTCTTCACAGAATGGCATTCCAGTTAATGAAAGCAGAGAGGGCGGTTTCAAGATGTAAATCAACTTCTAGCAATTTAGTTGAATTAGTCAATAACACTCTCTACTTATCAAACATGATTTCCCAATGCACACCAGGAAATTTGACAACGATGAAAACATTGGAGCAATCATGTTATCCAGATTTAGAAGAAAAGGGGAGATTAATCGCTGGGATTAACAGTTTAACCTGGGACACCTATTGGTTCTTCTTGGTAAAGCCGCACACACAGAGAGCCACCCTCAAGTGCCTTACGGATGCAATCGGGTATATTATCCCTGATATTCAGGATGCCACCTATGCCGCCGAGCTCAGATCGCACCTCAACAAACCACCTGAAGTGGAGTCGACGCTCCCGATAAGTCAGCTCAGATTTAAAGGCAAGCAGCCTACTTGATGATTCATGCCGCCGACTGCCAGATTGCTGAAGAAAATAGGATCAAAATTTATTGATACCAATTAAGTAGGATTTCTGTTTTATAGATAGTTAGATTAATTAAGTATTTATAGACCCTTTCATTGTTTTGGAAAGGGTCATAAAGTTTTGTACCTGACTTAAAGACTGAAGTTGCACTATTGTGCTTCAGCCATATTCTTTTATGAAACTGGACCAGTTATTCTAAATTTGACAAGGAAGCTTTTTATTGAATTGTGCACTATTGTCTTTGTTTGAAAGTGTTTCTGCATTGAAGGAAGAATTACAAGTAGCGATTGATATTGGGAGTGTCAAGTAGCTCATATGGTACTTCTATCTATGTCTGAATTCATTCCTCTCATATGAATTGTTATTTGATTATCCTTGCTATTATCGAATATATATATGTGCTTTAACAGCAGTTCTGTATTCTTTCCACTATTGGATGTTTATGGTGTGCTTTTCTTTTAATCATGTATGTGTCGATGATATAAATGATAAGTGTAGTAATATTGCTTTAAACGCTTTGCTTAACTATTTAAGCACAGTAATCCTGAATGAAATAATGTCCATGTCTGTTAGATGGAGTCATCTATATGCCTGTCTATAGACACAGACCATCAAGCGCTACACTTCAAAGCTTAATAAGTTCCTGGGATAAGTCATAGTTCTTATATTTTTGTTGATAGATTTAGTTATTCACCCATCATTAGATTAGTCAATCAATTATCCATTCATCCCGTTTATTCATTGCTGGGAAACTGGTCCCATTATCCCCAGTCGGAGCCACCATTCCAAACGGAAAAGGAGCTGTACTAAGGTCCGGACCAGGTGGTTATCCCCAATGTTGTTGCAGCGATTTTCAAGGCATCAACAATTTTGGCGCTAGAAGGAGGGCCTCAACTGTGAATGGCACACAAACCAAAATCTGCAAGCCATTCTAAGAGTAATTCTCCCTCTGTATCCCCTCGAACTTCCCATTTGCATGCTGGTTCTCCAGCATCCAAACAAGAAGAAGAGGAATCAACCACCACTGCTCAAACCCATCATACTCTAGAACAATTAAGTCTTGAATCCCCTGAAGTCCAGTCTCTTATCCACAAACTTCAGAGCTTCTCGATTTCACCACAGAAATCTGAGGTATCACAAAGCAGTGTGACTTCGCAGTTAAATTTACCTCACCCTCTCACCAGACTTCAGAGCGAAAAGCTCGGTATTGAACCCACTGAGTTCCCTTTACCCAAAAGGAAAAAGGCGAAGAAATATACTGAAGGATCTGACAGTGAAGAGCTTTCATCCACATCCTCCATTGCATCTTCCTCTCTGCAAAGTCAACCATCCACTCCCCCATTACATATTATTGTTCATCAGGGATTAGGAGCTTTAACATCCCAACCTGCTCACTCCTCAACATTATTTCCTTCCCAGACATCTGGAATTCCAACAGTAGTATCAACCACTACTGCTATTACAATGGCAGATCCATGGACCAGGCCTGGTGCAGTCAATATGCCTGCACCATTGCATCCATTACCAGATGCTCCTGAAAAATGGCTACCCAAGTTTAACCCAGATGATGGGACCTAGGCTGAGGAACACATTAATAATTTCATGTTGGCAGTCAACTTGAAAGGAGTAACAGAACAAGATGTTGTTGTCAGACTTTTCCCTTATACATTGCAAGGATCAGCAGGATCGTGGTATTTTTCTTTACCCTCTGGTTCCATTACCAGTTGGAACACTTGCCAAGAGCAGTTTCTTACCAAATATGGAGATGATAGGTCTTTGGCTACCCTAATAAACGATCCTCCAATCTTAGGATAGAGCATAGGGAACCAATTAAGGAATTTAATGCTCGATTCAATAAACTCCTGAACAAAATCCCGACGGCCTCCAAACCAAGTGAACAAAATCGAAGCAAATGGTATATAACCGCCCTACCTGCCAATATAGCCATTTTTGTAGATAGGGTTGGGAAACCTACCTTAGCCGAAAATATGAAAGAAGCACTTGCTGTGGAGAAACACATTAATGCTCTAGAAAAGAAAGCTGTTCTAGAAGACAGAAAAGCCAAAAAAGTCTCTTTTAAAGATGACTCAAGGAAGAAAACCCCAAAAGACCCATATGACATGGAGGGTTTGCAAAAAGTCCTAAAAACTTTATCAAATGAAATGGTTGAAATAAAGAAACAGGTAGCCGAAACTTCAACCAAAAGACCCTTTAGGACTTATAAGAAAAATGAATCAAAGCCACCGAATGTCATATCTAATGCAGATTCAGAGCAAGAAGAAGAGGAAGAGGAAACAATCTCACCAACTGATGATGAAGAAGAAGAAGTAGAATGTCATGGAATGTGGGATTTTATACTCCCCAACTCCGATACCGATAATGAAGAAGAAGCGTTCCCGATCACTACTAGGAGTAAAAGTACTTCCGAACCTGTTCAGGCAATGTCAAAGAAAAGGAGTGCAGGTGCTGCCACAACCAAAGAAAAAATACCTGCAAAGAAATCACCTGCAGCAGTTCCCCAGAACCAGCCTTCAACTTCTAATACTCCTTCAACATCTAAAACATTAGTGGTATCCGATTCAATGGAGTACAATATTGTTGATGACATGAAGAAAACTAAAGCAAACATTACTATGTTTGAACTTAGTAAATTAAAACATCAGCAGAAATTGCTTCTCAAAGAATTGAATGTTGTTCCTTCTACACCTCTTCCCAGTGCTAAAGCTGCTAATGATTCAGGCCAACTTCCTCCCGGTATGGTTGAAGCTACCGATTCAGTTCTGATTGGAGATAGATCAAATTCTCATACTCCACCTTTCCTTCTAACCTATGAGATCTACAATAGAAACCTGCACAACTATTTGATTGACTCAGGGGCATCTTCTAACATAATGCCAGCTTCAATTTGTTCCAAATTGAACATTGAACCCCAGAAGTCTGCTATTCATATTGTACAGTTAGACAGGACCAAAGTACAGGTTGTGGGAGAGATTAATTCCGTAACTATCAGGTTATCTGTTGATCCTAGAGTAGTACAAAGGATTGATATCCTAATAGCCGATATACCTGAATTTTACGGTTTAATTTTGAGTAGGGATTGGTCTGAAAAACTACATGGGTATATTTCTACTGATTGGTCACATATGTGACTTCCCTATAAGGGTAAGCCAAATCAAATAAGGATTGATCGAGAAAAACATATGACCCATACAGTTACTGAATTTGAGCAAGAAAACCAACCTGTAGCATTTAATAACAACATTTTGGGGAATTATTCATCTGAGTCATTCTTTGGTAACTTTACTGCCCAGTCATCCCCTTTCTCAGTCAACCATTTTACATCTCAGATTGATAATTTTTCACAAACAGAGAGGTCTAGATGTTTCAATGATACTGAGAAAACTGTAAATACAATTGTTAATACTTCTTTATTTTGGTCGTTATATTTCGATGGGTCCAAGTCTAGCGAGGGCTCAGGAGCAGGATGTATTTTGGTTAGCCCACAAGGAGAAAAAACAATGTTGTCTTGTAGGCTGGAATTTGAATGCACTAACAATACAACTGAATATGAAGCCTTAGTCCAAGGATTGTATAAAGCAATCGGCCTTAAAGTGCAATATTTAAAAGTATTCAGCGATTCTGAAATTATTATCAAACAGGTGAGAAATACAATTCATTGTCTTTCAAATCATCTTAAACATTATCAATCGCTAGTACAAGAACTCACCTCACACTTTTTGGCATTCAATATCTCCTCCATCCCGAGGTCTCAAAACTCGGCAGCCGACTTGCTAGCCAATGTAGCCTCCAAGCTCCTACCTTCTGAAGACTACAGCCCAGATAGATTTTCAGTAGAATTGCTTTTTAGGCCATCAATTCCTGACAATGTCACTAATTGGAGAGTATTCAACCATGATGAGGATATTTTACAATTCTTAACTTCTGAAAAGTCCTATGATAATCAAATTATTGAGGAAAATGAGCATGACTTTCAAATGAGAGAAACACCTCAGGAAAATTCAATTCCTAAGCCTGTGGTAAAGATGGAGGATCTTTATGATATTAAAGATAGGTTTAAACCTGTGACTAATGCAAAGCTCCAAAGCTCTACCCTAAGGTTTGAGTTGATAAATCTTGGTACTGAGAAAGCTCCTCAAAATATTAATTTAGGATTAGCACTTTCCTTGGAAGAGAAAGAGGCATTCATTAAACTGTTAAGGAAAAATAAACAGGTTTTCGCTTGGAAATATGATGATTTGAAGACATATGATACATCTATTATCCAGCATGCCATTCCAGTGCTTCTTGATCAGAAACCAATTCAACAGAAGTTAAGAAAAATACATCCAAGTTTAGAGAGTCAAATAAAGACTGAACTTAACAAACTCTTGAAAGCCAAGATTATTTTTCCATTCCGACATTCAAATTGGGTCTCCAATATGGTGCCAGTCAGAAAGAAAAATGGCGACATTCGGATTTGTATCGATTTCAGAAATTTGAACAAAGCAAGCCTAAAAGACAATGTCCCATTACCAACCATGGAGCAAATACTCCAATTAGTAGCAGGTTCTGAATTAATGTCCTTTCTAGACGGTTTCTCAGGATATAACCAAGTTTTGGTCCATCCTGATGACCAGATCAAAACCACATTCAGAACAAAATGGGGAATATATGCATATCAGAAAATGCCCTTCGGACTTATTAATGCAGGAGCAACATTCCAAAGAGCGATGGATACAGCTTTTAAAGGGATGATTAATAGAACATTAGTTATCTATCTAGACGATATTACTGTATTCTCTAAAGAGAAGTCCAATCATTTGCATGACCTAAGTCAAATCTTCCAATGCTGCAAAAAATATGGTATTTCTCTTAACCCTAAAAAGTCTTTCTTTGCTCTCGACCAAGGAAAGCTCTTAGGCTTTATTGTGTCTAAAGATGGCATTTATATTGGTCCTAATCGGATCAAAGAAATCTCTGAAATCCCTTTCCCGCATAATAAGAAATCCATGCAGTCATTTTTAGGCCAAATCAATTTTGTTAAAAGATTTGTTCCAGATTTTTCTCAAATTATTTTGCCACTTCAAACTATGATCAAGAAAAATTCAGTCTTTAAGTGGGGATCAGCAGAAAAAGAAGAGTTTGATTTAATCAAGCAATCAATAATCAATGCTCCAGCCTTAAATACTCCCAATTTTTCTAATCATTTTACATTATACACTATCGCCTCCACTGCGTCTTATGCAGCAGTACTCACGCAGCTCAATGATCACAATTTGGAATCACCCATTTCATTTTTTAGTTCAAATCTTCAGGGTGCTGAATTGAATTACTCCGAAGTAGAAAAACAAGCCTTTGTTGTATTTAAAGCGGTCAAACATTATAGACCTTTCCTTTTGAAAACCCACACAAAAGTCATAGTTCCTTTCCCTGCAGTTAGGCAACTACTAATCCAAAAAGAACTAGGTGAAAAAAGGGCAAACTGAGTCACAACGCTTCAATAATATGACTTAGAAATTAAGCCAGCAAAGATTGTTAGGGGTCAAGGTTTTTGCAGGTTATTGGCAGGAGCATCCAACATTCCAGAATCAAGTAATACAGATCAAACTGAATAAATCAACCAGATAATTGTTACTGATTCTGAGTCTCAATATGCAGATTTAATCTTTTATTTAAAAAATGGTTATGCACCTCCTAACCTGTCTTACAAAAACAAAAGGGCCATTAGGTTAAAAGCGAAGAATTTTACAATTATTAATGATGTGCTTTTTAAGTAGAATTATGATTCCATCTTATTAAGATGCCTTGAGAAACCTGAAGCACAAAAGGTTTTGCAGGAGTTACATGATGGACCAGCAGGAGGACATTTTGGAGCTGACACAACAGCTCACAAAATTATTCATGCTGGATACTATTGGCCCACTCTGTTTAGAGATGCCCACGAGTATGTAAGGAAATGCCTCAATTGTCAAACTTCTAGTGGAAGACAACGTAAACTAGCTTTCCCTCTGCAACCAGTCAACATTGAACAACCATTTGAGCAATGGGGATTGGACATGATTGGGGAAATTATTCCACCTTCTTCCAAACAGCATAAGTATATCCTGACTGCTACCGATTATTTTACTAAGTGGGTTGAGGCAATTCCTTTGAAGACAGCAAATTCTAAAGCAATCATTGAATTCATAGATCAATTCATCATTACCAGGTTTGGTGTCCCAAATGCTCTTGTTTTTGATATTGCATCTTATTTCTTAGGCAATGCTATGTTTGATTTCGCTATTAAAAGAGGATTTAAATTGAAATATTCTGCTAATTACTATCCCCAGGGTAATGGTTTAGCAGAGTCTACTAATAAAAATCTGATCAAAATCATTAAGCGAACTATCGAACAGAATCATAAAAACTGGCACAAATCCTTAATGTTTGCATTATGGGCTGATAGGATAACACAAAAAGCTTCTATAGGATCTTCTCCGTTCAACCTTGTGTATGGAAAAGAAGCAGTACTGCCTACAAATCTTGTTCTTCCTTCTCTAGCCCTAGTTCAGTTCATTGAGGAAAGTCCTTCCTCTTCTATTCAACTTAGACATGATCAAATTCTAAAATTAGAAGAGGAAAGAGAAAAAGCCAGGGTTATTCATGCCAAACATCAGCAAATCATCAAGGCAGCTTTTGATTCAGTCTCATCCGGTTCAAAACAATTTCAAGTCGGTGATTTGGTTCTGAAATGGGACAAAGCCCATGAGGACAAGGGAAAACACACCAAGTTCCAGAAGATGTGGCTTGGACCATTTCAGATCTACGAGAAGATAGGCCATTCGACCTTTATATTGCAAGATTTATCAGGTTTGAGAGATTCTCTCCCTGTTAATGGCCTTATCTTGAAGAAATTCTTTAATTGAGGAGGTAACCCCTTCTCCTTTTAGTTTAATAGAGTTTTGTAGTTTGTAGGATCTTTAGAAAATAAAGTTGTAAAGTATCCTCCATTGACCTTTGCTGTGTTTGAAAACTTGATCCACAAAAGTAGTATGATATTTGCTTTTAAAATAATAGAAGTCTTAACCAAAAGGGATAATTTCTAGGAAACTAGGTATCATTGTATTCTGAAACCACACTTCAAGTTTTGTGAACCCCTCTCAAAGTTTAAAAGTATTATAAATCATTTTCTGTTTTCAAATTGGCCACAAAAGGTTATCAATATCAAGATAGAAGCTAATCCAAATTTAGCATCTTCAACTCTTACCCTGTCATCCATCTACTCTTAAAGAGAAAATTGTCCATCCCATTCACCAAAGTTTATGATTACTTAGAGTGTAATTCTAAAATTTTGATATAAAAGATAAGAGGTCTAATTACAAGCCTGCTTACCATGATCATAGGGAAATAGTTTAACCGACATTACCAATACTGCATACCATAACAGGGTAATGGCTTAAGAATTATAAGACAAGGGGTCTCATCACGAGCCAACTTGTTCGGTTAGATTATTACCAGTGAATGGCATTGTCAATAGCTGGCTACCAAACCAGGACAATGGCTTTTTATCTTATCAATAACAGAAAAAGAAAGAAATACAAAATATGAAAACATATTTTGAATTCATGCTGTTAATCACACTCTTAAATTGGATGGGACAATGGACAATAACATGGTTAAAAGGTATCCCTGTCGAAACTATGAACGTTTGCTGGCAGCAGAGGCTCTACCTATGACAGACGAGTTCACTATAAAAGCTGATTTGGAAAGGTTTTCTGTTTTATCATTATAAACCAATAAAGGCCTATTTAAAACTTAGAATGTATCTATTGTCTTTAAAAAGAGAGGAAATTAACAAAATAGTTTCATTTTACTCAGAATGCATTTATACCTAGTTATATTAGAATTTTCCCCTTTGATTAGAACTCTATTTTTAAAAAGTTTAAGTATTTCTATACTTTTCAGAGATAACTATTTCTTCCAGTGAATCGCCAATTGTTGTGCTCTACAACAACCCCCCATTTCATATCATTCTATTCACAAAAATATCATATGAAATGGGTCCCTCTAGAGTTTGATTGGTATCAATATTGTATTATTTAAAAGCGTCCGAAAACCAAATGAAAACATTATAAAATCCTTTTTGAAAAATCCCATTTTCATCAAATAAATCAATCTTTATCATTGCGATAAAGCGATCGCAAGATCGCATATCGCAATGACATAAGGTACATAAGTAAGTGGCACATTGGTTTCCACCGATGCAATATTGCTATCGGCTATTGGCAATACTCTATGTACATTTTTAAAGCGCCCCATGCCATTCGCCCCGATGCGATGCGATATCGCTATCGACGATCGGCGATATACTATACATGTCTCATATAATGCTAATGCTCCCAATGCGATGCGATATCGCTATCGGCGATTAGGGTTTTCAAAAGGTATCAATATAAGAGGTTAAACTTTCCCCGATGGCCGATTGCGATAAAGCGCAAATTTCAAAAAGCCGTTAAAATGAAGGGATATCACGATCAATTCATATTAAAATCTTGATTTGTCCAACAATGATTCACCTGCGCTCAACCGCCAAAACATCTACAGCACGCTTAAATGAATCATTCGGCCAATTAATGATATAATGGGCATTTAAGGATTGGCAGGTTTTAAACGACCATTTAATGTAATTGTAAGTCCTAAAATCCTCCCATGGATTGTATCTGCGCCCATTTTAAAAGTTAATCTCTTATCACGCATCGGTCAATATATCTCATCACATTGAAGTTTTCATTGCCAATTCTCTGTGTTACGTTTATTTTCGCTTCTGTGCAGAATTCATCCAAAGGAGAAAGCTCAAGCAAAATGGGGAAGAAATCTAAGAAGACCACAGGCACTTTTGTTGCGCCGGCCGCAGGACAAGATGTCGCTGATCCCTCAAACAAAAAGAAAGGATTGATTTCGGATACTACATGTTCTGGTCTCAGCAGAACTACCTGGAAAAGCACCTACAACTTGATTGAAGTTGAAGAACCCAAAGTGACAACAGTAGAAGCTACTGCAGATTCGACTCGTAAATCTGATGGTACTCTTAAGGACTTAGCTTATTCCTTCCTTCACCGAATAGCAGCTAGGGAACAAATTCTCCCATACACAGATGTAGTGCGGTGGGCAATTGAGGAAATCCCAATCCTGCATAGAACCTTCAGCACCAGAGACGGGAGAATTTTCGGGTCGTTCAAAGCTGATGATCTAAGGCAAATGTATCATTTGCCTGAGCCAGAGAAGACATACAATAAGGCGTTCCTGGAAAAATTCTGAAATGAGAACGAAGTTGAATCCGAACCCATCCGGGATTGGAGACAAAATCCATCTAAGCACAAACATGAATCTTCCGGTAAGTACTCGGTTGATTCCTTGGCTTCTCCTTATTGCTACGTTGGAATAATGATGTGTAGATTGTGTGGATTGCATGACTCTTGTAATTTCACTATAGAAATGGTTCCCTTAATGGAAGCTGCATGCAACAGTATAATAATGGATTGGGCCACTATTCTCTCAGATAAACTAGCCAAAGCTGTTCTTGAGTTTAGGAATAAGACTCGCATCTCTGAAAGGATAATTCCCCCATTTTATTACAGTGCCTATATTTTAGATACCTTGTGTTTTAATTCTGAATTTCCTGTTCTCGGCTGGAGATGGATGCCACAAGACTCCATGCCTATTCACATTTACCACCAAAAATTATGGAAATCCTCTTACAAGAACCATCTGTACCAAGTCTACAATGGCTTTATGTTGCCTATTTATTATTCTATTTTTGATAAACCCATTCCCAAGATTTCCTACCAAGCTGGGATTGATTTAACAACAGTAGGGAGATGGTTTGGAGAGGAGAAGTTCACTTATATAAGAGTTTTCGGTAGCCAAACCGAACCTCATGTCCTCCATTTATACATACCTGATAAACTATTGGCAAGGGAAATCTCTTACCAAATTATTGCTGAGAGTGTTACACAGACTCTCACGAAAAATAAGAAGCAGGGCTGGCCCTCTTTTCCTTTGAGATGCGGTGTCTATACCTTGCATGATCTCAAGCATGCATAAAAGGAAGCTACAAAGATTAAATCATTGACTCTAGCAACTCTTCCAAATAGGCAATTTGATCCAAACACAGTTGCCTATACTGCACTAGAACAGGCCAAATTGTCAAAATTTGATCATAAAGACGATATGTTTGACGACCTGTTCTCTTCAGCTGAGTCAATAATGCAAGTTAAAACATTGGCCAAAATGAAATATCATGATGAAGGGTTGACTGAATTTAACAGACTTAGAGAACAGAGGTTGCAAACTCTGCCTCTAGATCTATTAGCAACAACCCCAGTGACATCGTCAAGCGAGCCTGAACGACAACAGTCAAAGGAACCTCCAGTTACAACAAAAGAACATGAGAAGCCACAGGAGGAAAATCAGAAGAAAAAGCATGAGGATCAGCAGAAGAAAGAGCAGGAAAAAGTGCGGGAGGAGACCCAAACTGAAAAGGAAAAACAGATCACCACTGAAGTAA
This sequence comes from Pinus tabuliformis, assembly GCA_031772625.1. Classification (NCBI taxonomy): domain Eukaryota; kingdom Viridiplantae; phylum Streptophyta; class Pinopsida; order Pinales; family Pinaceae; genus Pinus; species Pinus tabuliformis. The sequence continues at coordinate 1,787,341,681 of CM062818.1, forward strand.
ACGTAGATACTCATATCGATCCTAAATTTCTGCAGGAATGGAAGCAATTTGATTCTATTATCAGTTGTTTGGAGTGTTCAAAGGACACTGACACTTCAAAGGCAACAGACACACAGGAAACCACTTCATCACAGGTTCTAAGTGGAACCAGCGGCCCACCTATTTCTAAAGAGGTAGAGATAATACCAAAGGACCCCTCCGACCAAATCATTTTGCAGGTAGAAGAGATTCCTCCCCTGGATGTCTTCTATAGCCCAAGGCATAAATATGTAGTTAAACGACCGAGGAAAAGAAGAAGGACTGATCAACCTCCCCTTTTCCTAGAACAGACAATCACGGGCAATGTGGTTTGGAAGGAGGAATTTGACCCCTCCGATGACCTGACAAAACTGTCACAATATGATGGAGCTTATTAGGCAGCGACAATAGATAAGGCATCGGAGGTAAGCGTTTTACTGAAAACAAAGGATCAGGAGATTTTCTCGTTACAGGCACAACTAACTGAAGCAAAGCAGAAAGCGGAGCAGGCAGAGCAGCAATTGTTGACGCAACAACAGTTAAACAGTCAACTAACTCAACAATTGCAGGCAGAAAAACAAAGGATTGACCAAAGCGCAATCTAGAAGCAGAAATAATTATCAGAGGCATTGGCACAATTGAAGGTAGCAAATGAGCAAATGGTGAAAACAAAAGATGAGCAAATTGCTCAATTATCATCACAGCTCGAGAAAACAAAGGGCGTTCCACAAGTGGTTGAATTTAGGGTAGAAGAACTACAAATAAATACTGCATTAATATCCCAAATTAAGCTTCTATGTCAACAAATCACCCAGGCAGAGCCACTATGTGAATTAACGGCATCCATAAGTAAGCAAGTAGACAAGGCCAAGACTGAATTTGATCAAGCTGAAGAAACAATAGCTGCATTTCTCGACTGGAAAGATTCTTATCAAGGACAAGCAGTGAATTTACCCAGGATCTTAGAATCACATAAAGATATACTCTTCACAGAATGGCAGTCCCAGTTAATGAAAGCAGAGAGGTTGGTTTCAAGATGTAAATCAACTTCTAGCAATTTGGTTGAATTAGTCAATAACACTCTCTACTTATCAAACATGATTTCCCAATGCACACCAGGAAAGTTGACAACGATGAAAACATTGGAGCAATCATGTTATCCAGATCTAGAAGAAAAGGGGAGATTAATCGTTGGGATTAACAGTTTAACCTGGGACACCTATTGGTTCTTCTTGGTAAAACCGCACACACAGAGAGCCGCCCTCAAGTGCCTTACGGATGCAATCAGGTATATTATCCCCGATATTTAGGATGCCACCTATGCCGCCCAGCTCAGCTCGCGCCTCAACAAACCACCTGAAGTGGAGCCGATGCTCGCGATAAGTCAGCTCAGATTTAAAGGCAAGTAGCCTACTTGATGATTCATGCCGCCGACTGCCAGATTGCTGAAGAAAATAGGATCAAAATTTATTGATACCAATTAAGTAGGATTTCTGTTTTATAAATAGTTAGATTAATTAAGTATTTATAGACCCTTTCATTGTTTTGGAAAGGGTCGTAAAGTTTTGTACCTGACTTAAAGACTGAAGTTGCACTATTGTGCTTCAGCCATATTCTTTTATGAAACTGGACCAGTTATTCTAAATTTGACAAGGAAGCTTTTTATGCAATTGTGCACTATTATCTTTGTTTGAAAGTGTTTCTGCGTTGAAGGAAGAATTACAAGTAGCGATTGATATTGGGAGCGTCAAGCAGCTCATATGGTACTTCTATCTATGTCTGAATTCATTCCTTTCATATGAATTGTTATTTGATTATCCTTGCTATTATCGAATATATATATGTGCTTTAACAGCAGTTCTGTATTCTTTCCACTATTGGATGTTTATGGTGTGCTTTTGTTTTAATCATGTATGTGTCGATGATATAAATGATAAGTGTAGTAATATTGCTTTAATCGCTTTGCTTAACTATTTAAGCACAGTAATCCTGAATGAAATAATGTCCATGTCTGTTAGATGGAGTCATCTATATGCCTGTCTATAGACACAGACCATCAAGCGCTACACTTCAAAGCTCAATAAGTTCCCGGGATAAGTCATAGTTCTTATATTTTTGTTGATAGATTTAGTTATTCGCCCATCATTAGATTAGTCAATCAATTATCCATTCTTCCCGTTTATTCATTGTTGTGAAGCTGGTCCCATTATCCCCAGTCGGAGCCACCATTCCAAACGGAAAAGGAGTTGTACTAAGGTCCGGACCAGGTGGTTATCCCCAATGTTGTTGCAGCGATTTTCGAGGCATCAACAGACCCTTGAGGGGATTGTGGAAGATGTGATGGTATTCGTTGATTCTTGGGAGTACCCTACTGATATCTTGGTTCTCCAGCCAAAGGCAAAGTTCACTAGGTATCCTCTCATTCTGGGAAGACCCTGGTTGGCTACAGCAGATGCCTATATTAGCTGCCGAGCTGGGAACATGACCATAAAGAATGGGCATATGTCCAAGAAATTAACCCTATATCCTCCTGCTCAACCCTTTTTAGAACATGATGTACCTCTCTGGTTGGAGGAGGAGGATGATGATGGAGTTTATTCTGCACTGCTTTGTGCATTAGAAATCGCAATGGGGGGAAACCCGCAAGATGAGGATGATGTGATTGAAAATTTGATTCAGAATCCACCTCCAAGTGTTGACCATTAGAAGACATAGTAAGAGAAACCCAAAACAACCCCTCAACTGATCTTTGTGTGGCTGACCCTACTTCTCTCTGTGTCAAAAATACAGAGTTCACCCCAGAAAGAACATTGAAAATCAATCCATCCCTATCTACTTCCCAGGAGAAGGAGCTATGCAGCCTACTGAGAAAACATCTAGATGCCTTTGCCTGGAATTATAAGGAGATGAAGGGAGTGCACCCTTCAGTATGTACTCATCATATATTTATCGAGGAAGATTTCAAACCAGTCAGGCAGCCTCAATGGAGGATGAATCCAGCACTTAAAGATATTGTTAGGGAAGAACTACAGAAATTGCTTGATGCAGGATTCATCTATCCCATTTCTAATAGTGAATGGGTCTCTCCTTTGGTGCTAGTGCCAAAGAAAAATGGTAAGTGGAGAATTTGTGTTGACTATCAGGAATTGAACAAAGCCACTAAAAAGGAACACTTTCCTTTACCTTTCATAGATCAAGTGTTAGACGATCTGGCAGGGAAAAAGTTTTTCTCTTTCTTAGATGGGTTTAGCGGGTACAATCAGATTCAAATCAGCCTGGAAGACCAAGATAAGACCACTTTCACTTGTCCATGGGGTACCTTTGCATACCAGGTCCTTCCTTTTGGGTTGTGCAACACTCCAACCACTTTCCAAAGAGCGGTATTGAGTATATTTTCTGAATTGGTGCATGATGTAGTAGAAATATACATGGATGATTTTACTCCTTATGGCTCTAACTTTTAGGAAGCTTTATCTAACCTTGGAAAAGTTCTGGATAAGTGTATTGAGATGAACCTGTCCCTCAATCTAGAAAAATGTGAATTCTTGATGACTGAAGGGACCATTCTATGTCATGTAATATCTCAACAAGTATTGCAGGTGGACCCCAACAAAATTTCCATCATCCAAAGGGTCCCACCTCCTCAAAAGGTGAGAGATGTCAGAAGTTTCCTAGGCTTAGCCAGATATTACAGGAGATTCATTAAAGAATTTAGCAGGATATCCTCTCCTTTGTTTGTCCTCTTAGGCAAAGATGTTGAGTTCATATGGTCAGAAAACTGTCAAGAAGCCCTAGATAGCTTGAAAAGCAAGCTAGTGTCTGTCCCAATTCTTAGAGGCCCAAATTGGGCCCTACCCTTTCACATTCACACAGATGCCTCGAAAAAATCAGTAGGAGAAACCTTAGGACAAATTGATGAAAATTTACCTTATGCCATATAATTCATAAGAAAAAACTTGTCAAAGGTAGAGTTAAAATATACAGTGACTGAGAAGGAACTCCTACCTGTCGTGCATTCCTTAAACCAATTCAGACATTATATCACAGGCTATAAAACCTTTGTGCACACTGATCATGCTGCAATTAGATATTTAATGAACAAACCAGATGCAAATGCTCACATTATTAGATGGTTTCTTTTACTGCAGCAGTTTGATTTGAACATTATTGATAAGCCTGGTAAAGAGAATGTTGTTGCTGACTTTTTGTCTAGAGTAAATTTTCCTGTAGGTGAAGAAGGAATGGTGGATGACCAAATTCCAAATGAACACCTATTTGCTATATTAGTACTCTCTCCATGGTTTACTGATATAGCAAACTACTTGGTTTCAGCATAGTTCCCACCACACTTGTCCTCAAAAGAGAAGAGCAGGATAATAAGGAAAAGCGCCCCTTTCACCTAGATTGGAGGCAATCTCTTCAAACTGGTCCCAGATCAGATCTTGAGAAGATGTGTCAGGGAGGAGGAATTCCTTGACATCCTCCTGACCTGCCATGATGGGCCTTGTGGAGGTCATTTTGCAGCAAAAAGAACCACCTTCAAGATATTGCAAGCAGGCTACTACTGGCCCACTCTTCATCAGGATGTGAGGAGATACACGAGGCAGTGTTATTGGTGTCAGAGGATGGGGAAACCCACTCCAAATGATGAAATGCCCATGCAACCTCAAGCGACCTTTGAGCCATTTGAGAAGAATGGCATGGACTTTGTGGGGCCTATCAACCCCCCTTCAAAGCATAAGTAGTACATCATTGTGTGCATCGACTACCTGACAAAGTGGGCAGAGACAAAAGCAATCAAAGCAGCAATAAAAGAAAAAGTAGCTGAGTTTTTGAGAGAAAACATATTCTACAAGTTCGGGTATCCAAGAGAGTTTGTTACAGACTAAGGCAATCAGTTCACTTCCAACTTGATTGAAGACCTACTCACACATCATAAGATCAAGCACAAGACTTCCACCCCTTACCATCCACAAGCCAATGGGCAAGTGGAGGTCACTAATAGAGCATTGGAAGGGATCCTAACCAAGGTAGTTAGCAGCAGCAGAAAAGAATGGCCGGACAGATTAGTTGAGGCCACTTGAGCCTACAACACAACATGGAAGACCACCGCCGGGTTCACACCCTATGAATTGGTCTATGGGAAGAAGGCTTTGCTGTCAATAGAGTTTGAATTCAATACCCTAAGGATGGTATCTCAGCTGGACGTAGACCTCAGCCATGCACAGAAGGAAATATTACTTCAGCTCAGTGGATTGGATGAATATAGATTGTAAACCCTTCTCCATACAGAGGTAGTTTCACTTCAGAGAAAGATATGGCATGATAGAAATATCAGGGAGAAGCAATTCCAAGAGGGAGATTGGGCACTACTCTCTGATTCAAGATACAAATATTTTAAAGGCAAGTTGAGGACAAGATGGATGGGACCCTACACTGTGGAGAAATGCAATGACAATGGTTCAATTCTGATCAGAACCATTGATGATGAAGCCATCCCCATGCTTCTCAATGGACAGCGGTTGAAAGTCTACAAGAAACCCCTCTCCAAGCAAGAGTTTATTGAAGATATGAATAAAATAGTGATGGTAATGGAGCATTTCTTAGCTTCCACTTCACCCACTCACTGAAGAAAAAGAAAAAACAAAAAGATAAGGACTCAAGTGAAAACCTCCATGAGGCACTTGAGTCCCATCATTGGGTTGAAAACCTCTTTTGAGGTGGCCCAGTGATGTCAAAAAATAGAGGAAAAAAGAATAAGATTCTTGGGTGAAAACCTCCCTTGGAGGTGCCCAGGGCAGGCAATTAGGGTGAAAACCTCTTCGAGGTGCCCTAGTTGCTTTCAAAAAAGAAGAAGGAGAAAAAATGAATTTTTGTTGCATTGCAGGTTTGCAGGAGGACTAGAGGGAGCAGAAGAAGGTGCTAAGGGAACCCTGACATTCATACCAGCACCCATCTCATCTTCTCCACACCTTCCTCCACAATTTTTGGCATCTCTTTCACCTCACTGCACCTTTTCCTTCCAAAACTATGTTTTCTACAGGAGGCTCTGTGTTTTCTACATGAGGCCCCTGTAGGAATTACAGAGAGCCAAAAGTGTCTACATAAGGTGGTTTGAGGGAAAAAAAGCTTCATGAGGAACCTATGATCCCTCCTACCATCTTCAAACCTCCTTGCCATCATTTCCAAGCCTGCATCACACCCCATGCATCATTATTTTTTTCCTGTCCAAGAAAAAAACACAGAAAAACAGTTTTTCAGTTTAAACAAAAAAAAAAAAAAAAAGAGGAAAAGGCACCAATAACCTTCCCTGATGCTTACCTACCATCCCTCCATCATTCATGACACCTTTGGCATTATTCTTGAGCTTCAAGCACAGGAGAAAGTTGAACTTTCAAGGGGAGAAGCAGCTACAGGAGCTCCTATAGGAATTCCTGTAGCAGCTGATCCCATAGAAGTCCAGTACCAACAGCAAGAGAGTGCACACATAAAGGTTGGAAAGGAACATGCAGGTTAGCTCCAGCAAAGAAGAACCTACACAAGCACACAAACATACATCAGCAAGCAGGAACAACATGAATGAAGGAATGTGTAGGCATCCAACAGAGAAGCCACAACACCTCACAACAAATACACTCGGATCACAGGTAAGTATCTAAGTCACTCCTCTATTTGCATTTATGTAATTAGAGATCATACGAAGTCAACAAGATGGCTGATATTGAATGAGGGAAAGGTGGCCAGTTAACTTGGCCACCTTCATTTAGTTGACTCCATTTATCCGAGATGTCACCCACACATGCACACAGCGAATTCAAGCACAAGATGCCAAGGACAGGTAGTGGGAGGAAGTGTGAACTCTGATGTAATAATGAGGGATGATTACGAGGAGAAGCCATGATGACCAAGTAGGTGGGGACCAACGACCTGAATATGGGCAGCGTACACGTTGCTAACTCAGTAGTCATAACCGAAAATATCCATAAAGGGTAATGAGCACTCCTCCCCATGCATTCTCACCACCTTTTCTTCATTCTCTCCTCGTAACTCAGCCACAGTGGTCTTCTTGTGCCCCCACAACCTCGTAACCACCATCCTCCATCGATTTCCTTCATATTCTTGCTCTCATCATTGTCTACAGGAGCACATACAATAAATCTACAGGAGCACCTACAGGAAATCTATAGGAGGGACAATGGGCTTCTATAGGAGGGACAGTGGGCTTCTACAGGAGGGGCAGTGAGTCATTTTGAAGGGAGAAACCATGATTTTTGGCATGCGTTTCAGTTTGGAGAGGTAGGGTTCATGCATGCCCCGTGTTGAATATCAATACATGAAAGAAGTGATCTCAATTTGAGGATGAGATAAGTCTTTAGGAGGGCAGGAGATACATAAAAAAATTTCTGTTTATTTATAAAAAAAAACAGTCTCCTCTGTTTCTCTGTTTTTCTCAAAATTCTTTGTCTCCACCTCCATATTTGGTTTTCCAAAAGAGTACAGATAGTATGACAGGAGGGTTTATGAGAAAGGAGCCCACTAACTCCACTAGGCTCCATGCACATCCTCAAGTGGTGGAAATATTCACAAGGGAAAATGGATGATTGTTTTGAGAAATTTCGGGGGTTTGATGATGAAATTGCCCAACAATTTTCTCTCTCTCTGGTACCTCACATAAGAACTCATGCTACTGTAACCCTTAGAGGCCTGTCCATTGAAATAACCCCTGAATTCATGAGTAGGGTCACTACCCTTCCTCTTGGGCTGCCTTGGAGTAAAGATGAGAAACCAATTGGCCAGGCTACCAAGAATAAATTTTTCCAAAATAATGAAACCCCTATTGAAGATAAAAATAGAATTAAAAGGGCTAGTATACCATATCCCTGGGATGAGGTTAGCTACCAAATATTAAAATACATTTCGTGTGAGGGGAGGCACAACATTGTTTATGGATACCACTTTAGAATCCTCCATGACTTGAGGTATGGCATGGATACTCCAGCACCTCAAAAGCTCAGTATCCCTTACTTTCTCCTTCAATCCCTCATTGACTCTAGCACCAAGGTACAAGCAGGAAATTTAGGGCAGTTAGTTCACCATGGCTTAATCAAAATCCTAGTAGAGGAATCCCTCCATACCTTTACACTCCCTATAGCATGGGAAGTTTTCCAAAATATGACAACTGAGGATGACATAAAGGCATTAACCTATGATGTCAGTCCTACTGGTAGTGAGGAGGAAGAACAACAAGGAGGAGAAGATGAAGCCATTGGTGACACAGTAGAGCAAGAAAGTAAGGAGGAAGGAAAAGAAATAGAGGAAGGAAAATTTGAAGAGTTAGAAAAAGAGACAGAAGAAGGAGAAAAAGAGGCAGAGAAGGTAGAGCAAGGAGAAGAGTCCCCTGAGACTTTGGAAAGAGAAGCAGCAGCTGCCCTCACTACCCTCAATACACCAGTCAAGCCAAAGCAGAAGAGGAAAAGATAGACCTCCATGTATTTTAGGGCAAGGAAGAGCACAAGAATTAAAACAGGGAGACCTCAACCCTCTTCAAAAGTTCCCATTACCATTAAAGATTCAGCATCTGCCAAGGTGAAAGAATCTCCTTCCATGACACCTATAACATATGAAAGGGGGACTCCAAGACCTTCTACAAAACAGACCTACAGGAGGCTGAAACAGTCCTATAGGAGACACTGTCCAAAATACAGGAGACCCAAAAGCTTTAGGAAAGGATAGAAGGATAGCCAGAGGTGAAAGAGGAAGCACAAGAGCTACAAGAACCTGACCCCTAGCCTAGTCTTGCCTCCTATTACAATCTACTTGAGGGAGGCAAGATAATCCCACAGAAATTTGCAATTCCACTATTTTTCGAATTGGAGAAAGAAAGAGTGAGAACACATAGGTGAATGAAAATAGCCAAATCCAAAGGAGTTGAGGATGTTGGCCATATGGAAAACAAACTCAGTGAAATGGGCAGAGAATTGGCTACTCTCATAGACAGAGAAGCCATCACTAGAAGCCACCTTGAAAATGAGAATGAAATCCTAAGGAGGCAGTTGTAAGAGAAAGAGACTCAACTGGCATACATGCCCAACTTATCCATGGAAGCATTATAATGCAGAACACCGGCCAAATATTATGGCCTCTGTCTAAAGGACCAATGGCTTCAATTCCAAATAAAGACTTTGGCACAAAGAGGCACAATGCATTTCCAAGATTACAGGCAGTTCATGGACCTGTGTGACCAAAGCACCTCGGAGGATAAAGCAAAGATGGTAGAGTTATACCTCCACAACATGGCCCTCACAGACATGAATGTGTGGGACCCCAATGCCAAGCTAGGGGACCTAAAATTAATGGCCATGGCCTCATGGATGAACCATGAAGAATTGAGGGCAGCAGAAATGAAAAGATTGATGATAAAATAGTAGAATGAGCCATTAATGATAAGAGCTGAGCCATTAGATCCTATGGCACTCATCAGCACACACAACCTACTTGCCAATGACCCTCAGATTGCCCCTAAATATCTAACCAATCAAGCACAAGCCATTGCACACTTTGAAGATATGCAAAGGCTACTTGGGGATGACTGTGTGCATGCATGCATGAGAAGATGGAACACCTTACCTCACAATTTGCAGATCAGGGAATATCATTCCCCCATGAGGCTGAAGTGGGCATTAAAAATATTGCCAATGTGTAAGTGCTCCATGCAAAGGCTGAAGGTCAACTGGATTGGCCTCAAACTGAGTCCCTCACTCCTATTAGGCATGCTGGAAGGTAGAAGAGAAGAAGAAGAGAAGGAGCAGTGGAAGGACATAGATAGAAAGGCAGGATTTTATGGCAAATAGGAGTAGACCACATAAGAAGCCTGGGATGCTAGGGAGGCCACCAGGGCGATAAAAGATGAAGAAATTGACTAAGTTGCTCAGAGGATGAGCAACACCTTCAGTAGGGGGGTGATGATGAGCCTCATAAATGGGTAATTATATGGGCTCATTTTACCTCCTAACCTAGTCAAATCAACCATTCTCTTAGCTTATTATATGAATTTCTAATTATATTTGTGCTTATAGAGTGAGTTTAGTTAGTTATGATGCCATGTGGTCTAACATGTATTTAATGCAGATTATTCATGGATTTTGTGGTCAAAGCCAAGGATCTAGTGGTAAAATGGCATAAATAACTTGAAGTTGTCAGAGTAGAGGACTTATAGGAGGGAATCCCCCTCATTTATTACTACTCAATTCAAATTCCTCTTCATTCAGCTCGGAGTACAAGCACCCGAATCATGCACTAGAAGGCAATCGAGAAAGTGGAGGATGATTAAGAGTTATCTCGAGTTTTGGGAGTGAAGCCTCCCTGATTTTAAGGAAGTTATTGGTAGCTTTAGATGTATAAGTAGAGAGGCTTGGGTCCTCACTAGGGTCAGATTTTTGCTTATGTAAACTTTGCTCAAATTTCGAGGTTATTATTTTGTGACACTTTCATGTAATATTGCTATTTTTTGATAATGAAGATGGAATCCTTTTTGAGCTAGCACTGAGTTACCTCAGAGGGCTGAATCTCTAGGGTTAGGGTCCAAACCAAGCAGCGAAGCTTCTCTTTACTTGTATTTGTATTCTTTACTTCAGTTTGTAGATTAGTATGTTGTTAGATGTATTTCTTTTGTGGTTAAGAATAGGTTGCTTTTGATGATTTAGTAGTTTGCTTCCATTTGTGCTCTCTGTAGCAGGTTAAGAAGTGATCAGAAAAGATTCAAAAGGCTAGCAATAGTGCCTTGGCCTCTCTATCTCCCTCTGGGACCATGATTTGAGGCAAAGTCTCTCTTGCTGCCCCCAAAACACATATTTTCCTCATTCATAGGACTTTTAGTGTTTGCAGCTCTTTAGTAGGTTGATAGTCCAGTTTTTATTTGCTTCATATCTCCTTTATCATGTTCACTTCTTGATTTGCAATAGTCCTCTTTCATGCTTTCCTTTCTTGCAGCATTTCTCAGCCTTTCCTTTCATAGATCATAGTTTAGACCATTTTAATGCAAAACTCCGTTTTTCCTAAATGCACTCATTTCATTTGTTGCTTGATTTTCTTGGTTGACTATCAGTTCCTTTGCAATAGGTCCCTTCCATCAGTAGGCTAGCTTATCAGCAATCACATCTTCCATGTGATCCATGCCCTATAGGTCTCCCAAACCTCACCTCAATTCTGCCTTAGTCTCCTTCATTTTTCATAGAACTTCTTCCTCTCTCCTTGAGCAAACCCAACCATATTTCTCTCTCCTGGTGGTTCATGGTAGACCTTAGGCACCCTAACACCTCATTCCAACCTTCATCCACCTTTTTCACCCACTCTCACACCCTAAAAATAGCAGAAATTGCTCTCGGCCTCCTCCTGTAGGCCTCCTGTAGTTTCCCTGTTTTCCTCCTGTAGTTCCCCTGTGTCCTCTTGTAGTTTTTCCTATAGGCTTTCTTTTGAAGGGCGAGTGTGGGAAAAGCCTCCAGAAGGCCACCTAAAACCTCCTAGGACCCATCCTCACCATCCTACATCCTCCCAAGCTCCAAAACCACCCTCCAACACCACCTGTTCGCTGCCACACTCACACACAATAAATTAGATGCATGTCAAATTCACATAAAAACACATAAAAATCCAAAAATATGTTTTTTTCTTATTTACTTTCAGAAATAGCATGGTTAGATGTTGTTTACTTTCTTGAGTAGGTAATGGCATTTCTTTCATGGTTTTCATAGTGTTTTTGGCAAAAGTAGAATTAGCTTGTTAATTAGGGTTTACTAGGTATTGCTTTACATTACAGTTTTTTTGCTTTCTACAATTAGAGTAGCTTCTGTAGAGTAATCCTTCTTTCTCTCATCACACATAGAGCTTCTTCTGATATCTATAGAATTTGGCTTGAGCTCCCAGTGATCTTGCACCAACTGACCAAGTGACAACCTCCAGTGAGAACTAGTACTTGTGCATACAACACCGGCGCTTCCAAGTTTGTTACGAACTACCGAGTTGATAAAAGTAAAGTTGGCAGCCTAGGAGTTGCAGCATTCTTGCTGCAATACTGGCGCTCACCACCATGATCCATCCTTCTTGTGCACCAATACTACTCAAGCAGAGAAAGAACTTTGACTAGGTTGAATTATACCATCCTCTAGCATTTCTGCAACCATACGTTCAATTTCAGTCTTTTGGGTATATGGATATCTGTAAGGCCTAATGTTTGGAGGAAAAAATCCTGGAATCAAGTGAATAGCATGATCATGATCACAAATAGGTGGGAGGCCTTTGGGAGTCTCAAATAATTTGGAATGATTGTCCAATACTTTTTGGATATCTAAAGAAAAAGATCATTTTAATGTGGGAACCTCTAGTGAACATAATTGTGCAATTACGCCTCGTTGTTCTTTCTTTAGAGGCTTTGTCATGCCATTAGAGATGATTATCTTTCTTGGCTTCCCTGAGATACCCCTTATTTCAACTTCCCTTCCTTCCAAAAAAAAATTCAAGAAAAGTTCTTCAAAATTAAAAGCTATTGTACACAAAGATTTTAGCCATTTGAGTCCTAGTACAACATCAGCACCACCCATTGGAATAGAAAGAATTGAACTATTCAATACATATTCTCCCATGGATAACTTGACATTATGAAACTTTCTAGAGTAATTTATGGTTCCTCCATTGGTAACCATCACTTGAAACTATGGTGATGGATATAGGAATGAATTCATTTCCTTGACTATCTTACAATGAATAAAATTATGGGTACTAACCAAATCAATCAAAACTATTACCTTTGTCTTCTTGATATGTCCTTCTATATTGAGAGTTTTAGGAGTGGTGATTTCTGCCAATGTATTACAAGATATGGTCATATTCATTTCTTCTTTCTCTGTGGTTGGTTCCTAGTGTATATCCTCTTCTTTTGACGTTTCTTGTTCCTTTTCTTCCTCCTCTTCACAATCTATGTAAAATAATTTCGTTTCAGCACACTTATGACCTTCTGTGTATTTTCTATCACAACTGTAACAAAGCCATTTTTCTCTTTTTTCTTCCAAGTATTGTGGTGTCAACCTTGTAGGTTGTGGAATTTTATGGGAAACAACACTTCCTTAGCTTCTATTTCATTTTTGGTTACTTTTTGTGAGAGCGAAATTTGTTGCACTTGATCTTGTAATTTTGATATATCATGTTGCATTTCTTCTTCTTCTTCATGTGTCATAGTAGAGCTTTTAGGTTACTTAATAGGTGTTTCCATTTTCTTTCTTTGGGGAATCAATTAATGATTATTATGCTTCACTATGCCCTTTGAATCAATTTAAAATATTTTTTCAAACAAAACTTATGCAAATTTTTAAAAAGTACACACCTTTTTTTCGCTTTGTGGGTGCTCGATATTGAATATGTTGTATCTCTGTAATTTCATATCTCCAAGGTCTGAAAGTTTGTCCTGTGGTAGCTCTATGAGTCCACTTTCCAACCCCACAAGTAATATCAATATTGGATTCTCCAAGAAAGAGTTATGGCCAATCTCCCACGATGACCTGAGTATAGACTAGTTCAGTAGAGTGAAATTGTACAAAGTGCCACATGTCACTGGTTTACCCTTTAGCCCTAAAAACGATACCCAACAAACTACAGGCTATCCTCATTCTATAATAGAGTTTAGGCTTCTGTGATCCATATTAGGTTAGATAAAGATTTCGGCGTAAATCACATGAAAAGTCATTTGTCGACACGTTTCGAACCAACCAGTGTGGTTCATCGTCAGGACAGGATGAAGAAAACAGATCTAGCTAAGCATGCTATATAGACCGAGCAGAGCCTCCAACGGCTAGTTTGACCTAACCGCTAATATTGACCAGAGGACCAGGATCAAAGTCAAGATAACCAATAAATAATAAAAAACTAAAGGTCAAATTACTAATAAAAGAAAATTAGTTGCAAAGGACCGCTTCTAAGAAGGAATTAAGGGAGAATAACCAAGTAAACTATTAAAATAACAAATAAATATATAAAAACCCAAACTAAAATAGTAAAAATAAATATACAAACACAAAAATAAAAATAAATAAACTAAAGAGAAATCAAACAAAAATAGACCACTGGATCTGACTAAGAGTTAATCGAGAAAAAATAAAAATAAATAGATAAAACAAAGCACAAAAAAAAAATAAAAATAAAATAATAAATCAAGCGGTAATAAATTAATTAATTAATAATATTAAAAATTAAAAAAAAAAAATAATGAAAATTACTAATAAAAATAACAAAAATAACCAACTAAATGAATGAAAAGTACTAATAAAACAACGAAAAATGAAATAAAATAATAATAAATATATAAGAATGAATAATTCAAAGGGGATAAAATAAAATAATAAGCTAAAAAATAATAAATTAATTAATTAATAAAAGCTAAAAATAATAATAATAATAAAGTAACTAACTAAATAAAAAATAAAATAATAACAAAACACGAGGAATTAGTAAAAATAAGAATGAATAAATAGAATCGAATAATTAAAAGGGATTAAAACATAACTTAAACAGTACTAATAAATAAATAAACGAATAAATTAAATAAATAAATAATAAAAACCAAAAAATAACAGAATTAATAATAATAAATAAAATAACTAAATCGAAATAAAAGGGAAAAATAGAAGAAAAGAGTCCTGAATACAGCTAAATTGCGAGTAAAATAGTAATAATATAATGAAATAAGTTACCATCAGGTCCTTAAATAATCAGAAACCTAAAGGAAAGGCGATTAGAAGGATGACAATAAGAGAAAAAACAATAAAAACCACAGAGGACGGAAAAATGTCTAGGAGGAGAGGGCAGGGACCCAGCATCTGCTGATTTTCCAACCATCGTCTCTATTGAGATTGCTAGGTCTCTTTTCAATCTCCAGAGCTTCCCTGAATTTTCGATGATGGAAATGCGGAACCTTAGCAATAACACTGGCTTCTTCGATACAAACCTGATGCTTGGTTTTCTCCACATGTTCAGCCAAAGCGGAAGACTTAAATCTCCTATGCTTCAGATCCGCTGCGTGCTCACTAATCCTCTGATTAATGGAACGACCAGTCTCCCCAATATAGGGGGTCCCACAAGAACAAGGGATCAAATAAACACCTTTCATATCTTTAGGGTCGATGGGATCCTTCACCGATCTGAGAGATGAACGAATGGTGTTCAGGGGCCTGAAGGATACCGGGATACTATGTCTCCTGAGAATCCTACCAATTCTATCAGTGGTCCCTTGAACATAAGGAAGAAGGACACCAGGAACACGATCTTTTGGCTCTCTTTTCACCAGAGAATTCTTGGAAGCTTTAAGGAAAGCCCTATGACCCATGTACCTACTGTAACCATTCTCCACAAAGACATCCAGCAGATGGGATTTCTCCTTTTCAAAGCTCTTCTTGTCCGAGATCCTCAGGGCTCGAGTAGCAAGGGTACTAAGAACCCCCATCTTTTGAGCTGGGAAATGGTGGGAACTGGCATGAAGGTACTTCTCTGTATGAGTTTTCTTCCGAAAAACTTGATGGGCTAGGGAACCATCCTCATTCCTAGAAATGAGAATATCAAGGAATGGGAGGCATCCATCAACTTCCTGTTCTTTAGTGAACTTAATGGCCGAGGACTGCCTGTTAAGATGATCAAAGAAGATATCAAGCTCATCCTGGCCGTGAGACCAAATGACATTTGGTCTCACGGCCAGGATGAGCTTGATATCTTCTTTGATCATCTTAACAGGCAGTCCTCGGCCATTAAGTTCACTAAAGAACAGGAAGTTGATGGATGCCTCCCGTTCCTTGATATTCTCATTTCTAGGAATGAGGATGGTTCCCTAGCCCATCAAGTTTTTCGGAAGAAAACTCATACAGAGCAGTACCTTCATGCCAGTTCCCACCATTTCCCAGCTCAAAAGATGGGGGTTCTTAGTACCCTTGCTACTCGGGCCCTGAGGATCTCGGACAAGAAGAGCTTTGAAAAGGAGAAATCCCATCTGCTGGATGTCTTTGTGGAGAATGGTTACAGTAGGTACATGGGTCATAGGGCTTTCCTTAAAGCTTCCAAGAATTCTCTGGTGAAAAGAGAGCCAAAAGATCGTGTTCCTGGTGTCCTTCTTCCTTATGTTCAAGGGACCACTGATAGAATTGGTAGGATTCTCAGGAGACATAGTATCCCGGTATCCTTCAGGCCCTTGAACACCATTCTTTCATCTCTCAGATCGGTGAAGGATCCCATCGACCCTAAAGATATGAAAGGTGTTTATTTGATCCCTTGTTCTTGTGGGACCCCCTATATTGGGGAGACTGGTCGTTCCATTAATCAGAGGATTAGTGAGCACGCAGCGGATCTGAAGCATAGGAGATTTAAGTCTTCCGCTTTGGCTGAACATGTGGAGAAAACCAAGCATCAGGTTTGTATCGAAGAAGCCAGTGTTATTGCTAAGGTTCCGCATTTCCATCATCGAAAATTCAGGGAAGCTCTGGAGATTGAAAAGAGACCTAGCAATCTCAATAGAGACGATGGTTGGAAAATCAGCAGATGCTGGGTCCCTGCCCTCTCCTCCTAGACATTTTTCCGTCCTCTGTGGTTTTTATTGTTTTTTCTCTTATTGTCATCCTTCTAATCGCCTTTCCTTTAGGTTTCTGATTATTTAAGGACCTGATGGTAACTTATTTCCTTATATTATTACTATTTTACTCGCAATTTAGCTGTATTCAGGACTCTTTTCTTCTATTTTTCCTTTTATTTCGATTTAGTTATTTTATTTATTATTATTAATTCTGTTATTTTTTGGTTTTTATTATTTATTTATTTAATTTATTCGTTTATTTATTTATTAGTACTATTTAAGTTATGTTTAATCCCTTTTAATTATTCGATTCTATTTATTCATTCTTATTTTTACTAATTCCTCGTGTTTTGTTATTATTTTATTTTTATTTAGTTAGTTACTTTATTATTATTATTATTTTTAGCTTTTATTAATTAATTAATTTATTATTTTTTAGCTTATTATTTTATTTTATCCCCTTTGAATTATTCATTCTTATATATTTATTATTATTTTATTTCATTTTTCGTTGTTTTATTAGTACTTTTCATTCATTTAGTTGGTTATTTTTGTTATTTTTATTAGTAATTTTCATTATTTTTTATTATTTTTAATATTATTAATTTTTAATATTATTAATTAATTAATTTATTACCGCTTGATTTATTATTTTATTTTTATTTTTGTTTTGTGCTTTGTTTTATCTATTTATTTTTATTTTTTCTCGATTAACTCTTAGTCAGATCCAGTGGTCTATTTTTGTTTGATTTCTCTTTAGTTTATTTATTTTTATTTTTGTGTTTGTATATTTATTTTTACTATTTTAGTTCGGGTTTTTATATATTTATTTGTTATTTTAATAGTTTACTTAGTTATTCTCCCTTAATTCCTTCTTAGAAGCGGTCCTTTGCAACTAATTTTCTTTTATTAGTAATTTGACCTTTAATTTTTTATTATTTATTGGTTATCTTGACTTTGATCCTGGTCCTCTGGTCAATATTAGCGGTTAGGTCAAACTAGCCGTTGGAGGCTCTGCTCGGTCTATATAGCATGCTTAGCTAGATCTGTTTTCTTCATCCTGTCCTGACGATGAACCACACTGGTTGGTTCGAAATGCGTCGACAAATGACTTTTCATGTGATTTACGCCGAAATCTTTATCTAACCTATCCTCATTCTATCAATTTTTACGAAATTTTCATCTGGTGCTTAGAGAGAAGGTTATGATTATTTTACCAAGGTCACTTGTTAGAGATGGAATTCATGAGCTTACAAATATCCTAACTTCCTTGGATCATATGTCCCAAAATATAGTGAGACAAGATTTGAAATTTGAGAATGAGATTCATCAATATTTTGGCTCAAATGGGTTTTAATTTTATCTTCAAAAACTTCGTAGAAACAACGTTATAGAGAAAATTCCATAATAACATGTTTGAAGCAGTGAAACCCTACAATCCAAAGCTCTCATACCAAATGTTATGCAACCAATTCACAAAATAGAAGAAGAGATAGATCAACGACTTCAAAATTAGCCTCTTAGAGGGTGCAACCTACTTTAAATTACACAAATGAATAATTCTTGGATGAAACAAATGACAAAACCTCCTTTCTATATATATGAGTCTAAGGGGTCACAATATAATCGAAGCTGACATAATCATAATAATGTAAGGGCACAACAATAACAATAGTGGGCTCCTATGGGGAAGAATAATAATAATATGGGGACAACATGGGCACAATAATAATAAAAGGTGCTACAATGACAATAAAAATGAGGGAATACATTAATATTATAGGGACCTAACAATCCTCTACTTACTCTGGGAGTAGCTCTATCCCCTTAATGAGCCTCATCATTGGGTAATTATATGGGCCTTAACTCACCTCCTAGCCTAGTCAGATGAACTATTCTCACAACTTATTGCAAACTTTTGATTGTATTTTGTTTATGAGATGAGTTAGAGTTGGATATTTTGCTTTGTGGTCTAATCTGCATTTAATGCAGGATTAAAGGATAAAAGCAGGGAATTTTGGCAAAGACCTTGGTCAAAACTCGAATGGGACAAGGGAGAGGAATTATAGGAGGTAAATCCTCCTCATTTACTACCCCTCCATTTGAATACTCCTCCATCAGCTCGAAGTGAAAAAAACCAAATCATGAGGAAGGCAACCGAGCAAGTGAAAGTCAAAGCACCAGTTTATATCGAGTTTGGGGGCCAAGCCTCCCTAATTTCAAGGAAGTCATTGGAGACGTCAGATGTATAAGTAGAGAGGCCTAGGACCTCAGTAGGATTCAAATTTTGGATTATAAAACTCTACTCTATTTTCGAGTTGCAAGACTTGTGGCAGTTTTTGATGTAATCCATGGTTTTGATAATAAATATGAGTTTTGTTTTGAGCTATCACTGAGTTAACTCAGAGGGCTGAAGCTTTTGGGTTAGGGCACAACCTTAGCAGCCAAGGCTCCTCTTTATTGTACGTGTATGCTAGCATAGGTTCATAGTTTAATTGTTCATTTGCTTAAGTAGTGGCATTTCCATTACAACAGTGTAGAGTAGATTGGTTGTGTTTTAGTTTTCTTCCATTTATGTCTTCTTTCAATTATCAAGTTAGCAAGGAGAAAAAGATCCCCATAAAGTTGTCAGCAGGTGTCTCGGCCTCACCTCCTCCCTCTGGGACCATGACTTGAGGAAGAGACCCTTCAACAACCCCAAAAACACATATTTCTAGTTCTTGCATGTGCTTTGGAGTTTGTTGCCTTGATTCAGTACTTGGTTCATTTCATTGTCATATTTCCCCATCACTCTCTTTCTGTAATAATATCTCATATTCTCATTTCCTTCAACACTTTCTTCATGCATAATATATGCAGAAGCTAATAAATCACATCTTAATCATATTATACCCATCGATTTCCTTACCGTCCGATCCAGAATGAACTTGACCAATAACTGTCAACCGCGTGTCTCATAACTGATGTATTCATTTCAACGTTTGACTTTAGGCGCTCCAAATATCCACCATCGATCTGTTTCACTTGATCCAACAGCTATCGGATCACCTGCTCACCAACTAGCTTGGCTGATCTCCACTGTTGATCAATCTCGCATGATCCAACGACTATCACACAATCTCACGTGAAGTCTTGCATGACCGATATCCGATCGAGAGCACGTGAGAAAAGTGGTTTTCCCATGCTACGTGTCACCCACTTAGGCTAATCACGTGAAATTTAGGAATATCGCTTAAAACTCTTAGGGCGCACGAGATACTGCTTACCACCTATGAATACCTCTCCATTGTGTCACCCGCTCGCCAACTAGCTTGGCCGATCTCCACCGTTGATCAAACCCACATGATCCAACGACTATCGTACAATCTCACATGAAGTCTTGCATGACCGATATCTGATCGAGAGCACACAAGAGAAGTGGTTTTCTCGTGCTACGTGTCACCCACTTAGGCTAATCGCGTGAAATTTAGGAATTCTGCTTAAAATTTTTAGGGCGCGCGAGATACGGCTTACCACCTATGAATACTGCTCCATAATTTTGCACATTTTCCACCCTTCTGTCAACACGTGACTTGATGTGATCCATCCATCTATTAACATAATCTCCTGTGATAATATCTTCTCCACTCATCTTCCGTTAATCCTGTTCATTGATCCGACTGATTCAATGGTTCCTGTGCATTGCTGCTTCATTACTTCTTCCTTTCACTGATTTCGATCTTCGATTGCTCTTCCGCTTGATTCCTTCCTGAAATTTGTTCTATGTATTATTTAAACGCTGCCACTCTTGAATTTTGATTTGGTTATTCAATCAGACTCCAACACTGTCTGATCATCACAATACTCCTCTAAGCACTATCCTCTCTCTCATATTCTTTTTGAATTCCCTACACACTTATATTATGCAGAATTAATCTAATCCACACACAGTTTATAATTCAATTACTCAACACACACAACACTATCCAAACACTCCATAAAACTTCTAGCCATCCTCAACCACCTTCCATCCACCTGTCACATTTACAAGAACAATTAAATTGCATGCTTGATTTTACCAAAGAAAACCAAAAAAAGTGAAAATAGATTTAGATTAGTTTCTTTGCTTATACATTAGTTTGGTTTGATGCTCTTTACTTCTGTAACTTAGATAGTAGCATTAGGTTAGTGTTTATTTAGCAATTCTTCTTAGCATAGCTGTTTAAATGGTTAATTAGGATATGGTGTGATTTAGCATTACATGTTGTTTTCTTCATTACTGCAGTAGAGTAGCTCTCTTAGAATAGATTTTCTCTTCTTCCATCAAAGGATCAAGCTTCTTCTGACTCTATAGAAGTCTGGCTTGGAACCCCTAGGGTCTCTCGCCAGATGAATAGTGACAACAGGTAGGACCTTCACTTTTACTTGTGCATATAGCACTGTCACCTCCAAGTTTGTATGAACCCCAGGTTGATAAGTAAAGCTGGTAGCCTAGGAGTTGCAACATCCTTGTTGCAATACTGGCGCTCATCACTTTTTGGCACTGTTGCTGGGGAGGTGTCTGAGTATAATGTGATTACTGCTTTCTTTTCTTCTATTTCTAATATTCAATTTTATGCCATTAGTTTATTTTTGCAAAAGTAATCTAGTAGCTTCTTTTCTTTCAGTTGTCATTATATTCTTTCCTTTTCATTCTGCAAGTAGAATTTCAATTTAGCAAGTAACATTTCTTTCTGTTAGTAGTTTTCATTCAATCAGAAATTTCATTTCTAAAAAATACTTTCCAGCTTAAAAAAATATTATAAAAGCCAACCCTAAAATGTTTCCTTTCATGCCTCGGAGGAATATGGAAAATATAGGGAAATTCTTGCCAAATACCCCCACTACATCCAACAACCAACCTTCTCTCTTCTTTGGTGGCTATGAACTGGAGGAACCTTTAGGTGAGCAACCTGACATATTTGAAGAACCTACAGGGGAATAAGAAGAAGAGGAACCCATTCCTACTGAACTATTGGCTGAAAGCCGAAATGACAGAGGGAATAAAGAGAGAGTTGAGGGTGCCTTCCCCATCAGGGAAACAAATGGGGACGACAAGATGAAGAATATAAGCCCCTCTTCCCTACCTCATTTCCATGGCCTGACCACAGAGGACCCCGACACTTTCCTAATTGAGTTTGTTGTTATATGACGAACCTATGACTATATAGATGATGAGAAAAAGTTAAAATTGTTTCCATTTACCCTCAAGGATGAAACGTTGCATTGGTTCATGGGATTACCTAGAGATAGCATCACAACTTGGGCTCAGATGCAGCAGGATTTTAACAACAAATATCGAGACTACTGTAGGTCAAAGGATAATAAAGAATAGATTTTCAGGATGACCATGGGCTAGGATGAATCCTTAGAAGACTATGAAGAAAGATTCCAGCTCAGTTACAAAAGGGCCAGGTGCACACTTGACCCCGAGTCACTAAAGCTGGTCTTGCTCAGAGGAGTAAGGGAAGATATTCTGGATACCTTAAATTTGTTAGTAGGAGGAGATATCTACCAATTTCCCTATGAGGATATAAATACTGTCTTTAGAAACCATTCTAGGGCAATCAGGAAAAAGGTTAGGAGTAGTTAACCTATGGCTAGTACATCATCTTCCAACTCATCCATCAAGGGTGAAATTGGAAATATGTTGGAAGATTTCAAAAGTGAGATGCTACAAACCCTTTCCTTGCAATTGGACACCATGAACATCAAAAGGAAGCAAGAGGAAGTAGAGAGAGCCTTGGCCATATTTTGACCTAGATGCACCAGGAGGCATCCTACGAATGAATGTCCATTGAACTGCATTGAGATTTTCTCAGTCTGTGAATAAAATCACTCCATGGACAAGTGCCCTTCTTTACCCAGACTCAAAGCTGTATATCAAAGAGCTGAAGGGGTCACTGAGAAGATTTGATACATCAACCAAAGGAGACCTCCTGGGCCTAGACCATACCAACAGGGTATGTAAGGGTCATCCCATGCATATTACAACCCGAACCAAACCACAACTATACCTTCTTAGGGACCCCCTACTCTTCCTTCCTGGTCTACACCCCTTCCTTGGTCCTATGCATCTCAGTATCATTCCCATCTAGCCAGTCAGACATTTCAACCTTACGTTCCACCACAACCTCAGTGGAATACCCTCCTCCAGGGTTGAGGCCCCAGTACAACAATGCTCCATCTCTATTGCCTCCACTACCCACCCAACGATAACTCCTACACTCTGCTCCACCCAAGCAACCCCAGATGCTTGCCCAGCCAAATCTGAACTTGAACAATAGGCAGGCTCAACAAGTATACAATGGAGAGACATCATACCTAGCTTATGTTGTAGAAACACAGGAGATCAGCCTAATATCTGGGAGAATTCTCTCAGATATCCAAGCTCCCTCTCCACATAGGTAGGATGAGGAAGAAAGAGAGGAAAACAACCATAAAGTAAACCCACCCTTTCCTGAGAGATTAGCCCAACCACTCCAGCGTACCCTAGAAGAAATTGAACTTCTGGGAGAATTGAAAAATCTATGTGTAAAGATCCCCCTTCTCCAGGCAATAAAATATGTTCCCATTTACAATAAGTTGATTAAGGAGAAATGCTTCAAGAATCCGGGAAGAAGAAAAAGGGATGCCCTTACCATTAATGTCATTAGGCAGCTCTCTGACTTAATGCTGGGGCAGGTAATATGTCTGAAATATTTTGACCCTGGCAGCCCTGTAGTAGATGTGCACATCAATGGCACCATCGTCCCCCACACTAGGAACGATCTTGGGGCTGCCATTAATGTGATGACCAAGGACACCATGCTCAAGATCAACCTCTAAGGGTCATTGAGGAAGACCACAATAGTTCTGCAAATTGTAGACCGTTCCATAGTCACCCCTAAGGGAATTGTGGAGGATGTGATGGTCTCCATTGACTCTTGGGAGTACCCTGCAGATTTTCTAGTTCTCCAACCTAAGGCTAAGCTTACTAGTTACCCTCTAACCCTTGGGAGGCCATGGTTGGCCACAACCGATGCTTAAATGATCTACAGAGCTGGGAATATGACCGTCAAGAACAGGCATATGTCCAAACAATTAGTCCTATACCCTCCTCCTCAATCTTCTCTAGAGCATGATTTTACTTCATGGATGGAGGAGGAGGAAGAAGATGAGGTTTATTCTGCCCAACTTTATGCTTTGCAAACAACCATAGGAGGAGGAAAGCAAGATGAGGATGACTTAATTGAACACCTGCTCCAAAGTCCAACTCCTAGTTCGTTAGCATTAGAAGAAGAAGTAAGGGAAACCCAGAACAATATCCAATTGACTTATGCTTGGTCGATTCCAACCCACTCCGCGCCAAAACCATAGAATTTGGCCCAGAGAAAACTTTGAAAATTAATCCATCTCTTTCTTCTCTCGAAGAGGAAAAGCTATGCAACATGTTGAGAGAAAACCTAGAAGCCTTCACTTGGAGTTACAAGGAAATGAAGGGAGTACACCCCTCAATGCGTACTCACCACATATACATCAAAGAAGGTTGCAAGCTAGTCTGAAAACCATAAAGGAGGATGAATCTAGCTCTTAAAGATATAGTCAAAGAAGAACTGCAAAAGATACTAGATGCAGGATTCATTTACCCTATCTCTGACAATGAGTGGGTCTCTCCTTTAGTGTTAGTTCCCAAGAAAAATGGTAAGTGGAGGATTTTTTTTGATTATAGGGAGTTGAACAAATCCACAAAGAAGGATCATTTACCCCTATCCTTCATTGACCAAGTGCTAGATGGCCTGGAAGGGAAGAAGTTGTTTTCTTTCCTAGATGGATTTAGTGGGTACAACCAAATCCAAATCTACCCAAAAGACTAGGATAAGACCACATTCACCTATCCTTGGGGTACCTTTGCCTATAGGGTCCTTCCTTTTGGCCTATGCAATGCTTCTGCCACTTTCCAGAGAGCAGTCTTGAGTATTTTCGCCGAATTAGTACATGATGCGGTGGAAATTTATATGGATGATTTTACACCTTATGGCTATGATTTTCAAGAAGCCCTAACTAACCTAGGCAAAGTATTGCACAAATGCATTGAAATGAACCTGTCTCTCAGTCTAGAAAAATGTGAATTCTTAATGACTGAAGGGACCGTGCTAGGACATTCAATATCTTAGCAAGGACTGCAAGTGGAATCGAACAAAATACCAATCATCCAAAGGGTCCCACCTCCGCAAAAGCATAGTAATGTCAGGAGTTTCTTGGGGTTAGCTGGATACCACCGAAGGTTCATAAAGGACTTTAGCAAGTTGGCCTCTCCTTTATTTGGGTTGTTGGCCAAATATTCAGAGTTTATATGGTCAAAAGGCTGTCAAGAGGCCTTAGACATTTTAAAGGGTTAGTTAACCATTGCACCAATTCTTCGATGCCCAAACTGGGCCCTCCCTTTTCATATTCATGTTGATGCCTCACACAAAGCCATAGGAGCAGCCTTAGGTCAAGTAGAGGATAAATTTCCCTATGCCATCTATTTTATTAGTAAGAACCTGTCAAAGGATGAATTAAATTATACTATGACCGAAAAGGAACTCCTGGCTATTGTGCATTCATTTAACAAATTTAGGCATTACATTACAAGCTACCAAACTTTTGTGCATACTGACCACGTTGCAATCAAATATTTAATGAACAAACTAGATGTGAATGCTAGAATTATAAGATGTTTGCTTTTATTACAATAGTTTGATCTAACTATTTTTGATAAGCCTAGTAAGGAAAATTTTGTTGCAGACTTTCTATCTAGGATGAATCTTCCTACAGGTGAAGAAAGAATGTTGGATGACCACTTACTAGACGAGCATTTGTTTGCTATCTCAGTTCTCTCCCCATGGTTTGCTGATATAGAAAACTATTTGGTATCAACATAGTTCCCACCAAACTTTCCCTCCAAAGAAAAAGGCAAGATAGTTTGGAAAAGCGCCCCCTTCACCTGGATTGGGGGCAGTCTTTTCAAACTTGGCCCAGATCAAATCTTGAGAAGGTGTGTAAGGGAAGAGGAAGTTTTCGACATCCTTCTAACTTGTCATGATGGGCCTTGTGGAGGTCACTTTGCAGCAAAGAGGACAGCATTCAAAGTCTTACAAGCAGGCTATTATTAGCCCACTCTTCATCAGGATGTGAAAAAGTAAATTACTCAGTGTGATCGGTGCTAGAGGACGGGAAAGCCTACTCCAAGAGATGAAATGCCCCTACAACCTCAAGTGACTTTTGAGCCATTTGACAAGTGGGGCATGGACTTCATTGGGCCTATCAACCCTCCTTCAATGCCAAAACAATACATTATTTTGTGCACTGATGATTTGACCAAGTGGGCTGAAAGAAAGGTGATTAAGGTAGCAACAGAAGACAAGGTGGTTGAGTTCCTAAGGGAGAATGTATTCTACAAATTTGGGTATCCTAGAGAGCTAGTCACAAACCAAGGCAGCCATTTTACCTCCAACATGATTGAAGAACTGCTAAGCCATCATAAAGTCAAGCATAGGACCTCCACTCCTTATCATCCACAAGCTAATGGGCAAGTGGAGGTGACCAATAGGGCACTGGAGAGCGTCTTAATCAAGGTAGTGAGCAGCAGAAGAAAGGATTGGGCAGAGAGACTAGTTGAGGCCACCTGGGCCTATAATACAACATGGAAGACAACCGCTGGATTTACACCCTATGAGCTGGTCTATGGGAAAAAGGCTTTGCTGTCCATTGAGTTTGAATATAACACATTAAGGATGGTAGACCAACTAGATTTGGATCTCAGTCATGCACATAAAGAAAGATTTTTCCAATTGAATAGATTGGATGAATTCAGAATGCAGGCCCTC
Source organism: Pinus tabuliformis (assembly GCA_031772625.1). Lineage (NCBI taxonomy): Eukaryota > Viridiplantae > Streptophyta > Pinopsida > Pinales > Pinaceae > Pinus > Pinus tabuliformis. The sequence goes on from CM062818.1 coordinate 1,787,368,168, forward strand.
CTACATAGAGAGATAGCTCAGCTTTAGAGGAAGATCTGGAATGATAAACATATTAAGGAGAAGCAATTCCAAGAGGGTGATTGGGCATTTTTATATGATTCTAGGTATAAAGGCTTCAAGGGCAAGCTAAGGACAAGATGGCTCGGACCTTATGTGGTGGAAAGATGCCATGGTAATGGTTTAGTGCAAATCAAAACTATAGATGAAGAAGCCATTTGAGTGATTATTAGTGGACATCGATTGAAAATGTACAAGAGGCCTTTATCAAAAAAGAGTTCATTGACAATATCAATAAGATAGTGATGATGGTGGAGCAAGTTCTAGCTCCCCCCTCATCAGGTCACCTAAAAAGAGAAAAAAGAATAAGGATTCAGGGGAAAACCTCCATGAGGTGCCTGAGTCATCTTTGGGTTGAAAACCTCGTGAGGCGGCCCAATGATGAAAAAAAAAGGGAAAAAAGAATAAGAATATCGCTGGGTGAAAACCTTCCTTCAGGCACCTAGGGAAAACATCTAGGGTGAAAACCTCTCTGAGGTAGCCTAGGTGTTTTAAAAAAAAAAAAAAAAAAAAAAACAGAAGAGAAAAAATACATAATTGTTATTTGCAGGTGGGCGAGAAAGACAATCAAGGAGCAAAGAGAAGATCTAGAGGGAACTCTAACTCACATATATTCATATCCTCCACTCCTTACCATGCATCCCTCCATCAATTCCATTGTTTTTTTCACTTCATTGCTTCAATTTAGGCGAAGACTGTTTTTTCTATAGGATGGTCGTGTAGGAATTACGGTGGCTCGGAAAACCTACAGGAAGAAATCCAAGGGTGAATGGTAGGTTGGTTAGGTCCCCAAAATTCATTCTAGACATGATCTAACCCCTCACCTCGTCCATTACCATCATCCCTACACTCACCATTCAAAACAAAAAGAGATCAATTTCTGCTAGTTATGAAAAAGAAAAAGAAAAAGGGGAAAACAAAGGAGAGTAAGAGCATTACTTGAATGTCCCTTGCTCCACACACACTCCTACTCCCTTTGTCCATTCATTGCAACATCCTCACAGCCCTAGCCAGCAACATGATTAAAAAATTATAAGGGAGAAGCAGCTACAGGACATCTTGTAGCAGCCTATCCCACAGAATATCAATCATCAGCCACATGTCTTCACTAGGATGATCCAGGAGCTCCACAGTAGCAACAACATCAGATATTTAGTCATAGACACCTGTAAAAGCCAAGAAACCATCAGTAGACAACAGAGGAGGAAGAAGAATGACCATGCCACAAATAAAAAATGCAACACCTCTGATATTTGACAACTGCAGCATGGCATCGAGACCATAGGTAAGCATCCCGATCACTCACTCATATGCATCATTTGATCAAAAGTTGTAAGGGATATGAGGTAGTTTGTTTATAAGTGAAAAGGTGGCCAGTTAATTTGGCCACCTTCGTTCAATCATCACATACAAAACCGGGTGTCCTCTCACACGTGACTGCAGTCAACTCACTATAGATCTCACCCCATAGCTCATCAGTAGGGTCACCACACTTCCCCTAGGAGTTCCATGGAGAAAAGAAGACAAAGCACATAGTGAGGTGGAAAAAACGAAATTCTTTTTAGAAGGTGAAGAACCCACAGAGGATAAAAATGGAGTAAGGAGGGACAGTCTACCATACCCATGGAGTGAGGTAGGTTACCAAATCATCAAATATATCTCATGTGAGAGGAGATACAGTGTTGTTTATGGCTACCATTTTAGGATGCTTGAAGAATTAAGATTTGGGGTAGAAACACCAGTTCACCAAAGACGCAACATTCCCTATTTCTTGATGCGATCACTCATAGACTCCAGCAACAAAGTAAAGGAAGGGAATTCCCAACAATTGGCTCACCATGGGTTGATTAGGATCCTCATTGGGGATGCCCTCCAAAACCTCAGGATCCCTATAACATGGTATGTCTTCAGAGACTTACCAGTAGAGGATGATCTCAAAACCCTCACCTATTATGTTAGTCCTTCTGTCAGTGAGGAGGAGGCAAAAAAAGAAGAAGAAGATACAGAGCTAGATGGGGATGATATGGATGAAGAAGAAACTAATACAAAGGAACATGATGAAGCAGATGAAGAAGGGGGAGAAGAGAAGGAGGATGATGCTGAAACAGAGGAGGAAACAAAGGAAGAAACTGATGGAGATGACGAAGAGCAGCAAGAGGAAGAAGATAAGAAAAGCAGAGAGGAAGAAGGCATTGAAATATAAGGGGAAGAACACAAGGAGGAGATACCTATGGTGTCTCCAGAGGCCCCGAGAGGGAGGCAGCAACTGCCCTCACTGCTCTCAGCACCCCAGTCAAGAAAAAAGGGAAAATAAGGAGGCAAACCCCTCTATATTTCAAAACAAGAAAGAGCATAAGAATCAAACAAGGGAAGCCAAAAATATCAAAAAAATCCCTATTGAGATTTAATATTCCCCTACACCAAGAGACTTATGTAAGGAGGCCTAGTACCAGATCAACTTCCTTAAAGGGTAAGGCCATCCTACAGGATCCACAGCAAAAACTACAGGAAGCACATAAATTGGAAAGAAAGGTAGGGGAGCAGCAAGAAACAAAAGAGGAAGACCCTGAAACAAAGGAACCAAGTCCCCAACCTAACCTAGACTCCTACTACGGGTTTATTGAAGGAGGAAGGGTGATACCTCAAAAATTTTCCATCCCATTTCTTTCCAAACTTGAGAAGGAGAGGGCTAGAACCCACAGATGGATGAAAATCACCAAGTCAAAAGGGGTGTAAGACATTGGGCACATGGAAGAGAAGCTTAAGGAAATGGGCAAAGAGATAAACGGCTTAAGGGACAGAGAAGCAATAATGAGAGATCAACTTGAGAGGGAAACTGCATGGCTGAGAGGATAGCTGCAGGAAAGGGAAAACCAACTAGCATGTATGGCCAACCTCTCCTTGGAAGCCATCTAGTGTAGGATACCAACTAATTCCTATGCTCTTTACCTTAGAGAACAATGGCTGCAATTTCATATTACAACACTAGCACAAAGGGTCACCATGCCATTTCAGGACTACAGGTAGTTTATTAAGCTTTGTGATCAAGTATACTAGAGGATAGGGCCAAAATGGCTGAGTTTTACTTGCACAACATGGCCCTCACAAAAACGAATGTTTGGGATCCTAATGCCGAGCTAGGAGATATACAATTAATGGATTTGGAATCATGGATGAACCATGAGGAGTCAAGGGTTGCAGAGGTGAAAAGAATATTGGCCATAGAGAAAAATGAACCTCTTTTCATCAGAGCTGAACAATCAAATCCCATGGCCCTAATCAGCACCCATAATCTAATTGCAAATGATCCTCAGCTGGCACCTAGATATCTTACTACCCAAGAGCAAGCAATTTCACATTTCGAGGATATGTTTAGGATGCTAGTAGATGATAGTATACATGCATGCTTAAGGAGATGGAACACATTGCCACAGAGCTTAAATATCAGAGAATGTCACTCCCCTCAAAGGTTGAGAAAGGCACTCAACAGGACACCTATGTATAAGCAATCAATGCAAAGGTTGAAGGATAATTGGATAGTCCTAAGACTTAGTCCACCGCTACTCCTAGGGATGCTAGAAGGGAGAAGAGAAGAAGAGGAAAAGAGGTAGTGGGAAGAAGTAGAAAGGAAAGCAGGCTTCTATGAATAAGAAGAAGAGACCACAATAGAGGCATGGGATGTTAGACAGGCTAGGAGAGCCATGAAGGACATGTACAATGACTAAGTTGCTCAGAGGATGAGCAACACTTTCAGTAGGGGGTGATGATGAGCCTCATCATTGGGTAATTATATGGGTCTTAATTCACCTCCTAACTTAGTAAAACCAACTATTCTCACAACTTATTGCATTCTTTTGATTATATTTTGTTTATGAGATGAGTTAGAGTTGGATATTTTGCTTTGTGGTCTAATGTGCATTTAATGTAGGATTAAAGGATAAAAGCAAGGAATTTTGGCAAAGACCTTCGTCAAAAATCAAATGGGACAAGGGAGAGAATTTATAGGAGGTAAATCCTCCTCATTTACTACCCCTCCATTCAAGTATTCCTCCATCACCTGGGAGTGCAAACAACCAAATCATGAGGACTAGAAGGCATCCAAGCAAGTGAAAGTCAAAGCACCAGTTTATCTCAAGTTTGGGAGCCGAACCTCCCTAATTTTAAGGAAGTCATTGGAGACTTGAGATGTATAAGTAGGGAGGCCTAGGACCTCAGTAGGATTCAGATTTTGGATTATAAAACTATACTCTATTTTCGACCTGCAAGACTTGTGATAGTTTTTGATGTAATCCATGGTTTTGATAATAAGAATAAGTTTGGTTTTGAGCCAACATTGAGTTAACTCAGAGGGCTGAAGCTCTTGGGTTAGGGCCCAACCCTAGTAGCCAAAGCTCCTATTTATGGTACATGTATGCTAGCATAGGTTCATGGTTTAATGTTCATTTGCTTAAGTAATGACATTTCCATTACAGTAGTGTAGAGTAGATTGGTTGTGTTTTATTTTGCTTCCATTTGTGCCTTCTTTCAATTAGCAGGTTAGCAAGGAGAAAAAGATCCCCATAACGTTGTTAGTAGGTGTCTTGGCCTCACGTCCTCCCTCTGGGACCATGACTTGAGGAAGAGACCCTTCAGCAACCCAAAAACATAGATTTCTAGTTCTTGCATGAGCTTTGGAGTTTGTTGTCTTGATTCAGTACTTGGTTCATTTCATTGTCATCTTTTCCTATCACTCTCTTTCTATAATAAGTTCTCACTCATATTCTCATTTTCTTCAACACTTTCTTCATGCATAATATATGCGGAAGCTAATAAATCACATCTTAATTAGATTATACATGTGGATTTCCTTACCATCCGATCCACAACAAACCTGACTAATCACTGTCAACTGTGTGTCACATAATTGAAATATTCATTTCAACGTTTGACTTTAGGTAGTTCAAATATCCATCGTCGATATGTTTCGCTTAATCCAATGGCTTTCCCATCACTCGCTCACCAACTAGCTTGGCTGATCTCCACCGTTGATCAATCCCGCTTAATCCAATGGCTATCACGCAATCTCGCGTGAAGTCTTGCATGACCGATATTCGATCGAGAGCACATGAGACAAGTGCTTTTCCTGTGCTACGTGTCACCCACTTAAGCTAATTGCATGAAATTTAGGAATAATACTTACAACTCTTAGGGCATGCGAGATACTGCTTACCACCTATGAAGACTGCTCCATCGCGTCACCCGCTTGCCAATTAGCTTGGTCAATCTCCATCGTTGATCAAACCTGCATGATCCAACGACTATCACGAAATCTCATGTGAAGTCTTGCACGACCGATATCCGACCAGGAGCGTGCGAGAAAAGTGGTTTTCCCATGCTATGTGTCACGCACTTAGGCTAATCGTGTGAAATTTGGGGAATTCCGCTTACAAATTTTAGGGTGCACGAGATACTACTTACCACCTACGAAGACTGCTCCATAATTCTACACGTTTTCCACCCTTCCGTCGACATGTGACTTGATGTGATCGATCCATCTATTAACGTAATCTCCTGCAATAAGATATCCGCCACTCATCTTCCATTAATCCTGTTTGTTGATTTGACTGATCCAGTGGTTCCTATTCACTACTGCTTCATTACTTCTTCCATTCACTCGTTTCGATCTTTGATTGCTCTTCCGCTTGACTCCTTGAAATTTGTTCTGCGTATTATTTAAACGTTGCCACTCCTAAGATTTGATTTGGTTATTCAATCATACTCCAACACTGTCCGATCATCGCAATACTTCTCTAAGCATTGTCCTCTCTCTCTGATTCTTTTTGAATTCCATGCACACTTATGTTATGCAGAATTATTCTAATCCACACACAGTTTATAATTCAATTACTCAACACACACCACACTATCCAAACACTCCATAGACCTTCTAGCCATCCTCAACCACCTTCCATCCACCTATCACATCTATAAGAACAATTAAATTGCATGCTTGATTTTACCAAAAAAACCCAAAAAAGTGAAAACAGATTTAGTTTAGTTTCCTTGCTTACACATTAGTTTGGTTTGATGCTCTTTACTTCTGTAACTTAGATAACAACATTAGGTTAGTGTTGATTTAGCAATTCTTCTTAGCATAGCTGTTTAAATGGTTAATTAGGATATGGTGTGATTTAGCATTACATGTTGTTTTCTTCATTACTGCAGTAGAATAGCTCTCTTAGAATAGATTTTCTCTTCTTCCATCAAAGATTCAAGCTTCTTATGACTCTATAGAAGTTTGGCTTGGAACCCCTGGGGTCTCTCTCTAGATGAACGATGACAATAGGTAGGACCTTCACTTTTATTTGTGCATATAGCACTGTCACCTCCAAGTTTTTATGAACCCCGGGTTGATAAGTAAAGTTGGCAGCCTAGGAGTTGCAACATCCTTGCTACAATACTGGTGCTCATCACCCCTCAGTCACATTGTGGGGGAAGATTGGGGGGAAAAGTGGTTGATTAGGAGTTTCAAGGGGAGACTAGGTCAAAAAATTTAGAGTGAAAGGCGGATATGACAGAATGATGGAGGAAGAAGGAGAAACACTATGATAAATTTGAGGTACAAAATGGGCCTTATATAAAAAATGCACAAAAAAAAAAGTTTAAGATAACCAATAAGATTTAAGATGATGATGTCATCCCCAGGGGTAAATATTTTTGGAGGGAAAAGAAGAAATTTTTTTTTTTTTTTTTTGTATTTTTAGCTTATCTCCTTATAGACTTTCTCAAATTCCAAGTGTAGGAACTTGTTGGATGTAGAATTGAATTCCACATCCAACAAGTACCTAATATGCATACTTTTGATTTGACTCACACAATTTTTTTTGAAAATACAACAATAAAAAAATTGTTCTTTGAAAACATGTGCTTTATTATCTTTTAAATTTGTTTTAATGCAGTTTTACTCAAAATTATAGAGATTAGGTACTCATTGGATGTGGAATTCAATTCACATACAATGGGTGTGTATAGTTGAAATTTCTGTAAACTTATAAGGAGATAAACCAAAAATACAATAAAAAACATAATTTTCTTTCTTTTTATTAAAAAAATCATAAATCTTATGTTATTATTTTAACTTATTTTATTATTTTCCTTAGGAAACCCATTTTATACCTTATAATTCCTATAATAAATTTGAGGAAGAGGGAGGACCCATATGATACTTTATGTATATTTCTGGCACTGTTCCATCACATGTGGGTTTCGGGAGTTTATGGATGCTAGTGGACCATATCAGTTTGAGTATAACCTCTTATTCACCACCCCTTTCTTTTAATGGGACTTTTATTATGAGGGGTTGATTTAGGGTTATGACAGTTTTTTTCTACCATATTGAAGCCATCATTTTCTTGGGTTAAGGATGATTCAGACTTACTATTCGAGACTGCCAGAGGACAATGGTGATATAACTGACCATATTTGTGACATCACCATCATTGAAAAGGTATATGTTCGTAAGTGAGCATCTCATTCCAACATTCATCTTGGTAGTAGATGTTTATTGATTACGCAGGAGGCTCTGAAATGTTCATATACATACATATTCTGGCATGGGATATGTACCTTGCTTTCCTAGTCACCTTAGAAATTTTGACAAAGTGTCCTGAAGTGTTCCCAATTTCTGCAAGAATTTCCTTGTCCCAAAATTCATGAGCTAATGAATACATCCAAATCCATACTGATGCTTCCATGAATTTTTTTTGTGGGGCATGAACCGCTCACTAAAGCCACATATAAAGTCATGCGGAGTTAAAGAAATAATGACCACTTTTGAAAACTCGATTACAATCATCTAGGCTTGTAAAGACAATAGTAAAGAAGCCCTTTTCTCCTAGTTCTAACTTTATCTAACCTTTAGGCTTCCACTTATTATATACCTAGTGGGTTAGAGTTTCTTTTATGTTCAGATTCCAAAAAATTTACCTATAAGTGCATGATCACGCATGTAGTAAATATATTCACCAATTTGGTTTGAACTCATGTCAAATCTAGGGTTAATGACTACTTTGGGTAAATAACTTCCTGGGCTTCGTTTACAAAGTTACTGGATGGAATTGATTTTTCTATTGCTCTCAATTTGGCTCTGAAGTTGATGGATGCGGATTGGTTTCTAAGGATCAAGTAGGTTTTTTTTCTTCAAAAAGAATCCTACTATAAGAAGGAATACTGCTCCCTCCTTTAACATTGGCCATAAGAAGAAAGGCTTGATAAGGGGCAAACCTACTATGGTAATTAAAATTTTGCATAAGTTTAACTAGGATTTTTCACAACTCTTTAGACTTTGACTTCAGAACTTCTTGTGTTTTGGTCCATAACAAAGTTGTCATCGTAAACTTATTTGTGTTTCTTTCTCATCTTTAACTTAATAGATTGAATCCTATATACATCAAGAATAATAAAGCTTATCATTCATATATATATATATAAATAATTTTGAAAAAAATATTAGATTTAAGCTATAATTTAAATATTTTATGAATAATATTTTTTTTATTTAAAAAAAATATTTGTTTTAATTTTAAATTTAATTATAATAAAATTAAAAATAATAAATACAATATTATATATATATATATATTTGGAATTTGAAGCTTGAATTAGATGATTTTCACAATATAGCCAATTCCCATTGAACTATTTTCTATGAATAATAATATATAATTTAATTACATTAAAATATTTCTAATATGTCTCATCATAATTTCTAATATGTCTTATTATAATTCCAATAATAATATTAATAACTACATTAGTCGGTTGGCTTTTCTCTACATCTATTTATTTTGATATCTAGATCAGGTTCCTCATCTTGTTCTGAAGATGAACCACACTAGTTGGTTTGAAACGTGTCGACGAGATTTTCTCCTATATGAGTTTTACCGATTTCTTTTTTGTCAAGCATAATATCAATATAAGTATATTTGTATCTTATTTAGTTACCTTTTTAAATAAAAAAAGATGATGATTGATCCTGTAAAAATTATATATTGGGTATAATTCTTTTCAATTATTCCATAGTTAGGCATATAAATTATATTAATATAAATTTTTAATTATTTATTTAAATTTAAAGTAAAAAAATTTCCCCTAATTTCTGGTCCAGTCAAAAGTAGTCGTTTCTTTTAGTTAAAAGTAGCCGTTTTTTTTCTAACCGCTCAAGTGATCGATCTCTCTATTTAACTGGTTGCCATGATTGTATTCTTCAACTTGTCCTGATGATGAACCACATGGTTGCTTCGAAAAGCATCGACAAATGAATTTTGATGTGATTATTGGCGAAAACATGTATCATAAAATTATTAAATATATTTTTCAATTAAACTAATATTTCAAGCATGTAAAATTATAAATATAATAGAAATTTTAACCAAATACAAATAATAATAAAATTAAAAAATAATTAATTTAAAATATCTCTTACCTTATCCTCCTAAAATATCACAATAGGTGCATCCCAAAGGTGTGGAAGATGAGAATAATAATATTCAATTTAATTACATTAAAACATTTAAACTATTAAATATATTTTTCTATTAAACTAAAATTTCAATCATGTAAAATTATAAATATAATAAATTTTTTAACCAAATACAAATACAAATAATAATAAAATTAAAGAATAAATAATTTAAAATTTCTCTTACTTTACCTTATCCTCCTAAAAAACAAGGTAGGTCCATCCCAAAGGCGTGGAGGGGTAGGATAATAATATACAATTTAATTACATTAAAGTATTTAAAATTATTAAATGTGTTTTTCTATTTAACTAAAATTCTAATCATCTAAAATTATAAATATACTAAATTTTTTAACCAAATACAAATAATAATAAAATTATAAATATACTAAAATTTTTAACGAAATACAAATATAAAATTAAGAATAAATAATTTAAAATATCTCTTACTTTATTCTCCAAAATATTAAGGTAGGTCCATCCCAAGGGTGTAGAGGAGAATGGAACCTATCACCTCCCACAGCAAGGTACTTTAGCAATAAGACCTCAATGAATTGAGCTAACCCTCAAGGCTCTTATTAGCTCTTACCTCTCACCCATAATATTAAAAGATTTTTCCTTATACCAAAAGCATGTTTTAATTATTACAAGTTTTCGTCTTTTTTTGTTAAGGTCTATTGATATAATTGTTGGTAAGATCGTGATATTTTGAGCCCAAAGATGCATTATGGAGCCCAAAATAAGGGAGATGTGTAATTATTTTTAGCTCAATGTTATGTTGACGCATTTCCCTTTTAGAATGACAATAAAATATCCTCTAAAATATCAATATTCCCACGCTTACTCCTTGATTTGTTATTGATATTACAACCTAATATGAAGAACATGTAAAAATATCATTCTCACTTTCAAACATAAATAAAATATTTAGATATCCATGTGAAATAATATAATTTTACATTAACATTTGAAAGAGAAAGTAATCAAAATCAAGAAAAAATATTATATTTTCCCTTTTTGAATATTAAGAAAATGTATAATTCTTATATTTTTAAAATTATTTCAATTCCAGACTTAGATAAGTTGTGCAAATATCCATATTAACTAATTTATTTTAATACCAATTTCATATGTGTGTGTGGGTGTGCATGTTAATTTATTTTAATATTAATTATAAAATATATTTCAATGGCTAAGAAAATTAAAATTATTAAAACATAAAAAAAATAATTACTTTTTATAAGGCAAATATTCAATTCTTAACATAAAATTAACATGTGGTATTTAACCCTTGATGGAGGTGGGAGAACAAGTGGCCATCTAGCCTCGAGGTTATCCAATTGAGGCAGGCAACGAGCAGATCCAAGAAATTAAGAGTATAATGAGATGGGACATCTCCCACTCAAACAATCCAGAAGCGTTTATGGGTGGTATGATAGGTTGCAGGTTTAACGACAAGGGTGATGAGTCTCGGGCAATGAGTCTTTGTTGCAGAGTGGAGGGTTCGAGTGTCAGTTGCCATGCATGCTTGCCTGGTATATGGGCTAGACGACATAGTGCAGTGGTAACCCATCTTGCATTGTATGCCTTTAGGTTGAATTCCTAGGTTTTTATCTTGGACCGTAGGGCTAAATTGTGTAGAGTTTCAAACTTTGTTTGCGGGCTTGGATTTGTTTGTGGGAGCTCTAACTATGGTTGGTGGTATGATGACCTATTAGGACACGCCCATAGTGCAGTACAAGTATATCTATTTCTTTTCTTCTGGTCTCTAAATGTAATTCTATTTCTGGATGCTTTTATTTTATTGCCGAGTGTAACACCCTCGTCCCACATCTACCCAAGTAACTGGCCAACCGGGGTAATAATGTGGTGAAGAGTTACTATGATATGATTCAAATCCCTATGCAATAGATAAGGAAGTGGAATTGATGGAACATTTCCAACTTGACCTTCTACACATGCAATAGAACACCTAGGATCCATCCATCCCATCCAGGTGACCGAACCCTAATACAAACTGACTTTTTGTTGCATTAAAGCCTCAGTCACTCCCTTGACATGGGAATGCATGCGACTGGGACCCTCCAATTTCTCCCACAACAAGGCATGCATGTGACTGGGGACTTTTCTAGGTAGTTTTGTGACAGCGACTCCGGATCCTGTGCACCTTTTTCAGGGCCAGGAGTTAGGCCACTGCGAGAACTCCAGGAGACTTCCAAAAATAAAAAGTAACGTAAAAACAATGATACAAATGCAAATACCTAAATAAGGGCTTGACTGGTCCCCTATTAGCCATGATAGGAATTTCATCAAACATGTCATAAATATGCATTCTATAGGTTTAAACAATAGATTTGAGCATAGGGGCTTCTTACTTATCTGAGAATCACTAAGAAGCATTTATGTCTCATCACAATAATTTCATTACAATCTATTAAGCCATATATTCATTGTACATTGAGTGAGTAACCCACTAGTAGAAAATGAGAAATTAGTGACTAGGTGAGTTAAAAAGTTAGTCACCACAACTTTTTCAAGTGAAATACTACAAATAATGAGCAATCTTAAGTGACCCAACTAAAAATGACTAGCATAAATGACTCATTTAGTCCCGTGTTAAAATAAACAACTAGCTAATAAGTAATAGACCTAAAAATGACTAACATGAATGACTAATTCGTCTAGGAACAAAAATACAACTATCTAGCAAGTACTACAATAATATGAATCATTTGTTTATGTTATTCATTTTAATTGTCACTTCAGTAGTCTAAACTTACAAGTGATAGGGGATTTAAAGGATGTTATAGATTGGTTGAAAGGTTATACTTCCTTAAATACTTCTTTATTTTATCAATGGATGTTAGAATTATGGAGCTGATTAAAATCTTCAAGGTTATATCATTTGATCACATTCACATGGATTTAAATTCAAAGGTTGACAAATTATCCAATATGGGGGTGGGATTATAGCTGGGTCAAATACATTATGAAGAATACCTGTAAGGAGAAGTGTTGGTTAATTAGTAGATGACATGTTTCCTTTTAGTTGAAGACAAATTTTCATGCATATTTACATTTTCTGTTATCATAGTCATAACCATTGAACTTAGGATACTAGTTTTTAACTTGGATATCAAGTTTTTTACCTAGTTTGAACGTACGTTATGAACATAGTAGTATTAGAATCTTATGAAATTGTTTTGAATCTTATGTGGATTTTGATATTGCCTGAAAATTAGATGTTTCACATATTAGAATATCATGTCATACATGTGAAGAAAATTCTTTCATGTCCTGAAGATGAGCCATTATTGCTGGTTCGAAACGTTGATCAAAAAAGAATTTGAATGCGATGGATCCGGAAGTAAATCTACATAAAAATGAGACTCACAGAAACCTCAAAGACAAAATTTAGTATATGTTAGATAATGTAAATTACACCTTTTCATTAACATTTATACATCTTCTTGATCACTAATGAACTTAATTCATTCATCAGTTCTGTACAAAGTATAAAGAAAATATGAATGCTATAAATTGAAATATGTTCATTCTTTATTTATACAGTCAATATTTGATATTAGGATCAGAGCTTGATACAGGGACCAAGATCTGCACTCAAGATTAGGATCAAACCCATGGTTAAGACCTTATTGGTTTACATAGAGATTAAGACCAGGAATGAACTAAGGGCTCAATATTCAACCTATGATTAGGTTCAAGACCTTACAGAGCTTAGAATTGAGAAATATTTTGTTTTTTGATTTTTCCAATTTATGTTTTAATCAATACTTTTTAAGGAATTTTGATATCATTGTTAAGATTTGTGTAATAAGTTTCGAACAAGGAATAATTTTTTATTCATATTTTTTAATGGTCAGTTCAATTATTTTTTCAACACAAGAAATGATGGAATCAACATTGTTGACCAATTTTTCCATGGTAATTTGAAGTTTTTGATACTTATTTCAACTCGACAAATTGAGACCATATTACTGAGTTAAAATATTGATAGAAAACTAGGTTTCAAAACAAGTTAAATACTACTTAAAAGTATTGAAATAGTTTTTTTGTAAGGAACTTTGACCTATATTCAAGGAATAAAATAATAATTTACTCACTAGTATGGGTTGAAATTAAGGTTGAAAATAAGGCATATGGTTGGAGTGCAACTTCAAAAAAGTACAAGCAATAGGGTCGACCTTAAAATTGTGAGATTCAATGAATAAATTATATTGAAAAGTTCCAAATGAAGGCAAAGCCATACTACATGTTGTTGCAACAACTTTTCTGTCTGGATTTTCTCTACCTTGAATTTGAGAAAATGTTAATTGAGTTAAGCATTTCATCATCATTTGATGAAACAATCATTTTTTTCATTATTGATTTCATTTGGATAGATAAATGAAGCCATCCCATGCTTCCATTATATGGGTTTATTGTTCTTCTACCTTTTACTTTGAAAGACTTAGCCTTTAGACAAGAAGTTCCCATGTGCACCTACTTAAAACATACCCTACTGAAAAAAACAATGTGTTCATAATAAAATAATTGTGTTCAACTACAATTATCACTTTCTAACACTATTTGGTAGACTCATGCTCATATATGCATAAACCTAGATTTTTGCACAAATGGTAGTGGTTATCCTCTTATTTCTAGACTCACAATAACACACTAACCCAATGTGTTATCAATGCTTGAAAGGGTTTCCCATCCCAATGTTCAAGTGGGACACTTGAATTTTAATTATCCAAATTGAAACCTTTAATAATGATTTTGTATTGAGGTTGACCAAGTACCATGACTTTTGTCAATTGGGTTTATCTCATGTGGTTATAAGGAATGATTGTTTTCCTCAAGTGACATGTTGACATGTTGAACTCATATTGAGTATATTATTGTATATATTGAATACATAAGAATGATGATCAACCATTTTTTCAAAAGAATGTTAATCAACCATTATGTTCATATGAAAGTTAGGAGGGTTACTACCTTTATGCACACCCTCATTTGCACAAGGATGATGGTTTTTTAAGACTCATATGTTGACATTAGCTAGTTTCCACAATTTAGTATTACACATACAAACCCACATAACATTCCAGAGATGATATTTTACTATTGTAGAAATAAAATTTAAACTATCACATCATAGGTGTTTTCAATTATTATTTCACATGCATAGAACCACATGTCCATGAAAAGGGAAATTAAAGTTGAGAAAATGAACATACTCATCGCACAACCAACCACTTTATTGATAGAGAACATTATTATTTTTCCATTGCTCCACTTTTACCATGGTTTTAAAAAATAAAAAATTAAAACCATTCTTGTGTCGTTACTTCCCTTGACATAAAGATATGAAATTTTGAAGCTTATAAGCTCTAGTAAACTTTCGTTCAAAATAAATACCAACATGAAATAACACACAACTATACTACAAGAGTAGAAAAAGAGAGGTATTGAAGTAAATCCTAAGAAACACTTCCATAATTAAAGGGGCATTTGTAGAGGTTTTAACATCGAGTTTCCCTATTGAAAAGGATTTCAAGGTTTTGTAGGAAGCGATGGCATTTTTCCAGTTGAATACAATACAATATTGTGAGATTTTGTTTTGTTTGTGCGAGATTCTAGAGGATGAGGAAGATATGCATCAGATGAGGAAATATGGTGCACAAGTTCCTATTCCTCATTCCCCATTCTCCTTTCCCTTCATAAGATTCTAATTTCGTGTTTTTATTTTGTATAACCCTTCCTTATTTGCAAATGGGAAGATGTTCAAGAAGCCCTGACAAGCCTATGAGAAGGAGCGACTAGGCGCAAAGTTGAAATTGTTGGGAGAATACAGGATGTGAAACAAGAGAGATATTTGGAGGGTTCAATACATGTTGAGCCGCATACAAAATGCAACAAGTATGCTTCTGATGCTATACGAGAAAAAACCTCACATAATATTGGAAGGAGAAGTCCTAGTGCAACATATGGATAGGTATGGTCTCGCGCAGGGAAAATTTTAAGAACCCCCCCTAAATTTATAAATATAATAAATGGGCGAATCTCCATAGTATATAGGAAAAATGGAAGGCGATTTTATCAATAATATGATATGTATATATAATTTTTTGGCGAATCTCTCACTAGGCATGGCGAATATTTTACTCAATTATAAAATCTTGTAAGATCTTGGCGAGTCTTTCACTGAATAATAAAACTTTGTAAAGTCCTAGTGAATCTTAGCATAGGCTACATGCTGGTTTAATTCCCCCATTTAAATAGGCTACATTCCAGGTGAATACCATGGGTCAATACCATGTGCCATTTTGGTGAATACCATGGGTCAATACCATGTGCCATTTTTATTTTTATTAGAATATTTTACACAATTATAAAATATTGTAAGATCTTGGCGAGTCTTTCACTAAATAATAAAACTTTGTAAAGTCATAGTGAATCTTAGCATAGGCTACATGCTGGTTTAATTCCCCCATTTAAATAGGCTACATTCCAGGTGAATACCATGGGTCAATACCATGTGCCATTTTGGTGAATACCATGGGTCAATACCATGTGCCATTTTGGTGAATACCATGGGTCAATACCATGTGCCATTTTTATTATTATTAATTCTAATATTAGGGTTAATAATGGTTTTTTGCATGGTATTAATAACAATCTAGTCCATGGTATTTGTCCCATAGTATTTTGGCCATAGGTTTCACCTAAATATAACCCATTTTTTGAGTGTTCGTAAATATAAGGTGACTTATGGAGTAAATATAAAAAAATGTTTTATTTGTTTACCATACCTCTCGTTTATTTATATTTTTATTAATTTACCATACCTCTTTTACAAATATGGTATTTGGCCCATAGGATTCACTTAAATAAAACCTCTTTCTTGAGCCTTCATAAATAGAACGAGGGTTATGGACTAAATATAAAAAGAGGTTTTATTTATTTACGATACGTCTAGGGTTATGGACTAAATATAAAAAGAGGTTTTATTTATTTACGATACGTCTAGTTTATTTATATTTTTATTTATTTACCATACCTTTTGAGTAAGTATAAAAAGACATTTTATTTATTTACCATACCTCCAATTTACTTATATTTTTATTTGTTTACACCCTTACATGTATATAAGGTGACTTATGGAGTAAATATAAAAAATGTTTTATTTATTTACCATACCTCTCATTTATTTATATTTTTATTAATTTACCATACCTCTTTTATAAATATGGTATTTGGCCCATAGGATTCACTTAAATAAAACCTATTCTTGAAAATGGGCTAATGGATTCACTTAAATAAAACCTATTCTTGAAAATGGGCGAATGGAAGGTTGTAAGTCCTAATTTCAAGGGCTAAATTTACCTTTTTTACCCTCTCCCTTAAAATAAAGTGGGCTATTTGAGGTGATTTGTAAAAATGTACTATGATACAAAATATTCGCCCACTAAAAATTTAAAACCCCTTAATTTCGCCAAAGGGCGAACATTCGCCCCTAAAATTATCCTTGGTCTCGCGGACGACACCCAAAGCAAGATTGATTATGTCCTGTCTCTCACCATTGAGAACTTATTTGAGCACCGCCTTCAAAATCTTGTCTTCAAATCCGACATGGCCACTTCCATCCATCATGCCCCTGTTATCATCTAGAAACACCACATCTGGTATTCTATTCAATTCCATTCTATTATTAAATAACCATAAAATATTATGTCCATTATAATCATCTCATCTTAATATAGAAGAGGCTAAATTACTTGTTCAAACTATCAAATTCCATATGAGATTTGTATTACAAATTTGCTATTTTTTTTAGTAGTGTTTCATCTTACAAGTTCAACCTACATTATTCTAGCGGAGTGAAAATTCATGTCAATAGATTATGATATTCTGATCCTTCAATTGAGAGGGGTATCTATTCCTACAATTTAACCAAAAAATTGTGCCTACCCCCAACAAAAACCTAAAAAGAGAAGTAAAAGCAATCCCAGGTAGAGAACCAAAAACATGATTGTTAGTGGGAAGAAATGTCACAGGAAGACTTCAGCCCCAGTGGTGGTAATAACAATGCCCTTTTTCACTGACCTTTCAAGCTACTTTAACTAGCAACCACTCTTGAGGGTACCTCTTATATCAGAGTCACGCTAGAATTTGAACTTGAAAAATTTGAATGGAAGATTGTGCTAGCACAGTTAATGACATTAATGGTTTTTTACCCCAACCAAACATTGTTGTTGGTGTTCAAATTTTCCACTAGACAATGGTTTGACGGATGCTTTATTAGGAATTTTGTTAAATAACTAAGGCCCAGTTTATGAAATAGAGAAGGCATGCTTACTTGTTTATCCTACAAAATTAGATAGATTATTTACACTTCAAAAAAGTTACATTTAATTAAGTGGCACTGTTGAGGAGTATCTATTTTGTTAAAGTAATATAGGACTTGAACCTTTCCTTATCTACATAGAAGGTCATGTTTGTATTCATAATAAACACCTAGGCTTTGTATTGTGTTAGGAAATTCGTCATGGTAGTAACATTGTCACACTTTTACCAACCTAGGAAAGTCCCTTTGGATAAAACAAGCCCATTTTCACTATCAACTCCCACTAAGGGTATCTAATTATTTTAATGTCACCCAAGACTCAAATACCCCAGGATTTGTACCTAAAATTTTCAAAATAGAGGAAAACACTAGCACATGTAGTGAGCCAATTAACATTTGCAAGCATTCAAGCTTGTTGTTATATGATAAATTTCATTGATGAACCACACTAAAAATAGGTCACCTTTGGCTAATAACTGCTATCAAGTAGTATATATTCTATCAAAGTAACCCAACACTCGATCCTGGCCTTGTATATGTGTATAATACTATTAATATAGGTAGTGGTCCCCCCATGCTTTCTAACTTGTTCACCATCATTATAACCAATGTGCCATTGTTAAGTAATTGGATAAAACATTTGCTAAGCCTTCTTTATTTTGTAGGGTGGCTTCCACTTTCTATGATGTGGTTAGTGTGCCTTACCCATATAGAAGAGAGCACAACAATCCACATTCAAATGGGAATGCTAGTAGCGGCAATATCAATGCCTTGTTTTTCCTGCTACAACAATTGCTCTTTGATCAAACATGAGGGTATCTATTTTGTTAAAGTCACCCAGGAATTGAATGCCCAATACATGAGCTTCAAGTAATTTGAGTAGAAGACTGAACTAGATCATGTACTAAAGCACACCAGTTTTTGAACCTATTTATCATTGTTGCAATGTTCACACTTGTCACTAGAACATGCTTGGATGGAATTTTGCTACGAAATTCTCTTTAAAATGAAAAGAATTGTTTTATCCATTTTAACTAGCCTAGTCTATAGAATAGAGGAGGCTCAAATATCTATATATTATTTAAAACTTCATGTATCATCCATACTAACAAAATATGTTACCTCTGAGTAAGTTCCATTGAGGAGTATTTATTCTGTCACATTAACCCATGTTTTAAAAATGGTCTTACCTTCTGCCACCTTGTGAACCCAGGTTCTATTATGTAATTGTTTAATAATAAACGAGGATTGTTAAAAGAATATCTAAATCATTAAAAGTCATTATCACTATCTCAAAAATTTGTGCTTGTATTTATTGCACTTGAAAAATCAACATATGCCTAATACTACCTTCATTTTTTTTATAATTGCTTTGCAGATGTTAAGCCATGTGGAGACACAATTGAGGGACACAATCTCAAGGCATCCTACACTATTGGTCATTATAATTGAAATTCCAAATGTTGGAAAATATGCTCTCATTAATTCTATGTATCATATTTCTCATATTCTTTTTGAAGTTATTGTTATTTTATCAATTCCAATGCATGATTGATAATATTTGATATCATATTAATTATGGACATTAGTTTTGGTGAGGTTTATAGATTTGTTTTTGTTTTATTTACTTGTTTGTGATGTTTTCCTGCACTTCCATTATAGTAAATTTCATTCATTTCTCTAGCACAGGAGAAGATGAAGCGAGCTATTGTTGGCCCTTTTCCAGGTGTTACCCAAGATATTGTTGGCTTTAAGGTTTGCTTAAAAATAGTTAATGATGTTTTAACTATTTAGTACAAATTTATCAATGTGAAGAAGAAATACAAATCTATTATGAAAGCCTTAAAGAGTGGGTACTACCACTTAGAAGAGTATGTACCAAGTGGAAAAAGTGTCTAGTGACCAATATTAGAGTCACAAAAATATGAACAAGCATTCATCTTGCACAAAAACTGGCCCTACTTCTTGATAATTTATGTTGGCTAATGAATGGAGTTTCCTTTTGTTGTATTCCAACAAATAAGCATTGTTGTTATTCTCCGTACCTTGAATATTCCCCTGTGTCGTCTCTAATTTCATTAATTTCTATCCTATATTTTTTCATCCTTTACATCAATTTTTATTTTCTTGTATTCGTTTTAAAAGAAAAATCTAACCATTTCTTACACTTGTTATGGACATGATTTATTATTTTTTCGTGAATGCTATACTAGAATAATATAGGATAGTCATGTTTTCTCAAAATGATGGTAGCTGAGTGATTTGAGTATAAGCATAGAATTGAGCTTCTTAGAGCTTATAGTAGGATTTCTTATTATGAAATTATTTTTTATGATCTCCTTATCTAGGAAAGAAAATGATAGGCTGAATTTGTCCTCATAGAATGCACACCAGCCTAGCATTTATGTATTGGACGCACCCAGTGTTTTGGTTCCCAATATTCCTGATATTGACACAGGACTAATGCTAGCCTTAACAGGTAACTATAAAGTTATTTTAGTAACTTATTAACTCCTCTATAGTGCAACACAGAAATTGTTGCAAAAGAAATCTACTCAGAGGGAATCTTGTTCAGTATTTATGTTGCTTGTGAGTTTTTATTTGAAGGGGGACCCCTTAGGAACTATTAAAGTATGATAGCTAGATGATCGTATTAATAAAAAATGCTTATATTTAGCTATTAAAACTAGAGAATTGTGCCATGTTAAACACATGTTCTCTTCCCTTACCAATGAAGTTCTAGGATGTTGAAATGTTGTTTCATTTCATATTGGTTTAATTTTTGATCTCACTAAAATCAATTTTATGACAAGGCAATTTCTCATAAAACCATAATTTGTTTTCGTATTTAGGAGCTTTAAATGATTTAAATGTAGGTGAGGATCGCCTTTCTCAATATTTACTTGTAATGCTAAATATGTGTCATGTACCTTTGTGCTAGAAAGGGTCAAATAATGATAGTTGTGCAAAATCTTCAAACTTTTGTCCATAGGATCTTATAGTGAAGGGACAAGAATATTCTCCAAATGAGAAAAAGGAAAAGATGAAAGAAACAAAATAAAATGTGAATCAATAGGAGGTAAATGTTCTTATTTTGATTTTTGTTGCAGTTTTCCCACAAATGACAAGAGAAGCACTTATTGATATTTTCTCACACACACATGCTTCCTTTGACTTTTAGTACTGCTAAATCAACAATGAGTGGAAATATTTTAGCAATAGGGTTAGAAAATTTGGCCATTACCACATCGACCCAAATTTTATTGCCATGGAAATTCACAACGGGATAACATACACTAGGGTGGTAGGGGGGATTGAAATCTGGTAGGGTGAATACGATCACCCTCTCCTTGCCAACCAATCAGGTCCCCATTGGCCATAAAAAGTTATTTAATTGAAAAACATTGTTTCTTTTATCCCACCAAACTATTCTGCATTACATACTCAGCAATAACCTAGCAAGGGTTTAAAAAATAAAATAATGAGAAACTTGAAAAAAAAATTGAGAGCAATAAAAATTACAAAGTGTTTCATATTTCCCTAAATAAGTTCAAGTATATACTGTAGACTTGCAAAAACATCAAATAATCACATTTCCACGTATATTATGATGAGATATTTCACTATCACATATAAGGTCTTCGATCATGGACATCATGTATTAATAGTATTATTATATGGGACCCATTATGTAGGGTTATTGGTAGGCTTCCCTTGCTCCTTACACCCCCAAGACTTTGAAGACAGGTGGAAGGGCTGTGAGGCACCTCGAAGAACATTTTTTCATGTCCCCTTTTTGGAAACTTTGTGGAATGTAGCTTGAAACATTTTTCCAAGTTGCAAGACTTGTTTCACAAAAAGTGTAGCTTGTGAGTGTTCCTTCCCAAAAGCAAGATATATTTTTCAACAAGGGGGATGTTACTTCACAAATTAGCACCATTAGGTCAAAGTATAGAATATTGGTACTAGTATATGGGAAATTTAGAGGGGATGCCTATTTTCACCTCAGAAACAACCTCTCTAACTTTTGGTTGGCTCTACTTCAAATCAAGGTGAGTGTTACCCATTTTATGCACAAGCACATTTTTGAGAATTTTTGTATTGGTTGGTTGATGGTTATTTACATTGGTTCAAATTATATATGGGAATTATCCAGGGACATATTATGGAAGCACACACCTATGTTTACATTGCCCTTATGGTTTACTAATGAATCCTATGGATTTTCTAGTAAACTACTCAATAGTGGGTGCTCTGGTATCTTTGAAAAATTTGTCATGTATGAAGTTATCACCATTGTCATTATTGTTTGTGTCCAAATTTGTGACTAAACAACAGTTGGGTAGTAATTTGATAAGTAATTTTGTTAAATAACTAAAATAATTTTTTTATCTATTTTAATTAGCCCAGGCTATGAAACAGACAAGGCATACTTTGCCACTTTAGGTCACAAAACTTCAGAGATGATCTACACTACAAAGAAATTATATTTGACTAATTTATGTGACAAAGGGGTATTTACTGTGTCAAAGTAACCGAGGTTGTGAACCTAGCCTGATTTTCTACTAGTATTTGAACCCATTCTATCATTCCATTAGAGTTCAATTTGCTGCTATACCATGCTTGGATGGAATTTTTTTGAGTGACTAAGTGTTGCGAGCGAGAAGTATATATTTTGTTAAAGTAAACCGGGTCTCAAATATGGCCTTTCTTACCACTAGTTTTTGAATCGAGGTCGTCATTGTTTCTAGTATTATTTTTCCTGCTAGACCATGGTCAGATGGAATTCGATTAGGTAATTTTGTTAAATAATTGAAATAGTTGTTTTATCCATTTTAACTAGCCTAATAAATGAAATATAGAAGTATAAAAATATCTGTTTATCGTATAAAATTTCATAGATGAATAAAACTACAAATAAAGGCTATGTTTGAGGAAGGGCTGCCATTGAGGAGTATCTATTTTTTCAAATTAGCCTAGGTATTGAACTTGGCCTTATTTTCCACCCATTTTTGA